>CAJINV010000025.1:102452-236193 GCA_905178155.1 Amoebophrya sp. A120
TCTTGTTTAGAGTTTCTCTCGGTTGAGGTTTCTCCTATTTGAGGTCTCTCCTGGTTGAGGTTTTTCCTGTTTAGAGTTTCTCTCGGTTGAGGTTTCTCCTATTTGAGGTCTCTCCTGGTTGAGGTTTTTCCTGTTTAAGCTTTCTCCTGGCTGCGGTTTCTCCTGGTTGAGGTTTCTCCTTGCTGGGGTTTCTCCTGGTTGAGGTTTCTCCCGGTTGAGGTTTCTTCTGGTTGGGGTTTCTCGTGGTTGGCGTTTCCCCTATTTGATGTTTCTCCTGGTTGAGGTTTCTCCTATTTGATTTTTCTCCTGGGTGGAGTTTCTCCTGGTGGAGGTTTCTGCTGGTTGGGGTTTCCCCTGGTTGAGGTTTCTCCTGGTTGAGGTTTCTCCTGGTTAAGGTTTCTCCCGGTTGGGGTTTCTCCTGGTTGCGGTTTTTCCTGGTTGGGGTTTCTCCTGGTTGAGGTTTCTCATATTTGGGGCGTCTCCTGGTTGGGGTTTCTCCTTGTTGGGGTTTCTCCTGGTTGAGGTTTCTCCTGGTTGAGGTTTCCCCCTATTTGAGCTTTCTCCTGGTTGAGGTTTCTCTCTTTGGGGTTTCTCCTGCTTGAGGTTTCTCCTAGCTGAGGTTTCTCATATTTGGGTCTTCTCCTGGTTGAGGTTTCTCCTGGTTGAGGTTTCTCCTGGTTGGGGTTTTTCCTGGTTGGGGTTTCTCCTGTTTGAGGTTTCTCCTGGTTGAGGTTTCTCCTCTTTGGGGTTTCTCCTGGTTCAGGTTTCTCCTGGTTGGAGTTTCTCCTGGTTGAGGTTTCTAATCCTGCTCGTTGGGGTTTCTCCTATTTGAGGTCTCTCCTGGTTAAAGTTTCTCCTGGTTGGGGTTTCTCCTGGTTAAGGTTTCCCCTGGTTGGAGTTTCTCCTGGTTGAGGTTTCTCCTCTTTGAGGTTTCTCCTCTTTGAGGTTTCTCCTGGTTAAGGTTTCTCCTGGTTGGGATTTCTCCTGGTTGAGGTTTCTCCTGGTTGGGGTTTCTCCTGGTTGAGGTTTCTCTTCTTTGGCATTTCTCCTGGTTGCGGTTTCTCCTGGTTGGGGTTTCTCCTGGTTGGGGTTTCTCCTGGTTGAGGTTTCTCCTGTTTGAGGTCTCTCCTGGTTGAGGTTTCTCCTCTTTGGGGTTTCTCCTGGTTGGGGTTTCTCCTGCTTGAGGTTTCTCCTGGTTGGGGTTTCTCCTGGTTGAGGTTTCTCCTGGTTGGGGTTTCTCCTGGTTGGGGTTTCTCCTGGTTGAGGTTTCTCCTGGTTGGGGTTTCTCCTGGTTGGGGTTTCTCCTGGTTGAGGTTTCTCCTGGTTGGGGTTTCTCCTGGTTGGGGTTTCTCCTGGTTGAGGTTTCTCCTGGTTGGGGTTTCTCCTGGTTGGGGTTTCTCCTGGTTGAGGTTTCTCCTGGTTGGGGTTTCTCCTGGTTGGGGTTTCTCCTGGTTGAGGTTTCTCCTGGTTGGGGTTTCTCCTGGTTGGGGTTTCTCCTGGTTGAGGTTTCTCCTGGTTGGGGTTTCTCCTGGTTGAGGTTTCTCCTGGTTGGGGTTTCTCCTGGTTGGGGTTTCTCCTGGTTGAGGTTTCTCCTGGTTGGGGTTTCTCCTGGTTGGGGTTTCTCCTGGTTGAGGTTTCTCCTGGTTGAGGTTTCTCCTGGTTGGGGTTTCTCCTGGTTGAGGTTTCTCCTGGTTGGGGTTTCTCCTGGTTGGGGTTTCTCCTGGTTGAGGTTTCTCCTGGTTGGGGTTTCTCCTGGTTGGGGTTTCTCCTGGTTGAGGTTTCTCCTGGTTGGGGTTTCTCCTGGTTGGGGTTTCTCCTGGTTGAGGTTTCTCCTGGTTGGGGTTTCTCCTGGTTGGGGTTTCTCCTGGTTGAGGTTTCTCCTGGTTGGGGTTTCTCCTGGTTGGGGTTTCTCCTGGTTGAGGTTTCTCCTGGTTGGGGTTTCTCCTGGTTGGGGTTTCTCCTGGTTGAGGTTTCTCCTGGTTGGGGTTTCTCCTGGTTGGGGTTTCTCCTGGTTGAGGTTTCTCCTGGTTGGGGTTTCTCCTGGTTGGGGTTTCTCCTGGTTGAGGTTTCTCCTGGTTGGGGTTTCTCCTGGTTGGGGTTTCTCCTGGTTGAGGTTTCTCCTGGTTGGGGTTTCTCCTGGTTGGGGTTTCTCCTGGTTGAGGTTTCTCCTGGTTGGGGTTTCTCCTGGTTGGGGTTTCTCCTGGTTGAGGTTTCTCCTGGTTGGGGTTTCTCCTGGTTGGGGTTTCTCCTGGTTGAGGTTTCTCCTGGTTGAGGTTTCTCCTGGTTGGGGTTTCTCCTGGTTGAGGTTTCTCCTGGTTGGGGTTTCTCCTGGTTGGGGTTTCTCCTGGTTGGGGTTTCTCCTGGTTGGGGTTTCTCCTGGTTGGGGTTTCTCCTGGTTGGGGTTTCTCCTGGTTGGGGTTTCTCCTGGTTGGGGTTTCTCCTGGTTGGGGTTTCTCCTGGTTGGGGTTTCTCCTGGTTGAGGTTTCTCCTGGTTGGGGTTTCTCCTGGTTGGGGTTTCTCCTGGTTGAGGTTTCTCCTGGTTGGGGTTTCTCCTGGTTGGGGTTTCTCCTGGTTGGGGTTTCTCCTGGTTGAGGTTCCTCCTATTTGAGGCCTCTCCTGGTTGAGGTCTCTCTCCCCTGGTTGGGGTTTCTCCTGGTTAAGGTTTCTCCTGGTTGGGGTTTCTCCTGGTTGGGGTTTCTTCTGGTTGAGGTTTCTCCTGGTTGAGGTTTCTCGTGGTTGGGGTGTCTCCTGGTTGAGGTTTCTCCTGGTTGGAGTTTCTCCTGGTTGAGGTTTCTCCTGGTTGGGGTTTCTCCTGGTTGAGGTTTCTCATATTTGGGGTTTCTCCTGGTTGAGGTTTCTCCTGGTTGCGGTTTCTCCTTGTTGGAGTTTCTCCTGGTTGAGGTTTTTCCTGGTTGAGGTTTCTCCTCTTTGAGGTTCGTCCTCTTTGGGGTTTCTCCTGTTTGAGGTTTCTCCTGGTTGAGGTTTCTCCTGGTTGAGGTTTCTCCTGGTTGAGGTTTCTCCTATTTGGTGTTTCCCCTGGTTGAGGTTTCTCCTGGTTGAGGTTTCTCCTGGTTAAGGTTTCTCCTGGTTCAGGTTTCTCCTGGTTGGGGTTTGGGATTTCTCCTGGTTGGGGTCTCTCCTGGGTGAGGTTTCTCCTGGTTGAGGTTTCTCCTATTTGAGGCCCCTCCTGGTTGAGGTTTCTCCTCCTTGGGGTTTCTCCTGGTTGGGGTTTCTCCTGGTTAAGGTTTCTCCTGGTTGGAGTTTCTCCTGGTTGAGGTTTCTCCTGGTTGGGGTTTCTCCTATTTGGGGTTTTTCCTGGTTGAGGTTTCTCCTCTTTGGGGTTTCTCCTGATTGAGGTTTCTCCTGGTTGAGGTTTCTCCTGGTTGGAGTTTCCCCGGGTTGAGGTTTCTCCTGTTTGGAGTTTCTCCTGGTTGAGGTTTTTGCTATTTGAGGCTTCTCCTGGTTGGGGTTTCTCCTATTTGAGCTGTCTCCTGGTTGAGGTTTCTCCTGGTTGAGGTTTCTCCTGGTTGGGGTTTCTCCTGGTCGAGGTTTCTCCCGGCTAGAGTTTCTCCTGGTTGGGGTTTCTCCTGGTTGAGGTTTCTCCTATTTGATGTCTCTCCTGGTTGAGGTTTCTCCTATTTGGTGTTTTTCCTGGTTGAGGTTTCTCCTGGTGAAGGTTTCTCCTGGTTGGGGTTTCTCCTGGTTGAGGTTTCTCCTATTTGGGGGCTCTCCTGGTTGAGGTCTCCCCTGGTTGAGGTTTCTCCTGGTTGAGGTTTCTCCTGTTTGGGGTTTCTCCTTGCTGAGGTTTCTCCTCTTTGGGGTTTCTCCTGGTTGGGGCTTCTCCTGGTTGAGGTTTCTCCTGGTTGGGGTTTCTCCTGGTTGGGGTTTCTCCTTTTTTGGGGTTTCTCCTGGTTGGGGTTCCTCCTGATTGAGGTTTCTCCTGGTTGGGCATTCTCCTGGCTGGGGTTTCTCCTCTTTAGGTTTTCTCCTGATTGGAGTTTCTCCTGGTCGAAGCCGCCCGCCCCTGTTTGAGGTTTCTCCTGGTTGAAGCTTCTCCTGGCTGAGGTTTCTCCTGGTTGTGGTTCCTCTGCTTGGGATTCTTCTTTGTCGGGGCCCCTGCTTTCGGTTTTATGTTTGCCAGCGCCCCGAAGGTGCGTGGTGCGCCTATTGTTTTGGTTTTGCGCCTCCGCACCTGTCTGCGGCGCCGGTGGTTCCCGGTGGCGACGCGGCAGGCCGAGGTCGTGGCGGCGCGTTTGTACCGCTGCAGCCTGCGGCCCGCCTGCGTGGGCCGTTGTTAAGCTCTGCGCCTCGGGGCGCGGCGCCTTATTTTGTCCGGCACATATTGCGAGGCCGGCGGCAGTGGTTTTGGGCGGGGTTGCCGTCGCAGCGCTGCGCGGGCGGCGTTTTTTGCTGTAGCAAACGGGGCGGCTCTCAGATGCCCACTGACTCGCCCGCCCTACCGTTTGTGGGTGTTCTTCAGGCACCGCTCCCATTGTTGTCCTGCAAAAGAAAGCTGCCTGATGCCCCTGGCCCCTCTCTGCCTTGAGGGCTCGTCATTTCTTTCGGCGGCGTGTTTGTGTGCTCCGACAGCCTCCTGCCTGGCTGATGGTTTTCCGACACCCTCCGGCCCGGAGGAGTTTTTTTGTTTTCGCTGCTTCCAATGCGAATGCGGGGGTGTGTGAGAGAGTTTCTTTGATGTTGGAGGTTTGCCTGAATTGTATTTCTTGTCATTTTTCTTGTCTAAGAAGCTTGCGCTACATTGTATTTCTTGCCCTTGTAGTTTTTTGCCCATGTGCCAGAGCCAAGGAGACCTGTTTTTTACCTTGGAAAGGTCCTGTGTCTCGGTTTTTTCTTCGGGAGACTGTTTTGCGCCAGTATTGCTTGCGCAGTGCACCCCCGAGCGGACCAGATTGTTTTTTTTTTCAGTGGCCTGCGCAACATATCCTCCCCGTGGAACCGAAAGCAAGCGTAGCCTATAGGCCGGCCTTTCTACAGTTGGACTTAGAAGTAGATATGGAAGACTAGACAGGTTCAAGCCCTATAGCAGTAAGCTCTTTTTGTTTTTTGCCATGTATCAGAGGGCTTTACTATCTTCATAAGATGGGTGCTGGCACTTATCCGTTTGTCTGCACTTGGTTGGCCCCCCTGCTAAAAATCTCTTTGCATTTACTTACCACCATGTCCCCCGCCTTTTGTCTTCGTTGTGTCTGTGTACGATATGCATGTCTTGCTTCATCTGCCTTCCACAGTGTTGTGCGCTTTGTTTGATTAGTTTCGACCTTGAACTACAGCGAAAAGAAAGCATAACGCTCTGAAGCGAAGTCATTTTTTTCGTCACAGACCGCCTCTAAATTCGCTTTGGATTGTAATTGTTCGGCGACACATCGCTTGTCGTACCGGAGAAGCTTTTTTTTCCTTAGAATCTACTGTCTGGGCATTGTGCCGCCAGTAAAAGAAACAAGCAAATAAAATGGCCCGCGGCGCCGCGTCGTCATCAACTTCGAAAGGGAAGAACAAGAGCAGCGGATCTGTACTGCAGACTGCGATGAAAAGCGCGAAGATGATCGTCGGCACCGCCATGAAGTCAATGGGCGGAAAGAAGGTGGTCGTCGCAAAAGCCATGAAATCCAGCACGAAGTCCATGAAAGCTGCTGTGGAGAAGAATGTGGGCGGTCGTCCGGGAACGAGGTGGAGTAAGCGGTTGAAGGACCTCGGGAACTGTGCAGGAAAAACTTGAGCCCGACACCGCGAGCGCTTGTGCTACAGTGCCGCTTAGCAGTTTAGTGCTTGCTTTTTGGAACAAGTCAAAATCTACGTCAAGCACTTGCACTGAAATCCGATCCGTGACAAACGTGAAAAAAAAATCGCGTTACTCCAGGAACTTCTTCGGCCTCCTCCTCTTTTTGCCAGGATGTAGTCCTCGCAATCAGTGCGGCGCGCCTCATGCGGTCGCGTCGTACCTTACGCAACAGCGTGACACAGCTGCAAAGAGCCGACAAAAAAACGCGCCGCTGCCTACTTAATGCCTGCAAGGCCGTGGCAAAGCCACTGCTAAGGCCAGCGCCGCATCGGTCGCAGGCATTTCAAAGTCAGCGCGCCAGGGCGTCCGTTCGCCTTGTGTAAGTACACGGAGGGCTGCGCACTCCAGTAGAGCGGAGCTCTTAGATGAGAATCAATCTCGGCTCTGAGCAACTGAAACAAGTTGTTAGATGAGAATCTCGATGGAGTTACCATGAACAGCTACAGATCAGTCAAGGAACATCAGTGTTGCAACGAAAGACTGCTTGTTCATTGCGGCTGAGGCTGTGCACTGGGTTCACGGTCAGCACACTGTGCTCCCCAATCAGGTCCTGGATGGTTCTTTGCGCTTCCCTTGCAGCTGCTGCAAAAGAAAACGGGTGGACGTGATAGCATGTGGATCAACATTTTTTACAACTTGTGCGCAAAATACAACAAACCGCCTCGATGTACTGTGGTTCAAGAACTATGATCTCTACTTAGACAAAGCGCTGCCGCACAATCGCTGGCGTCACGGGCTCAGGTTGTAATTTTCAATACATATTCAAAAACCGGCGGCAAGCGATAAAAAAGCCCTGAAGAAATGGCGGGATTCGTACAAACGCGAGAAGGAGCTGCACGAAGAAGCAGCTGCACGCAGAGGAGAAGATCCGGTTTTCGACGTGCCGGTGCTGAACCTCGACGACAATGACGATCAAGAAGATGATGACGACGACGATGAACAGGGCGATGAAGAGGACGACGAGGTGGAGGAGGATGACGGCGAGGGTGAGTACGAGGAGGAGGAGGATGACAGCGAGGGGGAGGAGGATGACAGCGAGGGGGAGGAGGATGACAGCGAGGGGGAGTACGAGTACGAAGAGGAAGAAGATGAAGATGAAGATGAAGAACAGGCAGAGGAGAATGCAGCGGTCCCCTGCCAATCCGCAAACACCATCAAACAGCAGCCGCTACAACTCCCTCTGACCACAAGCAACGTGTCGAAGTCGATGACGTACGTAGCGCAGCGGGTCAGCATGCCAGAAGTGATCCTAGCCTTCGTGTGCGGTGCAATGTTCGCGTTCGTGGTGCTGGCGTACGTCGTGAACCACCTGATCTGCGCGGGCGTCGTCGAGCTGAAGGTGTACGATGTGCCGATCGGCGGGACTACCACCACGAGTACAACTACTTCCACGTCTTCCACAAGCACCTTTCCTCCGACCACCCAGGTCCCGACTTCCAGTTCCTCTTCCACTACTCCCCGCACCACCTCGCGCACCGGCACCCTCAACGAGGACGACCAGCGGGCCGCATATCGAGATGAAAAATCGCTTTATCCCACATGACGCCCAGAGGAAATTTTTGCTGTGTGAGAATGAAATTGATATACACAGATGATCGGCATCAAGCTGTGCTGTTGAGTCATCGCTTTCAACGTGACTTGTGCTCAATTGTCGTGTGGTGCAAATTTTCATGTCCCTGCGGTAGGGTGGGATGGGGAGCAGATTGTTCACTTTGATACAAACGACTACTTCTACGGGGGAAGAGTGCCGGGCACGTTCAAGCTGTAATCACGACAGCACGCAGGTCGTGGATACGGGTAGGTCGATGTGACGGGAGGAAACGGGCGATGAGGTTCTACATATGATCCACAAAAAAACAACAGTGCGGCAATTACAACTGCTTGGCAGTACTCTTCCTTGCTGCAATGGAATAGGCATCTGTGAGTCAGGCTTTCTTTCTCAGAAAATTGAGTTTCTCTACATGTTTTCAAAGCAGAAGTAAGGTTAGAAGTAGCAAGAGAGGTAAGTAAGTACTTCCTTCTCTTCTACTTATTTTACAGCCGCAAGAACAAGGTGGCTCTGGCTGCTTATATTCTTGGTCAGCTTATCTCTCCTTCGGAAAGCAAAAATGATACGAAACAGTTTCAATTGATGAACATCCACTAATTCATGATATTTCGGAGCACACAAGAACATAGTTTCGCTCTATTATACACAACCCGAACGCACATGTCACAAAATGCATTTCTTTTTTTGGGTACCTCACTTTTAATCAGACACTTGAACGTCTTTGAACAGCAACAGAAGCGCGATAAAAACAGTCGGAAATTGTACACATGAGGATGACATAGACATTAACATTTAAAGTTGTGAACCTGTACAAAATTGATTTTTTTGTAACTGTACACCGACCATCAACATCACATGGCTCCTATCGAGAGCAAAAAAAGCTGTCTTGCGGCGCATCTGCAAACCGTGTATGCCGGTGTTGGGTCATCTCGCCATGGGAGATGGAGCAGCGTCTTGTCATTCTTCAATGTTGCGTGATCACTATCGGTTATTTCCGTCGTCGATTACGATTAGTGGCAGTGTCTTGAGTCGGTCCTCTTTTGTTCATGTGTTTTTCCCCCCACAAGGGAAGGTCAAACTTGGCGTAGCTGGAGGTTTGAGTTGGGCGCAGACGAGCTTAGAAGTGTTACTCAATTCCGCTTTTACCTTCACAAAGAAAAATTCAAAATACGAAAAACTGCGGTAAAAGTTTTTTTCGGCGGCACAATCAAGAAGGAGCTAGGGGTCAAACACGCACAGCTGTTCTTCTCATAGCATACCCTGTCCCACCATCTAGAATTGAATCATTCAAGACTCCGACTACCTCACCTTCTACCAACTGCTTACTTCACCCTTGTAGCACGAAGCAAACCCGCGAGTTGCATTTTAGTTCTACGACTTCCACCTCTTCATTTACGTTTGATCGTCGTGTCCCAGCCAAGCCTACTTCGTTTTCAAAACGACTTCAGTGGACAGAAGCTTGAAATCAAAACACTGAAACAATTCAAGCTAAGAACTAGTTCCAGTAGCATCTTCTTCCTTGACAAGCAGAATCAACACTCATGGGAGCCAACCAATCCGCACCTGCGCCCGTGAACAAGGGGGGGCGCCCGGTGAAAAGCAATGAGCAGGAGATGCAGGAGTTGCTAGACCAGAGGCCGCAGCGGACTCTGGCTCGGTTGCCGAACGGCGACTTGCAAGAGGTGGACGCGAACGCTCTGCTGGAGTGGTTTGTCAAGAAGGAGGAGCTGGAAAAAACGCACAAGAAGCGCGAGGACGAGCGGGCCAGAAAGCAGGCGCAAAGAGACGCGCTCCAGCAGGGAGACGCGGAATCTGCGAAGGAGCATGACAAGAAGCTGCTCGTGCTGCTGTTCCTCTCGTTGTGCATCAATTTGGGGTTCATCAAGTACCTCTTTGTGTCCGGCACCTCCCACGCGAATCTGTTTGAGTTCTAACCTCGTCGACAAGCAGGGCTTAGTTCCTGAATACCGGTGCTGCAACCAGAGCTGGCGGTCTGTCGCACGGTGCGATGAAATAGATGCTGGTCAACATGTTGCCGGGACGAGTAGCGGTGAGCATCTCTTGTGTATAGAAAACTGATGATTGAACAGCACGAATAGATACTTCTTACAGAATTTGCAAACTACATCTTCTCTTCTGTAGTGCGAGGCTGCTGGTGAAAGGTAGCGCTCGCATTAAAATCGTTAATGAATGTACAACGTTTCCATTTGAGATCGCCAATGAGCATACAATTGTTTCTTCTCTATCTGATTTTTTGTTTCAATTTTTCCATAGTGCATAAAACGGTGATCGATGTTACACGAGAAGACATAGAGACATAGGTTTTTTCACTGTGGCGGTTGGTGGGGCAGAACGCCTTGTGTATGGAAAAGTGTAGACTACCACCATCACAATATGTTTATGTTTGCCGCACTTCCGTGTCGCAAGAGCGTGGCCAGGTGGTGAGTAGACTGTCGGCCAAGTGTTGTTGTCTCTTTCTACATTGAATGGTTCCTATCAAGAGCAAACACGAAAGTTGCTCAGTGCGCAGGGGTAAAAACTTAAACTTCTTTAAGCACAGATTGCGGTCGCGTCATTTTGCGCTGTAACCGTCGATGTTAATGTGAAATGTGTTCCCGTCGACCTCGATGTCATATCCACAGTGTCGACTTGCTGCTTTCTCGTGGCAGAGCGCCGCGTTGTTGACGCACAATAATTGTTGACAGTGAGAAGTCGCTTGGATTTGAAAATTGACAGTCGCTTCGATTTGAAAATGAAGAAGGAACTACCGTTGCCGAAACGTAGTGCAGATCCTGGATCAACAACTGTAAAAGACAATTTTGAGCTAGAGACCATGGCCGAGGTTCCCCCAATGCACTTATTGTAGTTTTCCTTGCTGGTGGTCACCAGCAACACTTCCACCTGCGCAGAAGTAGGTCTGCGGTATTGTAATAGTGCGAACTTCAATTTGTGACGAGGATCAAGATCGTGGTTGCCGTGGTCGTATCAATCTGTTTTCCTCTCTTCTGACTTCTGATGAGTGAACACGAGGACGAGCCGCGGTCGGGGCCTTCAGCTCCAGGACAGGACCACAGGCAGGAAAGGCAGGACCTCCTGGCGCCCAGCAGTGCCTCCGAGGACCCGGCAAGTAGTACATCTGCGGCACCTGCTCCCGGTGAACGTCAGGAAAATAACGCTGGTGCGGACAATTCTTCACTCGGGGCTCCTGTAGCTGGTACCGGCACTGGAGAACAATCTACGTCGGAGGTCACATCTTTACAACGAGATGAAAATAATGCCACAGCTTCACCTGCTGGTGACACATCACCGCCCTTTCCTGTCCACGAAGCGCAACAAGCACTAGAGAAGACAGGAGATCTACTGGCCAGAACAAAAGCATCCCCAGCCCACCTCGCGGAGAATTATGCCGCAATAATGAAATGGCACCTGAAACGGTCGGAAGAAAATCTGCGAGGGGAATTCAACGAAAAGTACGTGACGAAGGACGACTGGATTATTTTCCAAGACGAGCTGACTGTCATCGGGGGCGAGGTCGAACGACATAAGGGCGCGCTCGAGAAGCAGCTCGACTTGTTTCTGAGCTCCCGCAAAGCATCGGAAAAACTGAGCAAGACAGTGCAATGGCGTATCCTCGAGAAAATCCGTTTTGCGATCGTTTTTGCGCAGTCGGCAATACGATCCTTGGTTGCATGAGATCATGTATAGACAATAATCCCTGTTGTACTGTATTTGCAGGAGGCCAGGCTGTGCTGGAGTTTCATAACCTTGATTTTTTCCAGAAACGAAGTAGTCAACGTGCATTCTCACCACGTTCGTGAATTTCTTTGCCCGAAGATTGTAGTTCTGCGAGAAATTTTGATATTCTAAAGGCCGAAACAGATTTTCTCGCCAGATGCCTGCTCAAGCACTTTAAGGAGGTCATCAAGAGGGTTCCTGACAGCAACGTCGGGCTGATGGACCCGTACCAGCCCTCCAGCCCACCGCGCACTACGCCGTCTGCTAGCCCGGAGGACGACGGCGAAGAGGGGAATGACACCACGATAGCAAATCCAGAACAGCTGCAACTGGAGGAACTTCGCGCGGGAGCGTCGGGAAGCAGTTTGCCGATTTCCTCCCAGCTGGTCGATCCCGTCGAAGGTCACGGAAAAAATGGCAGCGACCGCACCGACGACCGCAAAGCAGAAAAGGAGTCGGACGAGGGTCGCTCGGGAAATAACTCAAAGAAATCAGCATCGAACATTGTAGCTTCTACACTAGCGCCACACGACGACCACCCATCCGGGGCGGCCGCGCCAACAACGAAGTTTCTTCCATTGCGCGACGCGGCCTTGGAAGGTGTTGACAGTGGAGTCCCCCCCGCGCCGGCAGAGCAGCATGACCGTCGTCCGCCGGATCGGCAAACGGGATCCTCTACAACGGCGACTACATCACCCGACGACTCGCTCCTGCCGGCGGGAAGCCCTTCAACTGGGGGGCGCACGTCGAAAAGCTCCGTCTCTAGCACCGGCAACTACCCGTCCCCCCGGGTACTATCTGGGACGACCACCCAGGGGCCGAATGGGCAAAGTGCCCACACCAGCGCCGATAAGGAAGCTTTTTCCGACTTTGCGAACCCAAGTACAACTGGTGTGCGGACCACAACTTTTCCGGTCGATCACCGAAAGGATTTGGAGAACCTGGAGAAAGCGCGAGCGAGCATGAAAGGCGGTCTGGTAGCAGCAGCCGGGACGATCCCAGAAAAGGACATGGGCGACGGCAATGAAACAGGTGGCAGCACTGCAGATGCTGATCATGCTTTCTACAACTTTGTTCGCAAGGAGGCTGCGCTGTTCTGCCGACCAGCCCTGTGCACACTCGTGTTGCTCTTGCTGTACCATCTCTTCGTGGTCCGACCACCGTCTTCCTGCTCGGCCGATTCGCCACTCCCCACGTCCGCTAGAGCAAAGTTCTTGACGAGCGCGGGGAATTTCCCAAACGAAGTCCTCGATCCGCTGGACGAGCAGATGGTTTTGGACCTTCAGATTTTGGAAGCCCTCGCGCCGTTGCTCAACCGTACAGCAGCGCTACATGTGATGAACGTGAACAAAATGTCCACCAACGCGACCAGAAACGGAATTGAGGGTCGTGACCAGAAGCTCGCAGAAGCTGTTCTACCTCTTCTGTCGCAAGAACGCCAGGAGCTCATCAGCGGCTTCGTGCGTCAGTTTGAATTTCTAGTCAACATTTTGTGGAAGAAAAACATCATCGCACCAGCCGAAATTGCAGAACTCGAAACCATCGAAAATTTTTCGGCCGAGTTGGACAAGCTGCGAAAACGAAATCGGGCTGCGTTCCAAACGCGCTGCCGACTAGTTCCATGACTTTTCATTCAATGTCGTCGTGTGCCATCATGTTGTATGATCCTCTCATTTTTGATAGTGATAAGTAGATTTGAAGTTCTTGATCAAGTTTGTCATGCGCTTGTTAGGGTGTGTGACATTTTTTTGGAAAGTTCGGTGGCAAAATGGAACACCAGCGTTTTTGTTTGGATACTATGCCGGCAAGGCGGCAAGAGCGTTCTTGCCACTGAAGATCCTCTTGAGAAAGAAGGGCATCATAACGGAAGAGGAGGACGCGGCCGCAAACAACGCGCTTGATAGCGGCTCTCGGGCTCCTTTCAAGGACGGGTGGCGGAAGCAGGACCAGAACGGTAGTTCGGGAGATGTTCTTGCACGGGGTGGTGCAGCGTCATCTTCCACGGAAAACGAAAACAGTAGCGGAACTTCTTCTACTGCTGCAACCTCAGCTACCGATGAAATCGCAACGAGATCCGAAAAAAGTTTTGAAAGCGTTTTCGACCTTTGAAAGCCAAAACTTGGAACAATGCGTACAACTAATTTGATGGTTTGAAGATGATTCAGATCGTTCTTCTTAGCCAGGTCCTCTTAGTGACCGTGCTTGAGCAAGGCTCTGCCGCGAGGCTAGCGAAAACTCTAGAATAAATTTTGCGAAAAATTATATATCCAGTATTCGTTCTTTTCAAGCCAATCGCCTTGCTGAAAACAAACGTTCTCCGTCTTGCACATAAATGTTGCGTGATGCTCGTATTGTAATTGCTTTATCGCGAGCTTTTCAACAACGCCCCTGAGGAAGGCTACGGGATGCAATACCGCACGGCGACTCAACGTCGTTGGCCCAAGCGTTTGTTGTTGTTCGTTCTGTCTTGCGTTTAGTCAACTACCCCAGGATGTCGAGAGTTGGCAAAATCCAGAACTCAAATCAGCCTGTGTTGAAGTGCATCTCAGCCAAAGAACTTCATCTCAGTGTACGCTTATAATGTTGCGCACACTAATGTGCTCGATACTTCACAATGTACGCGGCCATGGGAGCGAGAGAAGCTTAGTACCCCGCAAAGCAAATCAAGTATAAAAGTGCTCTACTCGTCCCATACAATATCCATTTTCATTTGACGACCCTCTCTTTGCGGATTGGTTCTTTTCTGCAGAGGTTTAGATGCCAAGAACAACCGCTCTAGCACGTAAAATCAAAATAGGATAGTAAATAACGGACGGAGCTCGGAAATTATGAAATATAGGATGAAGGAGACGAGGACGGGTTTACACAGCCAGAGCCATTACCTCTAAGATGCGTCTCCGAGCGTTGGCTTACCGATTGGGCAATCCTTGGAAGCTTTTCGCCTCAAAATGAGTTTTTCTTTTTGCTGCGTCGCCAGCTGCTCCCTGCAACGTCTGCCCCATCCTTGTGCGCTACGATAGTCAGGTTTTCTGTACAGTGAGAGTGGCCGCGGCTATAGTCTTTCCCACTGACATTTTGGTTTTGGAAATAACGAAACGCAAACCAAAAGGCGGTGGAAAGGCTGTTGCTTCCGCAGACATTTGGTACTACACCTTACTTCACTTTTCTTTTCATCGTGTAAACGCAATTCCAGATGTAGAAGATGGTGCGGTCGGCTGATTTTTTTTTTGTGTCTTGAATTATCTCGAACTCGAGGGGTATGTTTTTCTTCGGTTATTTTTGCCTTTGGAGTCGTTGCTGCCGTTTTGTTTTTCGCCAGATAGACTGTCTTTGAATTTTCGTGCGTGCGAGTACGAGTGTTTTGTAATTGATGTATTTCTGTATGCGACGGGGTTGTCGTAGAATGTAGGGTCAGTCGTCACAACAAAAAAACAGGTTCTTGGGTCGTGCGTGAACGAGACTACGTCGATAGATTTTCAACTTCATCCTCTTGTCAGATCGCTTGTGCAGCTGAAGCCGACAAACGAAAGAAGCTACTTGCGATACAACATCAGGAATCATTCTTCCTCCTGTTGCCGTTGGCAGAAACGAGGTGAGACCAAGTCTGTGCCCTTGCCCATTGTACTAGGTCCTTCATCTTTTCTTCCGGCAAGGTACTTGAAGTTTTCTCGACTAAAAGCACCTATTCCGGGCTTGGTCATCATCCCAGCGGATCAAAGAATATCAAACTCTCATCTTCAACACCCTCGAATCAAGAAAAAGACAACAGAATCATGATGGACGGACCAGCAGATGATGGAGACAAAGAACACGAGCCCATTCAGGGCCCGGATTCCTCCACGGGCCCCATGAAGGACGGCCCGAGCCCCGATGACTTGGTAGAGACGCGAGAGCCAGGTACCAGCAAAGATGCACCAGCTTCAGCTTTATTCCGTCGTCCAAGAGAGCGTCCAAGAGAGCAGTCAGGGTTATTCCGTCGTCCAAGAGAGCAGCAGCACGACAGCAAGTCCTCCTACGGCTCTGCCGGGAGCGCTGGACACCCGGACGGGGGGGCAGATTTAGTAAACGTAGCTACAGCGCCCGCGTCCTCCTCCATCAGCGAGCCGAAGAACCCGAACGGGATGACTACCTCGACGGCGGTCAAGATTGCGAGCTCCATGACCACCGCGGCCGATGCCGGACTTGGTTCTCGGACTACAGGGACATCAAAACAAGACCACGTGTCCGCACCTCCCCCCGCCCAGGATCCTGCGCCAACATCCGTGATCGCTCCTGCCGCAGCTTCCGCGTCAACTCTCGTCTCCTCGTCTTCCTCCGCACCTGACGCGGGCGCGGACCAACATCGCGGTGACGGGACTACTTCTCTGACGAAAAAGTTGCTGACCCTGATCTCTGAAGGCTATGCATTGCAAATATGTCGGGCTCTGGATTTGTCATGCAAATTTGATGGCAGGCCATATTTATCTGTTTCTGTATAAGCACAACGAAATGCGGTTGAGCAACTTGCGCTTCTTTGTCGTACGGGAAACCAGGTTGGTGTCATGCGTTCTACGAATATGTGAATCTGCAATGAGCCACCCAGAATTTGTAATGCTGCTATGCCGTACAAGAGGCTACTCTGCCATGCAAATGCAAGCTTCAACAACATAACTTTCCAGACCCAGACATGTTTGCAATACATATCCCCGTGCTCAACGAGGAGGAGCAACACGCGCTGGCACGAACGATCTCCGGCAAGATCGGTGCTGAAGAACCGGTGGGTTCACTCACCGAGGAGTTGAGGGAGCGGTGGAAGATGATGAATGCGTCCACCGCAAGAGGTGTGGCGGCTAATAAGGCCAAACTCCAGCAGGACGACTCCCCCGATGGACAGGTCGACGCGGTAGAATTTACGGAGCAACAACTTCTGCGCAGCAACCAGGGGGGCCGCAAACTTGTTATGCAAGTGAGAAATCATCAATCGTAGTTGTGCCGACTTCGACTTCCTCTCTACCCCACCCGATTTCTGTATAATTCTTGTTGAAAGTAGACTAAGTATTTCGCAAAGAAACTACTGTACGCATAATTGATGAGGGTGTCAACGGTCATCTACCAACTGCCTGTGCCATCGGTGGGTCCATGCAGGTTTTTGCGGATGGGGTAAAGATAAAGTAGAGTTCAGTTGGCAACACAGTTTTTCCTCGGAATACTGAGAATCAACAAAGGAGTGCTCGGTGTTCAATTGCAGGCCACGGTTGGCGAAGGTGTGCTGGAGGATCAGATCTTCGACGCACTTGTGGGAACGCTGAAAAGTTCAGTCCAAGAGTGCCGCCAAAAGGGTGACGCAATGAAAGACGAACTGGAGAAAATGCAGGAAGCCCTCGATGATGCCCGCCAACAGAATGAGGAACGGCGCCAACAGGATGAGGAACAACGCCAACAGAATGAGGAACGTCTGAAAATTCAGGAAGAGAAAACCCGCGACCTAGAAGCGGGGAAAAAAAACACCGACAGGCAACTCAAAAACACCGAGAGGCAGCTTAAGGGGCTACAAGATGCGAAGAGGCAGGACCAGGAAAGAATCGCGCAGCTTGAGCAGGCGAAGGCTCATCAAGACAAGCGGACGGCCGCGCTTGAACTTGCCGAGCAGCGGCGCACGGCGTTCGAGCACGCGCAGTACCAGCTCGGCGAGATTGCCAGCATGCTGGAGATTTTCTTCAAGGATCCGGAGTGGCACGCGTGGGACGAAACCGTCGAGGACGCGGAAATTTTGCGGGAAATTAAAAGGGTCTTAGACGAAGTGCTTTCCAAGTGGAGCTTCGAGCAACATACGGTGGTGCGGGAGTTGGACAGACTGTGGCGAAAGATCCGGAAGCCGAGTAATCACTGGCGCATCGTCATGTGCTCCGAGGTGTTCGAACAGTGTTTGCTCGCGTACGCGGTACATGTGGAAGCAGTCCGGGCGGCTAAGGGGGTGCTCAAACCGGAAACGAAAGGCGTGCTCCAAGTGGTTTTATCAACTGCAGAGATGTCTGTGCCGGGATCATTTCAATCATGTTTGTGAAGATGCGCCTGTGCCTGACCATGGATCTTGAGACCCAACCTCGATGGCAATCTCGTATACCCAACCTCGATGGCAATCTCGTATACCCGACAGATTTTTGTACTATTGCTGCCACCGAGACCTAGGGGGCGAGGACTAAGTATTTGTATTTCGCATCACAACTTTGCTCATGATTAAATTCCCGGACCCAGATCTATTTGCAATGCATAAGTACTTACTTCGTGGCGTAAGTGGCAAAAGGAGGTCGAGGAGTACGAGGAATCTTTGAAGAACCCGGTGGAAACGGGACCAGCACCGGAAGTCGAGGAGCCGAATTTTTTTGCCTTGCATCGTCGGCAGCTGAACGAACTGCCCGGAGATGATGCGGCCCCCGACGCAAGCAAGAATTCGCAGCTGCAAGTAGAACAGCCGCCAACGCACCATGCAGCACCGGCGCTAGAACAACCACCAGCCACGTTGGGGCCAAAGAAATCTTCTGTCAATGCCGCGAGGCAGCGCGATGTCCTCGAACGGGGCGGCAAAACCTCTTCCGCTGAGCAGCAGAACAAGAAGCCCGCGACCTCCTTGTTTAGTAAGCCACACAAACTTTTTTCCGCTCTCTGGTGCTCCAGGGCTGTTTGCAGGAGGAACCTCGTACTAATTCATTTTTGTCATGCAACTGATAAAACCACATCATGCACGTCATTGACATTGTAGTCTGAGCGCAGCTGCACCACGCGCATATCAAAACTATTCCTGTAGAACTGCACTATTCAGTGTGACATTCCTTCTGCACACAGACTTTGGTCGGAGACCGGACCGTTTGTTGTTGATAACGAAGCCGGCAAGTCGCGTCGCCGCTGGCCCGAGTACAACCGGAGCATCCGGATCTTCAAGCAGCTCTGGGGGAAATAGCAAACTGGGCAACAACTACACCAGTGCGAAGGAACCAGTGTCGGCGAAGGTGGGATCGATGCCTTTGCGGCACAAGCCACTGCACGAGCCGAAGTACAAGCGAGAGCCGTTCTTTGCGAAGATTTTTGATAAAGCGACTACCTCCTCCTTTGCGCAGAACCGTCCGGCGTGGGCGTTGAAGCACGTCGGGGCGAGCGGCAAGAGCAACGCGCCGGCGGGCGAGTCCGGGGCGTCGAGCTCGTCCTCTTCCACCTCCAGGTTGGCCCAGAACAAGTCGGGACGCGAAGCCTCGACGGGGCGAAGCGGGGCCGCATTAGAAGAGCCATCGGCCCTTCTTGGACCACGACCGGGGGGCAGTAGTAGTAGCAGTAGCACTGGTAACACATCTGCTTCCGGCTCCGCCCGGGTCGGGCGCGAAGCGAGAAGTCAAGCAGCGGTCGCGCCGGGCGCCGCGGGGCAACTATACGATCCGCTCACCGGGAGGCGTGTGGGCGTTTCGACGAAGGCGCCCCGTAGCTGCTCAGCGAAGAACAGGAAACCGCGGGTGGACCTAGTGGCGCCCTGTGATATGAAGCGAGTGGAGGAGCGGGCCGCGGAGAAAGCCCTACAACAGAAGTGACCGCTTTCTGTTCATTCACCTAAGGGGAGGACTTAGTCTCGAAGAAGTTGATATTGAAAGGAAGGCGCGGCTCGAGATCAGGTAAAAGTGAAGTTTTTGTCTTGCAAGCTAAAAAGAAGCGAGTGCGTGTGCGAGACATTGACAGACTGGTCAGAAGTGGTGCTATTTCTTGATTGATTGAAATCCGAAATAAAATTGAAAAAACAAAACAGTTTCCGTGCAGTATCCAAGGCATCGAAGGCTTGATTCGCAGTGGGGGGACCATGAGTGAAGTTCTCTTGACGTCTCTTTCCGATGGTAATTTTACGAAGTTGAGATTCTACGTGCGCAGGGCATGTCATGCCGACGTGTAAAAAATTAACAGTGTTTTTGAATTGGAATTCTACAACGTGTGAACTCTACTTGACAGTACAGCTACACGATTCGGCGTTTTCACCTGTTTACAGTTATCTGACAACAAATAAAAGTACCAAGAAAACCACACTGACTGACTTTGATTGGTTTTTTGGCGATACAGCTATAAACTAAAAGCAAGAAAAAAAACACAAAACCAAATCATGACGAATACCATACAAAGAAGACTCACGATCATAATCAAGATGAAGGGCACTAGAGCAAAAGAGACTGCGAAAAATCTAGAATCATACGATCCGCAACATTCAAATTTTATCTAATTTTGGTTTTCAGCCTTCTGTCCAATCGTTCTTACATCGCTTTTTTGACTCGCAGCAACGCGAAGCGCCTCGTGTGCGAGCAGTTTTTTTTTTGCGACTGAAAGGCTCAGTTCGAACAAGCTTTGTGCATCAGTCTCGTGTTCGACTCGCTTATCGGCTTCTCAGTGGTGCTCGTGCACATGAGAGAGAGATGATTCAAGCCGAACAACTTCACCAGGAGGCAACACGAGAAGAATGATGCTGCCGCGACGAGTGGACAAGGATGTAGCGCTTTCTGCTGAAGCCAGAATGCTCCAGAATGAGCATTCTGGTTTGCGGATATCAAGTGGTAGAAGAGTCTCTGGATATATCTGGATCTGCAATCCTTCTAGCGCTTTCTTCTGAGACCAGAATGGGCATTCTGAGCGCGAGCCTGAATGCTTTTGATTAACAGTAGCGCTTGCTTTGATTCTGATTAGCAGGTGGAGCTTATATAATCGTCGCACCTTCCATCCTCGTCGTGGTCGTCCTCGCGTAAATACTTACTTGGAAAATTGTCCGGAAAGGATTGTCTTGTCTTCTTCTTGTCCGCGTGAAAAGCGTCGACAACACGCTGACCATATGGATTGCAAATATCCCTGGATGTCTCGAAGGATGGAACTTGCGATGCGTCCTGTGGATCTTCTCACAAAAATCTGTCTTGCGCGATCACCAAAAGTCGTCCTTTTCTGACCACCATGCGAGGGAGTTCTTTCTCATGCAGGAAGGGCATGATACTACTTAGACACCTCCCAGAATCTGTCATACTCGTTGTGGTGAGCATGCACCCTCGGGCACTTCGAGTTTGGTCTATGTCTCTTTATGTGAGCACCTATCAGTCAGCTACATCTCCTGCATGTAGACCCATGCTTTTGTAGTTCCTGACTGCTAGGACCCCGTGTGGCTGTAGTCCTTGCCTTTTTTCTGTCCTGTTTTTAGTGGTTCTTTTACCACTTGCGCGCTTGCCTGCCTCATACTGCCCCGTTCGTTGCACTTCGCCTCGTCACAGATCACACGGAAGTCCTCGTCGATATTTTTAGTCTTACTTTTTTAGCCCCCAATGTACGTTCCTTCTACTCTCTGTTCGTATACTCTCTGCTCGTTGTCTCTCTATTCTTATTCTAATACTTTTCACTGCTTTATATTTGCATTTTGGAAGTGCGTCTGTGTTATATACATTAGAAGTGCGTTGGTGCGCCTTGCTTTTCTCCTGTGCACCATCAGAAGTGCACTGAATCGCGAGCGTATGCTATGCTATGCACTTTATGTCTTTAGGCCTAAGTGCCACCGGGACGTCCAGCCCGTAGCTCCTCGATGTCATGCTAGGTCCTGCATTCCAGACCTTATGAGGCATCGAAATTCTGCATGACAAGTTTGGACTCTTCCAGGCATCCAGGGATTATATTTGCAATGGATAGACCATGCAGTACTGCGGGCTCTCCGGGAATTGGCCGAAAAAGACTGATATCAATTGTAAAAATATCTGGGTCTGGAAGGTTGGACCTTGTGATGCCAACTTTGGACTCTAAAAAAATCTGTATTGCATGACCAGCAGGAGGAGGCTAGTTTGTGCTACGCAGGGAGGGCATTTGTCATGCGGAGTAGGCATCAGGAAGCCCTCTAAAAATCTGCGATGCTAGGTTATGCATTACAGACATCCTGGGTGATGCAAAATATGCATGACAAACCCGGAAACGTTCCAGACCCAGACATTTTTGCATTTGATAACTGAAAAAGACGGCGATTGGGCGACTGAAAACGACGGCAATTGTATCCTGAGTAAAAACGTCCCCACACCAGAGTTGTAATGCAGATTTGCAAAGACAGGAAGACTTGTAATGCGCATCCCCATGACAGCCATCTCCAATCGTGTTTTGGAATTTGTGATGCTGTGAACAGGATGAGCAGATGAATCTGTGACGCGGCTGCACTTGCTAACCTGCACTACACTGCAGAGTGCAACTTGTCATGCGTGACTCACAAAACTCCTGGGTTTGTGTTGCAAAATCCCCACCCTGACTCTGGTGTGGGTACGTTTTTACTCAGGATAAATTGGCATAGTACGCTGACGTATGGATTGCAAAAGTGTCTGGGTCTAAAAGAGTGGAGCTTGTAATGCTGTCTGCGGATAATCATACTTCTAAAAGTAAAAATCTTTGTGTTGCATGAGCTGCAAGAGGAGACAGTTCTTGGCACGCGGAGAGGGCATTTCTCATGCGTAATTAGCATCAAGAAGCTGTAAAAAAATTATCTGTGATGCTAGCACTAGCATCACAGACCTCACGGGTCATACCAAATGTGCATGACAAGCCCCGACTCTTCCAGACCCACACACTTTTGCAGTTGATATGACGGGGAAGGGAGGCGCGAATTGGTGGTGGAACTGGAAAAAAGAACTCGACGAAGAAGCCCCGGTCCTACCGAAGGACTGGTTTTTCATCCCAAACAGCTGGGGATTCAACACCGCCAACGTTGCGGAGGGGGATGTGACAAAACCCGGGTTTAACTACGAAGCCGCCGGGTAACGAGCTCGTCCAGGTCGCTCCCCTGTGGATGGGCTGGAACGAGCCCGACATGTACGGCTTTTGCGTGAGCAACCCGGATGTCAAGCGGCAGTGGAAGGAGGATTGGGTACCCCCTGCAGAAGGCCAACCCCCTACGCAAGTCAACTGCAAGGCTCCTTCCGGCCTCGGGTGGTGGAATGAGGATTTAGTAAACGACCCAACCTCGTACATGGCAGCGTGGAAACAAAACCTCAATGCTGCGAAAAACCTCGGGTACCAAACCACCTCCCCCATGATATCGCGAGGAAAAAATTCCCCTCCCCATATTGAAAAGGTATGTTCCTAAAAATTTGTGATGCTGATTTGTGACCACGAATCCCGTCTCTCTTGCAAGACGGCAAATTGAAAGAATCCGCCGCCTTATGGCGGCGGTTTGTAATGCTGTTTCACCAACATGGCAGGCCTCTGCTATGCTAAGCGCCTACAACAAAACACGCCTACGCAGGCTGAGGCTTTGCCTGTAGTGCCTCACTGCAAGAAGACAGGGCTGATTTGTGTACGCAATCCAGCAACAGAAGTTTCCGTTTCAATATGGGGAGGGGGGAGTTTTCACTTTGATACATGATGGCGCTCCCTCTGGCTCGAGGCAAGAACGAGGGGGAGGCGCCGGGAATCGACGACAAACCAACTGGGCTACTTTGGGTGGTTGGGCCCGTTCTTGGACGCAGCGTGCAGCGCGGACTGGGATGCGTGCCCGGATTACATCAACTTTCACTTCTACATATATGGGCTGCAACGCGGACACGAGCGGCTTGGAAGGGCGCATGGAGGACGTGAAGTTGCTGATGGAAAAGTACCCGACCAGCAAAGGGGCGATGCTCACCGAAACGGGAACTTTGCGTCTTCCTACGGACCCAAATAAACACAGCACTTGCGACGAAAAAACCCTGATCGCCGGTATGGAAGCGATCTTCAAGGTGCTCAACGATTCCAAGGTGCTTCTCATGCAGGATAGACATGAAAGAGACCTCACAGACTCTGTCATGCTAGGTCTCGCATTCCAGACCTCAAGGGTCATGGAAAACCTGCATGACAACTTCACACTCTTCCAGACCCAGACATTTTGGCATTTCATAGGTGACCGATGTGGGCGACATGAAGACGCTGACCGTGCCCGGGTACACCCGCGAGGCGGCGGCCAGGGAGGCGAAGCAGATCGCGAGCGCGCACCGGGTATGCACTGCAAAAGTATCGCACTCGTAGTAATTGCGTTTATGCATTACAAATCTCTTTCTCAAGGTGAACCAGCATTACAAATTTAAGTAATTTAATTTGTAATGCTGGGCTAGTTTGTAATGCAATTTATACTAGTACGATCACGATGCTTTTGCATTGCATACCGGGGCGGTAGCTCCTGGAGTCAGTCGATCGCGAATATGAAGAAGTAAAAAACGCGGTTCGACAAGAACCTCTCGATTTGAAGGTCGTATTGAAAATGAAACAGCAACAGTCACGAATTCAAGTGACAAGAGCATCAGAAATTACTCCTCCACCACCTAAAAAAGCAACATTTCGTTTTATCTTTACGTTTACCACTCCAAGAGCAGCAAATAGCAAGCAGAAGCAAGAGCAGCAAGCTAGCAGCTCCAGAAATGACGCAACGACTCAATCGAAACTAGTGAAAACTGGTTTATTATATAAGATTTCCACATCGACAAATCACTTCCTCTCTGCTCACGTGTAGAGACAATTGACAACAAGCTTAAGTAACTCCCATTTGTTGAAAACGTTTACATCACAGCACTGTTCTACTTAACAAACCCCCTTCGAGCAGCAGGTAGGATGAACAAAACCAACTGTTACTTATGGATTGCAAAAATGTCTGGGTCGGGAAGGTTGGAACTTGTAATGCTAGCTTTCCATACCTAGAAAATCTGTATTGCATAACCAACAAAAGTCGCAGCCTCTTTTGTCATGCAAAAACGCAGTTTCTCATGCGGATTGCCTATGAGAAAGCGTTTTGGGAAGTTGTCATGCCGGACTGCATTCGGAAGTGTCTTCATCATGCACATTTTAGCATCACAAATTTCCAGACCCAGACATTTTTACATTTGATATTACTCTGATCGCAGCGACTCACTCCCTATTCTCAAACTCAATCTTATCCGCAATAAAGCAGGCAGATTTCGGTTTTCTACTGTGGATGAAAACCATCTTCACACAGTTTCACTTCCCGGATTATACTAGTATTCGAAGTAGATGTCTGACTTTGAACGGCCCAGTCTCGCCCCAGACTGGCTCTACAACTACTTCGTCGGCTGGTAAGGCGCAAAAAAAATCGCCGGTATGGAAGCGATCTTCAAGGTGCTCAACGATCCGGAGGTGGAGCAGAAGAGGCTGAGGAGGAGAAACCGGCAGGATCCTGCGTACCAGCAAGTCCAATTGGACGACCCGACGGTGATTGGGAGACCGGAGTTTGATGATATACTGTAAAGGAAGGGCGCCAACATCTTCCTCTTCAATTTGAAGGAGCCACGAGTCAAGAACAACACGACGACAAACGACATGATCATCTGAAGAGGTGAAATACGTATCCTAAGGAAAAACGTCCCCATCCCAGAGTCAAGTTGGTAGATCTGCAACACAAATCTCCAAGTTTTGGGATTTGTGCATGACAAGTTTCCATCTGCAGTGTAGTGGTGGTCAGTAAGGAAAGCCGCATGAGAGAGCCATTTTCTCATCCTGTTGACAGCATTACAAATGCCCAAAATAAACGGTTGGGAACAATGCCTCTCATGGAGATCCGCATTACAGATCGATTCCTGTCATTGCACATTTGCATTTACAACTCTGGCGTCGGGACGTTTTTACATAGGATGCGTCGTCTACCGGTATTTATCCTCCTTGGCAAGGCTGGGCGAGGAGTACGATTTATTTCTGTAGCGCCGGGCAAAATAGAGTCTGTTTTTTTTCGAAGAAGATCAGAAAGTGCCCCCTCTGGCAAGTTGCGGAAGGTGCATCAAGGGTCTATCAGTAGATAAAAAGCCGCTTCTGCGCTGTGGAAGTATGCCAGCTGTACTTACACAGAAGCCGAATGATCGTCCGCGCGCTTATGAATACGAGAGTCACGCTCACGTTCCGAGGGCGCACTATACGATTTTTTTTTTTTTGTGCTAGTTTTTGCTTTAGCTTGAGTTGGTTTCTGATTTTGCTTTTGTCTTTTGTTCGCTGTGCGCTTTGCACAAATAAGGGCGAGAGACGCGAAAAAATAGCAGCAGGGGCAGAGTGATGGTTTCGTGAAAAACGACAGAGTTGTTGAGTGAAACTTATCTGAAAAACGTAGCTTAACCCAGCAGGTTTCCTCGATGACAAAAAGTTGATCCAGTGCTTCGTCAATCGTCGGCCATATAACTCGATGCCCAACTTCGACAGTAGATATTGTGCAACAGTATTGTCATGCTCATGGTGTTGAGTAGCGCTACTTAGTATCTTATGCGTCCACGCCGATCACTGCATTGGTAGTTCTCCTCCCCTTTAGTAAATTTTTTTTGTACTACTCTAACTTCCTCGAGAGAAAATTGATTCTTTGTTCTAGTGAATACTTCACTCTAGAAGTTTTGCTGTTACTTATTCGAAAGATGAGGAAACGACTCTGACCCAGATCCACGACGATCAGATCTGCCGACATGTTCCGCGCCCTATTAGAACAAGTCAAAACCGCCGGGCGAGTGTGGCTGCGCCGAGGACCACCTGGCAGTGGTCTTTCGGATTCCGACTCCGAGTCGCTGTCTTCGGAAAGCGACGTCCATATCGACGAAGCCCTCGTCGTCGCACGGTGGGAGAGGGTAGGAAACCACGCGATGAAGCGAATGCGGCGCGAGCGGGTCAGCGTTCCGTCTCTGGAAGTCATCGAGGGCTGGGCAACACTCGCCGTGCGGCTTTTGAGGAGAAGCCTGATTTTGGGCGAAGATGAGAATGAAGAAGCGAAAAGTGTGGCACTTGATGCAAAAGACCGATCTGTGGTGCTTCAGCACCCAATTCACTTCAGGGACGCTACGGGTGAGCTGCTTGTGCAAGGTAACTACGCTGAAATTAGCACGTAAAAGTAATCTGGATGCTGGCCGTTTATTTGGTATGCGCAATTCTACTGCAAATTTTACAACATCGACATTTATTTCAATTTATAGACAAAACGTAGTCGTGTTGATCGGATCACTTAACAGAAATTTCAACTTTTGAGGTTGCGGACCGGCAAACGCGTCTCCTGAGGAGTACCGAAACGAATTCCTCTACCGAGCTAAACACGCTTCGTCGCAGCCAGTGCCACAAGAGTGCTACGACATGCTGAAGAGCCCGGACCACAGCCCGTTGCCGCACGTGGATACCGACACGACAGTCCCGAATAACACGGGCGCTTTGCTTCGATATCGGGTGGTTTGCCGATTCCCGGTGCACGCACGAGGGGGACCCAACCAGCAAGCGCGCGAGCGCATCAAGGCAGACGCAAAACTGCTAAGTGCGCCAATCGACGCCCGCATCTCTTCAATCGCCGTTATGCAGGGGGACCGCTTCACCGATCACAACGTACAGCAGGGGGCCCGGCGATCGCCGGTATGGAAGCGATCTTCAAGGTGCTCAACGATCCGTGTTACCGAACGATAGAACACAGACGAGGTCCGTATTGAAGTTCAGTTTTCATTTGTTGAGATTCCCAAAAGACTGTTCGTTTTTCATGAGAAGTGTTCAGCTTCGAATTCGTTTCGCGCATGAGAAATCATGTTTCTCGTTCTTCTTTCTCATCGTGGAAAAAACAATTCTCGCTTCACAAAAAACAAAAACAGAATTTGATTTTTCTTTGCGATTCAGTGCGGAGTCACACCAGTATAAAAATAAAAAAAGAGTAAAAAAATTGAGGTATACTTACTTCAATTTTGTGGAAAATGTGTGACATTCTTGAACTCTTACTTTTTGCTATATGGAATTTTTTTGATCGTGTGCTATTGCAAATCTTGTACAAGTTTGTTGGCTGATAGGCTGTTATGGTGAAGAGAGACTGTTCATGGTATGAACCTGCTCTGACTGGCTTTCGATCGTGCTAGAAATCGTTTTTATGAATTCATGAACTTTGTGTACAGGAGTTTGGTCTTGAGTCACAGAGCTTTTACTTTTATGTGTTTACTTTTCTATGATTGCAATCATGACTGTTGTGTGAAAGTTTCAATATTTTATTGTACAATTGGCCGGCAAAGACTTGTGCATAATTTCGTTCTTTTACTTTGAACTTAATTACGAAAAAACTAAATCTGTGATGCTAATTTTGCAAAATTTTTTTACTCTACATATGCTATCTGAATTTCGTTTGTTGACATTGCCCGCTCTAGTAATGACTCAGACTTACTTTTGGTGAGTTCGTCCGAGTAATTGAGATGCGAAGGGCAATGTAGTAGGTAGTCGACATGTCGTTCTTGCAGTGCCTCGCGCAAAACTGCCATTTCTAGCTGCAGGCGTTTCGAGCCGAGGTTGATATTGCATGCACGAGTGTGATCAATGATCGACCCGCAGTCCGTAACTAGGACCAGCGGGATGTTACGACCAAGGATCTTACTTAGAATGTTTTTGATACTAAACGCGCGGTCGACGACTTGCACAAGCATGACAGTCTCTGCCTGCAAGGTCGAAGTGCAAACGCGCCTAATGCGCTTACTACTAGGGTGGATCAGATTCGCTTTGATGGTCTCAGTGCGAATCTGTGTGTCCCGGTGGATTTTAGGTAACACCCCGGGCTTGTGCTTTTTCAAAAAGTTTGGCATATGGGCGAACCAAATACATGACCCACCTTGCGTTTTGCACCCCTCCAGATTGTTCAGCGAGGCATCGCAAAATGCGACGATGCACAAGTTGGACAAATCCAGAGGCACAAGGCGCCACACTAGCGAAGATGTATTTTTCAAATTGCGAATAATCTTATTTAGCTAGCGACCTGCACGCTTCCCCCCACGCAGGCTCCGCAGCCGGTGTCCTTGATGCACGTGGTCGGATTCAGCTGCGGGTGAGACAAGAACGCCTCGTACTGCAGGATGGAGAAGAAGGTGGTGGCCATCAGGGCGTCGTAGGTCAGCCCCGCGGCGTCCGGAGATGCGCCGCCATAGAAGGATGGGACTACTTTGCTGTTGCTGGCATTACTGGTGGTCGGTTATGGAAGCGATCTTCAAGGTGCTCAACGATCCGCAGTACTTTGTGAATGGCATGCGCACGGTGCAGTATGTGTCCTGGTTCAACTACGACAACACCGGTGGAAGCTTCGACCTGCGGCTGATCGAGGACACCGGGGGCAACGTGCGGCCGCTCGGAAAGCGGTACGCGGAATTGTGCGAAGAACACCGCGGTGGGCTACCTGCCGGCCGGTGAGTTTTTTTTTTCTTGGTTTGTTTTCGTTTTTACGCGAATGCAAGTACGAGTTGTACCGCAATACGTCGAGCAGGGAGGAAGATACGAGTAGACGAAGTCAAGTACACTATTAGCTTTTTTTTCAAACATGCGTCTCGCGCTTTCACTATTCGGGTTCGGAACGTATCTAGTATCATTTTAGCGCAAGAAGAGACGCGCCGTTTTAGAGTTTTTGTTTTGAAGATTTTTGCAGAGTGAGCTCGCGAAGATGCGAGAGCTACTATTCAGTTCCGGTTTTTTTAACAAGTATTTTGCACTTTTGAAAAACATTAAGCGGATGTTTATTTTTTTTTACTTCACATCACATTCAGATTCACATCACATTTTTTGAGTACTAAGCGACTTTTTGTTTTTTCATTCTTTCTTTCATGTTGTGCCGAGCCTTGCCCGAAGTAATCTGTAGCATCGTTGTTCCGCTTGAATGCCTATAACATTCTGATTTTCCGATAAGGTGATGGTAGAGATAAGAACCAGTACACCTACCGTATTGACCGTTTCACCTGATACTCTTTCCAATCATCTGAATTGCCCCTTTCTATTTTTCCGCTAGATTTCCTTCTAGAGTTTGAATTTCGCGCCCCCCCCGCACTTCGAACAATGCTGTTTCGCTGGCCACAAAATTTTCGCCCCAACATCAGCAACAAGAAAACGCCCCCGTAAAACAAGAAAACAAATAATTTCAGCATCCCATGCTTGTTCACATCAGTAAAAGCAAGTGGATTATGCGGTTCGTGATTTGATGTTCGTGGAAAGAAAAGAAACCGAAAGTGATTTGTTTGGAACGAAGTTCCTCTTCGGACTGCTACTGGAACAAATGGATGTCAAAAACGTCACAAAATGGGCCGTGGGATGAGGACGATGAAATCTTCGCACCAGAATCATTAAAGATCTTCATCTTGTTGTTTAGGTTATCCGAAATATCGATGCGAAGAACTACGAACACCGTAGCTGACACGCTTCAAGTTGTCAGCAAATATATGCTTAGCAAGTTAGTTCCTTTCAACTACAAAAGAAGATCATCCAAATGGGCAATCAAAACTTCCATCTTCTTAGGCCGGTATACGCCAAGGGTAGTGGTTGTTCGCAAGCTCCAGCACTTTCGATTGGGTCGTATTGGAGACTGCGTAGTTAAGTTTCTTCTCTTGCTCTGATTTTCTCGGATGTTAAAAAGGAGATCTACAACAAACAGCGATGAATTCGGACTAGTAGGCATTTGTGTTTCTTTTACACTTCCGTTTGCTCGTTTACAATTGTACCGAAGAACGTGGTCTCATCCATATCTCCTCTGCCTAGTTTCGTGGTCTCAATCACACGAAAAGTTGACTGAGCAGAAGTTGGGCGCTAGGTCGTGTAAAAAGTAGTAGATCTATCACTTCTAGAAAGGTTTTCAAGGAAGTCGTTTGTCAACATCCCTCTGGTCATCTTCTTTTAAGAAACACCAACCCCAAGTAAACAATGGCGAGCAAGCGCGGGGCATCCAAGGATCACGCGACGACCACCGAGTCGGAGGCAGTGGTGCCGGTTAAGAAGCAAAAGACGAACGACACCGCCGATGGTGCGCCGGCGAAGGAGGAACAGTCCACAGCCCTCGCCCCCAAGAGGGTCTTCGATCTGCCCTGGTGGGGCCGCATCAACACCGACAACAAGCCGCAGAAGTTTGTGTCGCGCATGATGGGGGAGGCGAAGAAGATCTTCATCCTGAAGGAGCATGACCCGGAGCAGAAGATGCTGATATTCGACGAACCCGTGTTGCCCGACCTGTCCCGGTGGACGTTTCTCTACAAAACCGAGTCGATCGACAAAGACAGCAAACTGCACAAGCAGCTGAAGTCGCACAACCTCGCTGGGGTCCGGTTTGAGATCAATGTGCCGGACGAGTTTCCGATGATGCCCCCCAACCTGCGCGTCGTCCACCCGAAGCTGTCCGGCAGCTATGTGTTCTCTGGCGGCGCGATCTGCTTCGAGGCGTTGACCCCGAAGGGCTGGGTGATCACCATGACGCTGGCCTCGCTGGCCGTGGCGGTGGTGGCCTTGCTGGCGGACTCGGACCTGCCCGTATCAAATGCAAATATGTCTGGGTCTGGAAGAGCTGGAACTTGTGATGCAAACTCTGGAACACACAAAAACTTGTGTTGCATGAGCGCCAAAAGCTGTCCATTTCTTGGTACGCAAGTAGGAAGTTTCTCATGCGGGACAGGCATCATGAGGCGTGCTCAAGACCTGTGATGCTTTTGCCTGCATCAGACGCCATTTGCGTGATCCGAAATATGCATGACAAATCTCGCAATCTTCCAGACCCAGACGTTTTTACATTTGATACCCCGCGCAAGTGACCGATGTGGGCGACATGAAGACGCTGACCGTGCCCGGGTACACCCGCGAGGCTGCGGCCAGGGAGGCAAAACAAATCGCGAGCGCGCACCGGGGCGGCAGTTCGTGGAGTCAGTCGATCGCGAATATGAAGAAGTAAAAAACGCGGTTCGACTTCGACCACCTCTCGATTGAGACGATTGGGGGATGTGCTTCCCACAACTTACGAGAAGTAGTTGTACCTAGCATCCTCGTCCTACTTATGGTCGTATTGAAAATGAAACAGTAACAGCCAGTAATTCAAGTTACTCCTCCTCCACCTAAAAAAGCAAGATTTCGTTTTATCATATACCACTCCAAGAGCAGCAAATACAAATAGCAAGCAGAAGCACAAGCAAGAGCAGCAAGCTAGCAGCTGCAGAAATAACGCAACGACTCAATCGAAACTAGTGAAAACTGGTTTATTATATAAGATTTCCACATCGACAAATCACTTCCTCTCTGCTCACCAAGAGAGACAATTGACAACAAGCTTAAGTAACTCCCATTGATTTGAAAACGTTTACATCACGGCACTGTTCTCCTTAACCCACCCCCTTCAGGCAGCAGGATGAACAAAACCAACTGTTACTATGATCGCAGCGACTCACTCGTCTCTATTCTCAAACTCAATCTTATTCGCAATAAAGCAGCCAGATTTAGATTTTCTACTGTGGATGAAAACCATCTTCACACAGTTTCACTTCCCGGATTTTACTAGTATTCGAAGTAGATGTCATCTGACTTTGCAAGGCCCAGTCTCGCCCTAGACTGGCTCTACAAGAACTACTTCGTCGACTGTTGAGGCGGAAAAAAAAACGGGATGAAACGCTGTGCCAAAAAAGCAAAATAAAACAAAAACTACCGAGATTTTTTTGGAAATAAATCACCCCCATCAAAAGCCGTCGTTGGAGGTTTTTCCGGGAAAATGAAAGTCTGCGATGCGAAAAGACAAAAAACGACTTAATTTTAACGCGCAATATTCATTATCGTATTACCTCTTCCAAAGTGAAAATGATCGTGTGATGAAAAGCTTGGTTATTTTCTTCAGCGAAGCCACGCAATTCGTGTACAGAACAGAGCCTATGGATGTTCCAGCGGTCTTTTGTGTGTCGATCTGTTTGCAGTGATGGAAAAATCTCGTGGTCGCCCTGGAGCTGCAGGTGCGTGGCTTCAGTTTCGAGTCCGAGTTGGTGGGCAGATATACGCCCATCGCTCGATCCTTCCAAGTCCAAAAAACTTACGATGGTGTCTTCAGGCCTCATCTGGGTGGAATGATAAAAAAATCTTGAGAGTACTAGATCATCAACTCAGTGTGCTGCGCACGGAATCTTCAATGCCATCAAGCAGGATTTGTTGACGGGGCCGTTTTAGATGATCCCTACAGTGTTTCTATGGTGCCTGCTTGAGACGCTGCTAAAAGAACGGAGGATGAAGATCATGTGGTTTGATTCAAAAATAAGAATTGCAGGAGCAGGCCATCATGGTAAAAAGAAGTACCGCATTTCCTTATCCTTTTCCTTTGTTGTGTTGCGAAGCGATCGCTTTTTTTTACGACGAAAATCAATACAATTTTCTCGTTGAAGATTCCATCAGTTCCATTTCCAAGCGCTCTCCTCTTTCCTATCCAGGCGACAGTGACACCATCACTATATGAACAAACTACGATCTGGGTAGTCGTAGTTCTTGCAGTCTAGGTCGGCAGATGTCCTCGTGTAGTGCGTAGGCCAGCAGGAAATTGGTTTAGCTCCATGCCCATTCTTTAGTAAGCTTCTTGCTAGATGACACAAGGTCGAAGGCGCCCGAACAAGCTCCCCGCCCGCTACCACAGAAATCGTTGAGTAACTGGTATTATTGAAGAGAGAACCTCGTCATGATCCTTGCTTAATAGTGCGAGACGTGGTAAGTAGAAAAGCTGCTGAGTGCTGACACAAGAAAACTAAAAATGGACTTCGACTACGATTCTGACAACCCCTCTTCCGGGGAGGAGGACAAGCAGGCCGGAAAAAAATCTACTGCGAGTAGGAGTCCGGGGGCGGGTAAGAAATCTCTACCCTCGTCGCCGAAGCGAGTATCGTCGCCGCAGCATCAAAACCAACCTGCAAAGCCGAACAGCAGCACGGCGGCAGCGTCCTCTGCAGTTCCCGGGCAGCTGCCGACAGCGGCATCGTCAACAGCATCTTCGTCTTCACTCGCAGTAGCAAGAGTTGCGATCGCTTCGACAGGTTCTTCAGGCTTAGGAACTACAACTAGTACATCATCAGCGGTCCCCACGACTACAACAGCAGCCCTTCGCCTGGAGGATATCCCAGAAATCACGAAGCAGCGCTTCCTCACGTCCCGCTCGCGGATAGACAGCACGGCCAAGTCCTCGCTTCCAACGTTCGTCTGCCTCCTGTGCGGCGCCACGTTTTCCAAACGGTCGCAGCTGGAAAACCACCTCTATTTCGAGGCGCACAGTAAGGAATTGCGGGAATTTGCCGTCGCCGCGAGCAACGCCAAAGCGGCCCGGGGAAAGCAAGAAAATAAGCTAAGGCAAGGGTACATGCAGAGCATCGGCAGCACCCAGTTGTCCTCCGCAGCAAACAAGACGTCGGCGCCGACGAAAATAAATCGCAGTAGGAGCCGGAGCCGCAGTCCAGGGAATAAAGAGAAAGGCACTAGTGGAGCAGGTACTAAGGCTATTCAGTCCGAGGCCGCGGACATCATTAAACAAAATTTCGAGCATATGGAAGCGTCAGGATTGAAATCGTCAAAGTTGAAATAGTTTGTGATGCATAAAGCGCAGCCCACAAAGTGCCTGTCTTGCAGACTAGGCAAGGGAGGCAGATTGTAAGCCTGTTCTTCAGGGGTAGCAATAGAGCTCCTGAAGTAGCATGACAAAAGGCGTCTTCCTTACCCAAACAGCATTACAAACTGGATTTCGGCTCTACCCAAATTTGTCATGCGCCACTTGAAAACTAGGCGGCAACTGGTATTCATTTTATGCATGGCAAATCGTTTCAGCTTTGTCGATTTCAATCCTGACACCCCCATAGAGCAGGAACGGCAGCGCATCGAGAACGAGAAGCGGAAAAAGGAGAAGGCGAAGATCGATTTTTCGCTTGAGGCGGTGCTCGGCGGCAACATGAACATTCACGCACCGAAGAAGCCGGTGAAAACTTATGAACTGCAAAAGTATCGTACTCGTATAAATGCATTACAAATTATTGCCTCCGCGTGAGAAATGAAATTTGTAGTGCGGATTTACGATAAGAAAAAAATTTGTAATGCAAGACTTGCATTTATACGAGTGCGATACTTTTGCAGTGGATAAAACCACTTTGAATGTGAAGGAGGTGGCGAGCCGGGACGAGTTTGGTATGATTGCGCAGACCGAGGCACAGAAAAAAGCGTTCGAGATATCCCGTATAAAAACATCCCCGCCCCAGAGTTGCCATGCAATTCTGCATGCCAAAAAAGTTTCTCATGCGGAGCCCTATGAGAAGCATTTTCTATTCGTGTCTTGAAATTTGTGATGCTACAATCAGAACGCTATGCTAGATCTGTGATGCTACTGAAGTAGCTAAACAGGATTACACTACGAGGACAAACTTGTCATGCCCAACAACCAAAGCTGGCTGATTTGTCTAGCAGATTTCCTATCTTGGCTCTGGTGCGCGGACGTTTTTACACAGGATAGCAGAAGCGGCTGGAATTCGAAAAAGAGATGATTTCCGCCGAGACGCTGCACAAAAACGACAAGGAGGCGGGGTTGCTGGATCCGGACATCTATCCAGTGCAAAAGTATCGTACTCGTATTGCAGTTATGCATTACAAATCTTTTTGTCAAGGTAAATCCGCATCACAAACTTCGTTTCTCATGCCGAGAAAATTTGTAATGCATTTATACGAGTGCGATACTTTTGCAGTGCATAACATCAAGCAGAAAATCATACGCCAGATGCAGCTCTCCTTCGTGGGCTCAAACGTGATGAAGCTGCCGAAGAAAGAAGCGCGGTTATCGAAAGGAAAAATCCCCCTCCCCATATCAAAACGAAATTCCTGATGCTGGATTTGTGTGCACAAATCCGAGCTGTCTTGCTTGAGAGCACTGCAGGCCCATTATACCAAGTGTGAGTAGAGAGGTTTTGGCCTAGGCGCTTAGCATGGAAAACATCCGCGCTGTAGGCCCAACAGCATGACAAACCGCCTGCGCAATCCGGCGGCTGTCTGCGGAGTTGCTTTCTTGCAAGACGGACGCGATTTGTGGCCACAAATCAGCATCACAAATTTCCAAAAGTATACCTTTTCAGTATGAGGGAGGTGGATTTTTCCTTTTGATAGCGGTGCATTCTCTGCCGCGAGAAGTTTGCGAATTACGAGCTCGCGGAGAAACACTGTCTCGAAAAACACGACGAGGAATTTTCGAAAAAGTACCTGGCGAGATGGCAGGAGTTCATCCAAACGTGGTGCGTGGAGAAAAAGAACAGAATTCTCGGCAAGGAGGAGGTGGAGGAGCGGAACACGCAGTGCCCGGTCTGTCGGATTCACTTCGGCAACCTGGACAAGCACTTGGGGAATGAGGTATGGCTGAAGAAGGACCACGCACACACGCGCGTCTTCTTCGCGGGGTTTAAACATGAGGAGGAGGATGATTGATAATCAAAGTGCTAGAACTTCTGATGCTGTCATGCCGTACAAGGGGCTGGTGCTCTCTGATGCGGGCTTCAGCAACACAAGTTTCCTGACCCAGACATCGAGTAATGAAGTGTGGACGTCGCGTAAGTAAGTATACCCTCAGGACGAGCTCCACCCTTGTAAGTATTGTCTAGTCAAATTATTGATGCTGCAACCACGACGACCCTTCAATTTTTTCTCGTGAAAAAAACTGATCCACCAACATAGTAAAATATGGCCCACAGCCGGTACAACTTCTACCCAGTGTACTTGTATCTATATAAAGTTTCGCTTTCATCTAATTGATGCCGTGTTCTGGCCGTCTGCTCGGATGATCCTAGATCAGTGCTTCCTCCGAGAAAAAAAAAATTTGTTCCAATCGTAGCTCCACCTATGTCGTATTTTTTTTTCGGTTTGAGTTTATTCAGTGTCCCATCGTCGTTGCAGTCGATAAACTGATCGTTTCTTTTTTTCGGTATCATCCTCGTTTCACACGACAGCTATTTGCTTATTTGTCGCCGTTACTACTTCTACCTGGTGAAATCTTGAATATTGAATCAAGATGGTCTAATTTGCTGTTTCGCGCAACAATTGGCAGCATCATCCACAGGACCAGCATGCAGCGGCTGCGAGTTCGCCGCGTAGGGGGCCAGTTCGTGTCTTCGTACTCCACTTCCAGGGAAGTAGTAGTACAACAACTCCGACCACGTGGCTCTTGTGGCCTGAGCGAAAATGAAAATATAGTAGCGAAAGGACCACCAACTCCAACAACACTGCGCCCACGATTTTATTTCCTCTCGCGCCGCCCTCTCCACACCATCGCGGTTGGGTCCTGCAAAGGGGGGGTGGGAAAAAGTTCGATTGCGCTCAATCTCGCCTTCCAACTCGCCGTATGAATTGCAAAAGTGTCTGGGTCTGGAAGGATGTAACCTGTGATGCGCATTTCAGAACACAGAAAAATCTCTCATGCATAGGTAGCAAAAGGAAAAGCTGCCCAGTTTCTGTCACCAAACTGGGGGATTTGTCATGCGAATTTGGCATTGCGGAAGCTTCTCGAAACCTGTGATGCTAGAGCTTCCATGCCAGACCTTCTGCGTCATGCAGAAATAGCATGGCTTTGACTCTTCCAGACCCCGACATTTTTACATTTGATACGCCGGGAAAAAAAACAAGAAGGTGGCTCTCTGCGACCTCGACGTCTACGGACCCAGTTTGCCGTTTCAAGTCCCGAGGAACCGGATCCACGAGAAGCATTTTAATATTTTCGGGCCGGAGAAGAGCGAGGCACCAAGTCCATCGGAGAAGGACAAGAATGCGCTTCGTCCCCAGGTGGACTTCGATCCCAAAACGCAGCTGATAAAGCCCGTGGAAGTTTTCTGCGATGAAGGAGACTACAACGCCGACATTGATAGGCGACCGGGCGCACCATCCAGGACAAGAAACACAGTGCAAACCATGTCGCTCGGGTGGCTGAGGCCGGATGAGCACGCCGCGCTTCGGGGGCCCATGGCTTCGGGAATCGTGCAACAGATGCTCAAAAACGTGGATTGGCGCCCAGACCTGGATATCCTGTGCAAAAGGATCGTACTCGTATTGCAATCATGCATTACAAATCTTTTTCTTGAGGTATTTTCTTGAGGTAAATCCGCATTACAAATTTTTTCGATTATGCTGAGGAAATAATGCATTTGTACGAGTGCGATACTTTTTCAGTTCATACTGGATTACTTGGTGCTGGATTTGCCGCCCGGGACGGGGGACATCCACTTTTATTGATTGGAAAATTTTTGTTGCACACAGAATCCACATCCAGCACTTTTTCTTTAAACTTCACGATTTCCAGCATTATTGTTTCGCTGCAACCTATCACGACCTGAGGCAACTTTCTTGGGCTTTTTCTGTCGCATTTTATTGCAACACTCCATCCATTTATACCTGGCAGGTGTTTCTTGGACAGAGCACCATCCAAGAAGCTGAAGTATTCGTACCTACAATTGTTCTAGTTTTATGTGCAGTGCAAAATTTTTTTCCACCATGATTTCTGAACCGTTGCACAGCAGATCCGGGTAGACTACTGTGTCATGATAACCACGCCGCAGCTGCTTTCGCTCGTCGACGTGGAGAAGGGCATCAAGATGTTTCACGAAGTGGGAATACCGACCGCAATACTGGTGGAAAACTTCTCTTTTTTCACTTGCGAAAACTGCGGCCACGATAACCAAATGTTCCTGACATATCCAGGGCAAAACGCGCAGAAAATGGCAACAGATTTCGGGCTGCCGCATTTTCTACAGCTCCCCTGGGAACCCGAACTGACGCGGCCACACTCGATTTATGTTTTGGACCGCGAGGATGTTGAACAAGAGCACGATCTTCACCCGCACCGTACTAGCGGACGAGATCATGATCCGTCGGAGGTGGATCTTCACGCACTTCCGTTGGAAGGAGCCAGGGAACGTCAGCCAAAGACCACGACCCGCAGCACGAGATCTAGTACGAGCACCATATTACCTCTTGCAAGTAGCACCGGTGTATCTGTACGCGCAGTGAAGATGCGGGAACAGTTGGCGAAGCTGGCAGAGTGTGTGGAGACTCTCTGTTGTACTACGTCTTCTACTTCTACTTCTGGTGCTCCTGCGCCAAGGAACAATAGCACAGTGGGACCACAAGCGGGCCTAATGGCAGACGGGTACGAACTGACGTTTCCGAAAGATGAAAACGGAGCTGGCGCAGCCTCAGCCGACCGCGTATCTCTCGTGGTGCAAATCCTGAAAGACGGAACTTTTCTCGGCAAAATTCCCGCGAGGAAGCTGCGGCTAAGCTGCAGATCCGCGGTCATGTATGCTGAGCAAAAACGTCCCCACCCCAGAGTTGTCATGCAAATCCGCATGCCAAGAAAGTTGCTCATGCTGAGCCCCATGGGAAGTATTTTCTAGTCGTGTTTTGGAATTTGTGATGCTAGAATAAGCATGATAAGCTAGATCTGTGATGCTGCTGAAATAGCAAAACAGGACTAAACTACGAGAACAAACTTGTCATGCGAAACCGCCGAAGCTGGTTGATTTGTCTAGCAGCTTTCCCATCTTGACTCTGGTGTGGGGACGTTTTTACTCCGGATATCATGTATGATGAATTCACGGGGGAAAAGCTGTTCAAAGAGGACGACATACCACTCGACGTGTACCCAAAAAAAATCGAGCCGGCCGGTCGGCTATCAAATGCAAAAGTGTCTGGGTCTGGAAGGATGCAACTTGTAATGCTATTTTCGGATTCTAAAAAAAATCTGTGTTGCATGACAGGCAATAGGAGTCCAGTTTTTGCCACGTGGAGAGGGCATTTCTCATGCAGGACCACATGCATCAAGAAGCACTCAGAAAATCTGTGATGCTAGGGCATACGTCACAGCCGTCATGGGTCATGTCAGGCGTGCATGACAAATCTTCCAATCTTCCAGAACCAGACACTTTTGCATTTGATATCGGTACGCGGTGTCGGTCACGTGGAGTGACAAGCACAGCAGCCTCTTTCCGTGGAAAAAGATCTTGCCGCTGATGGAGGAGCAGGAACATCAAGGAAAGAGCCAGTAAATCTGTATTGCGTTATTTGCGCAGCATAATTGCACGAAAGACCACGGCGCTTTTTCTGCCACTGATCATGTTCCATCCTGTGCTGCGCGCGTGCCGAGAGCTATGCGGAAAAGTACAACTCAAATGCAAAACAAAGATGTGATAATTCTGCAACCTTTGAAGAACAAAAACTGCACTGCTATGAAGTAGAACACTGCACTGCAACTGCTATGAAGAACATAAAACTGCACTGCACTGCTTCTGCAAGGCTATGAAGAAGAATGATCACATGCTGTGGTCCTTGTTGTTCTGCGGCGAAAAACAAGACATGACTGATAGCACCACCTTCACCATCTAAGGCAGCTCTGATCAGCTCTGTACTGCGGATCAGCTTTTTTTGTCAACATTTGGAACGATCACATTGGCACTCTGCGTCGAGCGGACTTGTTTTTTGCGCTTCTTCAATTAGAATGTTGACAGTGATAGCATTCCTGGAGCTGGTACCAGATCGAGGTTCGAGTGCCGCTTCCGAACCGGCAGCTAGTACAAAACAAAGTCGCCACTGCTGATGGACAAGGGGTGGTCCGAACAGGATTATTTACTGTAGATCTGCAGTTTTCGTTTTGCTTTTGTCTAGAGCTGATCTCCCGCTTCACAGATGAAGATCATATTCACGGCATGCACAGAACACTTCCGGACTCTGTCTCTGTCAACCGATAGGCCCCTCTGACACATGGTACAACAGAAGATCAGAAGTCGTGCAGCTCTCTCCATTCACAATCATTCGCATCCCGTGCTAGTGTGCATCTGCGAGCTGTCGCATAGTCTTAGTCATGTAGTGTTAGACCAAAAAGAAAATACAAATATCGTAGAATTATGGTAATGCTGTCCGTGTTGAGCCCACCGGAGGCCGGTGGTGGGGGCGCAGAAGCAGATCCGGGAGTTGCAGCAGCTTCGAGCGTCGCGCCACAGCTTCCTTTTTCGCTACACGACACAGATGCTGTCGCTGCAGCTGCGGCAACAGGCTCCTTGTCAACATCTGCTACGACCACGACCCCAAGTGCAGCTCGGCCTCGAGGACACGAGCCGCGCGTGGATTTCTTTTCCCTGCAAAGAGATTTTCTTCTCGCTTACGGCGATAGCGTGGAGAGTCTCATTCAACACGGCGTTTTTTTCCTTCCGGGCGGGACCACGAGCACGGACGGGGTACGAGAGCAGTTCATTTACTCCCTCGCCGAGCTGTTTGGCATCTACAGGCGACTGGTCGTGCAGGAGCACCAGGAGGTGGAAAGGATCGGCACCAGCAGACCTTTCCCCACGACCCTCTCCTGCACCAGCGAGACCACAGCGAAGGTCGCAGTCTTCTTACTGAAGGCGGTCCGGTGTTTGCAGTTAGTGGTGGAAATGCGGCACCCGGGCGTGAAAACTTGCTTCGTCCTAGAGCTACTGAAAATCTTTGCGAAATTTTACCTGTGGAGGCAGCAGAGACGTTCTTTCAATGCTTGTCCCATGCTTATTGACGAGTCCGTCGAGGCGACTGCCGCGGCTGTGGAAGCCGCAGCACTTAATACCGGCGCAACGTATCCACTGCAAATATGATGTCTGCGTCCGGAACTTGTGATGCTAATAAAGATGTGCGAATGGCATCACGGGGCCGTGCGTGACAAGTTTCTGAGCGAATACGTCTTGCATAAACTGCATGACAGACCGCATTTTTGCATGACACAAAAGACGCAGCATATAATTGAGGCATCACGCATTACTCTACAGCTTTATTTTTCTCTTCTAACTGACAAACTGAAACTCTCCAGACCCAGACATGTTTGCAATGTATACATCAACCGCACCAACACCAGTAATCACAGATGAAGACGGATACGAGACGGTGTTTCACGAGCACAAGGGCAAGCACTCCGGTATCGTGCTGCGCGGGCACGTGCGGAAGCAGGTGTTTAGTTATCCTGGACATGATGCGACTGCGAGCGGAAAAATGGGAGAAACGGACTCACTGAACGAGGACCAAAGCGACGTCGTCAACGACGAGAATATTAAAGGAAACAATTTAGTGGTGCCAGGAAGACTCCTCGTAGCACCATCATTCCCACGAACAAGACCGCCCGCCAGAATCCTGCTCGGCGAGTGGCTTTACCATCTTCGGCCGTTGCTCGTGTTGTTTCTGCAGCACAGATATCCTGTGCAAAAGTATCTGATACTCGTATTGCAATCATGCATTACAAATCTTTTTCTCAAGGTAAATCCGCATTACAAATTTTATTTCTCAACACGCTGAGGAAATTTGTAATGCATTTATATATACGAGTAGGATTCTTTTGCAGTTCATAACAGAATGGCGAGGTGGAGCACGACCAGGGTCGTCTCCGTGAAGAACAGAGATGCTGGTGTTGGCAATCAACATATTGGCGGAAATCAACATCATCATGCTGGCGCAGCACAACCACACCCCGATCATGGGACCGCCTGTTCCAACTCCTGGCCCGCCTGGTGGGCGGCGGTGCTGGTCGACTTGCTTTCCATTCAACTCCAGTGGCAAAACCAAAACACAACATCGAACAACACAACAGCGGCACCTTCTTGGGAAGGAAGTGCCGCAGATCATCATGATCGGCAGGAGTACGGAAAAAATAAACACACGACGACATCTTCATCACAGGAACATCAAATAATCAACCTGCAGCAACTCGAGCTCAAGCGGCGACGGAGTTTGCTCCTCTACGCTTTAATTCGGTCTCCGTTCTTCGAAAAGTTTTTCCCGGCGGAGAGACTGCAGAAAATGTGGGAACGGATCCCAGTGGTGGGGAAACATTTTAATTTGGTACAACTGTTGCTACTGTGGCGCCCCTATTATTTCTACACGAGTGGAACGTGAAGGTCAAGTTGTGTACGAACAAGATGATTTGTGCCAGGGGTAGAATCGTCGTGAGTACTTAGAATACTCACGAAGCCCCTCCTGCGCACTTACTTGACGTCAGAAGTCTTATAGATGACGCTGCATTTATTTTTGCACTTTGCATGCCCATGCGCATTCAAATTCAAACGACCGTGTGAGATCATTTGCCATCGCAGAAGCGCCTTGCTTTCTTTGCTCTCGTTGTTCCTCTTTACTTGGCCAGGCAGGTTACGCACATGCGCATGCTTTTCAGCCAGACAGTGATGTCCATCGACAGCAATCCGAGGAACGTGTTCAGTGTTCTTCGTGGATCCTGTCATGATCGTCGAACAGGGCTCGGCATTAAGCTGTGTGTGAAATTTCGTTGTTCGTCGCATTTCTCGTCGCAGTGATTAAGTATTATTTAAAAAAGAAATGCAGTTGCAGAGGGATTCTGCTTCTGCCTCTGCACTTTCTAATATGAAAATAATCCACCTCTACTGCAGTTGACAGCAGGTGTTCGCTGTTCCAACAGTCAGGCAAAAATGTAGGTACAACATCTCTGTGCGAGTGCGAAAAATGGCGTTGAGTCGCGAGAGGAGAGAGCACACTTCAAAAAAAGTGCTCTTCGTTCTTGTTCAGTAAGGAGAGAAGAGGGTATTGGCCTGTTGTACTATCAAGCTTGCACACCAAGATTCGTTGCAAAATTCCGATGGGTCGCTCGTTGTAGCGGTACAACGACCAGCGCATGCGCAACTGAGAGACCTAGGCACAGCAAAAGGCAGAAGTCACCAAAATATCGACTTGCTTGTTGCAGCCTTCACCCTGTTGGATGAGTTAGAGCTGTATATGAAATAAAATTTTGCCGTACAAACATTTTCAAAAGGAAGAAAAGATGGGCAACACGACTTCTACTGCCCCGGGTTCAACAGCACCGGCTGCTTCGCCCCGTGTATGCAATGCAAATATGTCTGGGTCTGGAAATTTGTGATGCTCAGCATGACGTATCGTGAGGAGGCCACAAGTGCTGGCTCAGCATGACAAGTTTCGGAGCTTCTACGTGTTGCCTATTCTGCATGGCAAACTGCGTTTCTGCATGAGAGAACAAAAGCGGGGCGCTTGGGTAAGGTGCATGACAGATTTCAGAGTCATGCCAGACAAGCATGACAAACATGCACTCCTCCAGACCGAGACATCTTTTCAGTTCATACCGTGACGTCGTGGACCACGACATTCTTCCCCCTGTATAGATTGCAAAAGTGTCTGGGTCTGGAAAGTTGGAACTTGTGATGCTCTTTTTGGACTCTAAAAAAATCTGTATTGCATGATCAGCAAGAGGAGTCTAGTTTGTGCTACGCGGGGAGGGCGTTTGTCATGCGGAATAGGCATCAGGAAGCCCTCTAAAAATCTGTGATGCTAGTAGGCCATGCATTACAGACAGCCTGGGTCATGCAAAATATGCATGACAAATCCGGCAACATTCCAGACCCAGACACTTTTGCATTTGATCCTCTGCTCCCCAGGACCAATCGGTCGCGCAGCAGATTCTTTCCTTCCTGTCCCCCTTTGACTTTGATGAGGACGACGCCGCCGCCGCTACGCAGCCTACCACCACGGCCTTCCAGCAGCGGCGCGAGGCGAACCGCCGCGCGCGACAAACCATATGAATTGCAAATATGTCTGGGTCTGGAAGGTGGTAACTTGTCATGGTAAATCTGAAGCATGCAAAAATCTGTCTTGCATGAGTGCCAAAAGCTGTCCACTTTCGACCAAGTTGGGAGGGAGTTCCTCATGCAGGATAGGGATGGCAGAGACCTCGCAGAGCCTGTCATGCTAAGTCCCGCATTGCAGACCTCATGGGTCATGGAAAATCTGCATGACAAGTCTACACTCTTCCAGACCCAGACATTTTTGCATTTGACAAACCAGCGAGGGGCGCCACCGGCGGGCGCAGATGCTGCTGTTATCGCAGGTGAACGACTTCCGCGACATATTACAGTGAAAAATGCCCCCACCGGCCCCCAAAGTTGCAAAAATTTGTGATGCGAAGTTTCCAAATGAAAACTTTTTGCCATGCATGAAAGGAGTACGAATGAATCTTTCTGATGCAGAGTCTAGGCGTGTATCGCATCGCTTGCATGACAAGCGCCACTCTTGCTGGTGGGGTCTTTTGCAATACAGATTTTTGCTATTCACGCTTGGAAACCTGTGATGCCGATAGATGCAAGAGGGCAAATGTTTCATTTGGAAAGGTTTGCAATACAAATGCTCCCAAGTTCGGGAGTGGGGGCATTTTTCACTGTAATGCGACATGCTGACGGATGAGCAACTGGTGGCGATTTCGAACGGCTATCAAATGCAAAAATGTCTGCGTCTACAAGATTGCGAGATTTGTCATGTTTGTCTGGCATGACCAAAAAGCTTGTGATGCGTGTCCAAGAAGAGCCCCTTTTGCTTGTCATGCAAAAACGCAGTTTGTCATGCGAAAAGCGCAACACAAAGAAGCGCAGATATTTCCCATGCTTGCCTGTGCATTACAGAGCATTCACTATTCCCAACGCAGCATTACAAGTTTCCAGACCCAGACATTTTTGCAGTTGATAACGGCGAGTTTGCGACGACCGGGCGAACGACGACGGCCCCTGCCGCTCCTTTGGGGGAACAAGAGGACGAAGCTGGAGATGAGGCCGCCACTGTTGGAGAAGATGATGGCGGCGGCGACGAGGGCAACTCAACCACCGCCGACGTTGCGGGCGAACCCACGGCGACGACAACGAGCATCGGGGCACCAAGGACCTCCTCGCCACCTGGAGCTGCAGTTAACGAAGACCCGGCGGAAGCGAGGACGCAGGGTAGACGTGATTCTCAATGCCCACGACACGAGGAACTTTATCGAGACCCGGGCGGGCAAGAAGATGCTGAAATAAGAGGTGCAGTGGGAAGATCATCATCCTCTGCTACCTTCAGTACCGCCGCCGCAGCAGGAGGGGGAGCTGCCGCTGCGTCCACTTCTTCCCCGCCCACGCGGACCAGGAGTGAAGACGGCACTCCTGCAGCAGCGTCTACTAGCGACGGCGCGGATCATCCTGCAAGAAATCAGTCCGGTTCAGCTGCAAGCTCCACGGGTGGTGCCGTTTCTGCAACCTCCGGTGCAGCTTCAGCTCCTTCGGCTGCCGCGTCGTCAGGACGACCAAGTACATCTGTAACATCCACCTCAGCGGTGGAACAAGCGTCATCCAGTTCGTCTTCTACAAGAATGGAGGAAAACGCAGCGGGCGAAGATCAACCTAGTGTAACTCTGCCAGTAGAGGAGCAAGGCGCCCGGGGGAGCGGGGAGATATTTAGTACAAGTCAACACAGTGCTGTTCCGCTTCCGGGGACGACGACCAGGAGCGATGACGCAGCAACTGGAGGAGGTGTCCTCAATAATACCAGGACTAGCTCTACAGCGTCCTCGTCGACCTCCAATATTACAAGAAGCCAGCAACAAGCCTCCGTCGGCTCGCGGCGGCGGCTTCTCTCCGAGCGGCTTTTGGACGCGACGAAGGTCCAGGCACCGAAGATGGAGAAACTCGCGGTGGAAGTGAACCAAGTGCACCTACGGCCAGACTCACTCAGGCTGAAAGACGGGATTCGGACTATTCCTGCGCAGGACCACGTCTTTCACCCCGGCGCGGCAGACCGGACCCTGTCGTTTCGCTTCGATTGCAGTTCCGAAACCGGGTGCACGGCTTTGGTTTTCTATCCGGTCGAGCTTGGAGGTGGGGAAGGCGTGGAAGAGGTACTTAGACAATAAACCAAAATCAGGTGTCGTTTGTGACAGAAACAAGAAATAAGTGCCTTTTACTTTATCAGCTACAGTGTCTTGTGTTGTGCTGCTCGTATACTTAGAAGAAGTGTCGCGGAGTTTGACGGGTGTATTTCATTATAGCTTTGCTCTCTCGAGAATGTTATTTCAGTGCGTATCTGAATCTGGAACTGGGCCACCAACTTCAGTCGATTGACCACAACATGCTCGCCATTTCTGTGGAGTGAAGTGCGCGGACACGACGTTCTTTCTATCCCTCGAAAATATGCATATAGTCGATCTTCTTCCATATCCTTCGTGATCAAGGTACCAAAAGTCGGTCCTGCAAACGGCGGCTCGTCTTGGTCTTCCACCACATCCTCGAAAATAAACGATGGTCTTGCCTTATCCACTGCATCAAATATTGGGCCTGGCTGTTCTCTGGAAGGTTGCGACTTGTGATGCTGCTTTAGGTTTATTTGGATTCCGAAAAAATATGTATTGCCGGAGCCACCAGAGTAGGACTCCAGTTTTTGCTCAGCGCAGACGCCATTTCTCATGCTGGCTAAGCATTAAAACCAAAGGGCGAAAATCTATGCCAGATCACAGACATCCTGACTCATGTAATAAAGGGTGCATGACATCAGACCTTCCGTTCTTCCAGACCCAGACATATTTGCCTTTGATACGGCTGCGCCAGCTTTTCCTACACGGGGCCCCGGGGTTGCGACATCCCTGCTACCGTGTTGCTGGCCGGCATGTTCTTGAAGCCACTACAACCGCTGAAGTCTCCTGCAAAGATCTCCTGCCCCGGCGTCCGAGATGAATCTTCGCAGCCTCTGGACGTGCTCGTCGTCCTCCTGCCGGGGTTCTTATACGAAGAGGAAGAAGATGAATCTACTTCGGTAGTTGATTTACTACACGACTCAGCCGATCAAGCAGAACATCCGGCCACAACAGCTGCAAAACAGGAGTTCAGTAAAAACTTCATCCTGCCATGTAGTCGCGGAGGCACCGTCGGCCTGCCGGTGCACCTCCGGGGCGCGGTGGACCACGGCCAGGGCAGCAATAGTGACAGCACGAGGTGGACCTCCCCGTCGAGGACATTTTTAGAGACAACAACCCAAATGACTCTCGTTCCCTCCTCTTCTACTTCCTGGCACCCGGTTGAGAAGTTCCAATTGCAGAGGACCTGCTTGAACGACGAGAAGAATCTGCGTTGGCCCGACCTGCTGCTCAGCCGACCACGGGATTTCTTGTGTGCCGCAGTAGAAGAAGACCGATGGGCAGGACGACCAGGAGGAGCTCCAAGCGGCCCTTCGTTTATCAAGAATAATAAAACCACCTCCACATCAACTTCTAGTTCTAGTAGAGCTGTCCACCTCCTGTCCGCGGCGCAACGCACCAAGCCCGTATGAAATGCAAAAATGTCTGGGTCTGGAGAAGTGGAACTTGTGATGCTGTGTTTGGATTCCAAAGAAATCTGTATTGCATGAGCAGCAAAGGGAATACAATTCTTGCTACGCGGAGTGGGCATTTGTCATGCGAAGCAGGCATCAACAAGCCCTCAAGAAATCCGTGATGCTAGGGCATGCATCACAGGCATTATGGCTCATGCAAAACGTGCATGACAGGTCTCAGAATCTTCCAGACCCAGACATTTTTGCAATTCATAACCCGCCTTTTTCTACGAATCCACCTTCTTCCGCATATTCGTCTCAACCATTGAAGACACGACGGCGGAAAAGAACGGAATGAAGAACACAAGTGGTTTCTTATCCAAATTGAAACACACAGTGAAGACGCAGAAGCTCCACGTTGGAACGGAGGCGTACTCCCTCCGGGATCTCTATGGGGCGCCGGAACTCCCACAGGAAGAAGGCGCCGGTCCGACGAGTAGCTCTTTCCAGGCGATAATTGCCGGCGCAGCTGCCGACGAAAGAACATCATCAAGGGCTGCACCTACTTTAGCTGGATCTTCTTCATCCGCCGATGAAGAACAGATGTTGCAGAACAACAACGGAGGTGGTCCTGGTCCGGCTCTCGAAGATAATCGACCCTCGTCGCCTTCCGCAGTAGTACCCGCTGGCGTAGCTGTATCGTCGTCAAAAGGTAGTTCACTTCCTGCAGAACCACTGATTAACCATACTTCTTCCACCGCGGAAACAATGGAAGATTTCGAGGCCAGCGCCCAACAAGCCTGCATCATCTGCCTCTCGGACCGGCGGAACGTCGTCGTTTTACCCTGCCGGCACATGTGCCTCTGCGAGCACTGCGCAAAGAAGTTGAGCCAGGTGCGCAGCACTAGCAATGGCGGGCGTCCGCAAAGCAGTATTAAGTGCCCCCTGTGTCGGGAGAAAGTCAGCAGCTTTCTCGCGGTCGTGTGTGAAGAGGCGAAGTCGGTGCGTTGTTGAAATCAATGCCGAGACACTTGTTTGCGAGATTTTTTTTCTGAATACTGTTTCAAATTGGCTGCATTTGAGTGTGACAACTTTTTTCCGATCCGTGAAGAAATCACCAGCATCAAGAACTACTTATTTTGCCACTCACTGTGCTGAACAGCCTTTTGCGAGCACCAGAATCTTCAACAACACTCGCCGGAGCGCTTTGTAGAAGTATAGTAGCAAAAGCACAGAACAATTGAAAATTTTGCAGGCCGCGAGGTGTGAAGAATGCAAGAGGAACGCGCGGCTCCGCTCCAATCTTCCGAAATTAAGTACACTGTATCTAGACGAAGCGCAATCGCCAGGTCTTGTTCCAAGGCGGGCATCGATGCTGAAAGCCGAATCAGTGTGTTGCAAGTTCTTGCCTATTTATTTAGAATTTGTCGCTTGTCCTCTCGTGGTCGACATTTATAATCTCGGTCTTCGTTCACGTTCGTTGTCTCCAAGTAGTATTTGTAGTCGTGCCTACCACTAAAACTAATACCACAAAAAATCCACATCATTGTCATTGTCGTTGTTCGATGAAGCTAACAAAATTGGTCGGTTCGTTCATCCACTCTGGTTCATCCTGCCATCGGTGGTAGTACTAAGTACCAAGTATGCCTTTCGAATAAAGCGGTAGAAGAGCTGGCTCTCGGTCTTCGTGCACACGAAAAAACTTTTCTACAAGACCTTCGTGCACCCAATTCCTGCTTCGTGCGTGTTTTCGGTCATCAAGCGAGCTTCCCGCCCAGTAACTGTCGCGCATGCAGTCGTACATGATGAGCAGTGGCAAGCTGCCAGGACGTATTAGGTCTAATAACTACAGCTAGACGTAGTTTGGAGTAGCTTGGCATCCAAACTAAAGTCATGTGTCTTTTATCCTTGTGCCTGTCGACGTACTCCCTTTTTTGAATCGCGACGATTAATACCAGGACCCAACCATGATTATTTCGGAACCTCCCATGTTGTTAACCTAGAGTACCACCCATTACGACTGCATGTACACTAAATCAGATTCGCACTTTAGAAATCTTCGGGTACTAGCGACTTCTTCATTAGCCGCCTCGTTTTCATCATCCCATTCTTAAGCTACCCATGATTTCAGCTTCTAAAATAAGTCCTCCACAACTAACACGACCTTGCCCACACAAAAAGTACAATCTATCACCACGCGGCCCGGCAATGACGACATGCCGATGTTGACGCAGCTCCGGTTATAGTCAGTTATCCCAGTAGAAAAGCTAATATCGTAGTACCTAGAAGTGGTGTCTCCTTACAACCACCCCCCTCTTTTAGACAGATTTCTTGAGCTGGTAATTTAGATCCGACGCCGCCTGAGCTGGAAGTGCTGTAGCTTCCTGTACTTCATCTCGTTTCAACACCGCGGGAAGCCCTGAGCAACTACATGCAGCACCAACGAACAACCAACGTCGAACACGTAAAATGGAGGAGCCGCTCGAAACGTCAGCACAGTTGGACGAAACGGACCTATACTTCTCGTAGTACCGTTGGTTCTTTTAAGCTCCTGCTGTCCTCGTTGTGCTTTCGGGACAAATTATTTTGCAGTAGTACTTCTTCTCGGGAGTTCGAGTTCGTTGCAGTTGGGCAGCAGGAAGCAAGGAGGAGCACTAGGAACAGGACAACTCCGAGGCGTGAAGGTACCGCAGATCTTTGCGAGGCGGTTTTAAGTAGGTGCTGATCGAACTTACGGATCTCCCCAGCGGAACACAGCACCACTACTTACATCTCAGCATAGGAGGAACATCCTCGATTCCGGGACCGACATCGCAAGCAGATTGGTAGGCGGGGGGAGGAACACTACAGTACTTACTATCCGCCACGACCTTGTCCGAAGATGTTGTTCAACAGCAAAAACGATCGTCGGATGAACGACGAGTGGGGCTTCCGTGTATGCACTGCAAATATGTCTTGGTCTGGATTTGTCATGCGAGAATAGAAGGGCAACAAAATCTGTAATGCATGAATGCGATCATTGGCCACTTGAATCGCCATTGCTATATCGTGCTGGAAGGCGGTCTCCTGTCATGCGAAATACGGCAGATTCGGATTCCGCAAGAAGGACCTAACATGCAAGACTCAGCATGGCAAATTGTGTGCTTTGATCCAGATTTAGACACATTTGCATTTGATACCGCAAGCACTTCGACCACCGCGACCAACAAATGAAAGCGCACGAACTCAACGCGGGCATGTTCTCTGCGGACGGACACCACAACCCGGTGATCCAGCGCTCGGGGACCGGGCGCAACGCGGAGCTCCGCGGGCAGTACCAGGTACAGGCCAACGCGATGCAGGCCCGGCTGATGGACAAACTGGCGGACAGACGGGCCGAGATGCACCGGATACCGTATGGAGTTCTCAAATGTTACATTCTCAACTGTTACATGAATTTGTATATGCAAGACTGGCAAAAGTGAAAGGAGGAAGATTGCGCCCTTTGCATTACAAGTTTGGCGCAGATTTAGATGCTGTCTAGCCCACCTTCCGCAATTTGTCTTGCGAAGCAGCTCGATCATCTGCCGGCTTAAGGAACTTTTGCATGACAAATTCATGTAACAGTTGAGAAGGTAACGTTTGAGAACGCCATATACCGCAGGTAAACCCTTCCGCCGTCGAAAAGATGCGGGTGCTGCACACCCTCGGGATCTATCACTACATGAACAGCTTCGGGTTGTGCTGCTGCTTGTGCTACTTTTCGCCCTTCACCTGCATGATGGGCATGCTGGTCCGGCAGATCAACCAGTATGAGGATTTTGACGTGATCAAGCACCGGGTCCGGTCCGCGCTGCTCTTTTCGAAGATCGTGCTTGTTGTGTGCGTATCCCGTGCAAAAGTATCGTACTCGTAGTATTTGCAATCATGCATTACAAACCTTTTTCTTAAGGTAAATCCGCATTACAAATTTTATTTCTCATGCTGAGGAAGTTTGTCATGCACATGCTCATGCATTTACACGAGTGCGATACTTTTGCAGTTCATAGTGCGTGTTCGGCATGCTGCCCACGGGGGTCTTTGTTTGTCTCGCCGCCATCGGCCTGTGGACGGACCGGGGCAACTTCGCGACGAACGTCACCCTGTGGTGGTGGGACGGCCCGATGAAGGGCGCCGGCTTTTCGAGCGAAAACTCCTGGTTTGTCGCTTTCGCGCTTTTTTCGTTTCTCTCGTTCCTGGTGGCGATCTACGCCGTATACGTTGCTGCGGGCATACACACGAACCTAAAATGGCTGTCCGAAAACATAGACCTGCTCCAGGCCGCGGAGGAGATGGCGCCTTGGTTCATATCAAATGCAAAAATGTCTGGGTCTGGAAGAACGCAACTTGTCATGCTAAATCTGGAATCCAAAAAAGTCTGTATTGCATGAGCAGCAAAGGGAGTGTAATCTTTCCTACGCGGAGAGGGCATTTGTCATGCGGAATAGGCACCAAGAAGCCTTCAAAAAATCTGTGATGCTAGGGCATGCATCACAGACATCAGGGCTCAGGCACGACGTGCATGACAAATCTCAGAATCATCCAGACCCAGACATTTTTGCAATCCATAGTTCATGGGCGACGACTACTGGGGCGACGACCCCACGGGGATCTACGCTTATGACCCCTGGACGGGGCCCCCGAGAGACTCGAAGGACGATCCCTGGGCGGCGCACCACGTACGCATTGCAAATATCGATGTCTGGGTGGAGTCTGGAATAAACTTGTTTTCTTGCTAGTGTGTGAGGACACCTGCATAATTTTTATACAGACTGGCTGCTTGTTGTACGGCATAACAACAGCATGCGAAGTTGTTTTCCTCAGCTGCTTGCGGATTCATTTTCATTGTCGTTCGCATGTAGCATTACAAACTCAGTATCATAGCACAAAACTGACCAATCGTATTTATGGTTATGCATCACAAATCCTTGTTGTCCTCGAAGTTCCGCATCACAAATCCGCACTCAGACAACATATTTGCAATGCATACCACGAGCTGGATGATCACGATGACCACGAGTGGGGTGTCGACGTCACAGCGGATATAAACGCGGCCGTTCGACAGGCGCAAGAGGAGCACAACTTTCGTGGCGACGAAAAATTGGAAATAAAGATGCGCGTTAGGGAAGACTGGATAGAAGCGAAAGGAGGTAAGGATTTAACACCGACTTGGTTGGACGACTGCTTACTGTTTACTTTAGTTAGTTAAACTACTTTTTATCGTCAGCGCCAGCAACGTCCTCTAAAAGAGTAAAAGTGGACTAACATTATTTCAACCAAAACACTCGTCGGAGGTCCGAGTTATCGAGCGTCTAGCGCAGACCTTTTGCTGCGGTAGGGTTCAAAGTGGACTCCTCACCGCCTTCGCTGATTTCGGTTTTTCGTGAGGAACGCGAGACAAAAGCAGCATTTTAACAGCACGCGTTGAGCATGTTCAGTGTAAGTGCAAAAACTACGAACAATTTTGTTATCGCAGGCGCCTCCTATGTGGATAATTTTCGTGACGAAGCGAAAGGTCAGCTGGCCGCCGGTGGCGGTTTTAGCGGCACCGGTGGTAAATTTGAGGGTATCATGGAGAAGGGCCGGGGCAAAAACGCCGCGATGCAGGAAAAAGGCCAGTTTGCGAGGGGTAAGAACTACGCGGGACAGGAGAAGTATGGGAGTGTCAGAATTGAAATCGACAAAGTTGAAATAACTTGTAATGCATAAAATCGATACCAGTTGGAAGCCCAATTTCTAAGCGGTGCATGAGAAATTTCGGCACCGTCTAAATCCAGTTTGTCATGCTGTTTCGGGACAAAAGGCGTCTCTTGTCATGCTACTTTAGCAGCTCTATCACAGACCCCAAACAGGCTGCCAGTCGGCCTCACTTGCCATCCCTGCAAGAGAGGCACTTCATGCCTTACAGTTCATGCATGAGAAATTATTTCAACTTTGTCGATTTCAATCCTGACACTTCCATAAGAAGGGCGCGGACGCTCGGGCGAAGCAAAGCCAGATGAACAAAGAGATGGCGCTATCCTCTGCAAAAACGTGCCCACCCCAGAGTCAAGTTGGGAATCTAGCAACACAAATCTCGAAGTTTTAGGAGCTGTGCATGACAAGTTTTCCTCTTTCGTCTAGTGCTGGTTGGCATTGGAATCCGCATGAGGAAGCCATTGTCTCATCTCGTTTACAGCATTACAAAGTCCAAAACGCGAAGATTGGAAATGCCTCTCATGGAACTGCGCAATACAAATGTTCCTATCATATTAATCATTGTGCCTTTGCATGGCAACTCTGTGGTGGGGACGTTTTTGCACAGGATAGGCGCCCGCGGGCGGCAAGCAGGCCGCTATGAAGGCGCAGAGCCAGGAGGGCTTAGCAAAGGGCAAGGCGATGCAGGACGTGGCCAGAACGGAGGGCGGGGGCCGCAACAAAGCCATGAACCAACAGATGGACAAACAGAACGCAATACGCAACGCAAATAAAAATTGGAAGCTCTGTAGGTCAGGAAGTGAAGCTCGTTTGTCATGTAGTTAGGTGAACAAGCACACGCAGCACACCGATATGCTCCTGGATTGCACACAGAAGCATCACAGATTTTGCAAAAGCTTCGTACCTGATGCCTATTCCGCAGTATGAGAAGTAGGTCGATCTTTGTAGCGAGAAGACGAACTACGCAAGAACTACTTATTCTTGGCGTCCAGGTTGTGACTACATCACAGATTTTCATCCTTCGATCCAGAGGACGTAGCATGAATAAGCTGCAGGAGTTCTTCGCTTCGTTCTTCCAGACCCTCAGGCAACAACATATTTTCGATGCATACACAAAGGGCAAGCAGAAGGCGGGGCAGAAAGAGCAGGCGGCGCAATATCGAAATGAAAAATCCCCCTCCCCATATCAAAACGGAAATTTGTGATGCTGATTTGTGGTCACAAATCATCTTTGTCTTGTAGATAGGATCATGGGAGCCATTTGACGCATTCCAGAGCAAGTCTGTCATGCGCTTTCGACTACTGCAAGCCTGTTTGTCATGCGCAATTGCTAGCTTTCTGCATATCCAAACAGGCTGAGAAAATGCCGCCAAGCACTTTCTGCAAGACAGATCTGATTTGTGTACGCAAATCCAGCATCAGAAACTTCGTTTCGATATGAAGAGGGGGGATTTTTCCTCTCAATACGCAAGGGAAATACGCCGAAAACAACGCCTACAACGAGAACCTGGGCTGGGACAAAGCCGGAGGCTTGGATATGGGCAGCGGGGTATCCTATGTAAAAACGTCCCCACCCCAGAGCTGTTATGCGAATGCACAATGAGGACAGGAGTATCTGTAATGCGCATCTCCATGAGAGGCATTTCCAATCGTGTTTCGGCACTTGTATTTGTAATGCTGTAAACAGCATGAGAAATAAATGTCTTTCTCATGCGACTTCTCTTGCTAACCAGCACAACGCTGCAGATGGAAACTTGTAATGCACAACTCCAAAAACTTGGGGATTTGTGTTGCAGACTTACCAACTTGACTATGGGGTGGGGACGTTTTTGCTCAGCATACGGGGCCTGGGCCGCCGGCGTAGACAGTACCATGGCCCAGCGGGGCGTCGATAAAGGTGCCTACGGAGATCCGCAGAGGGCCGCGCTGTGGGGCAAGGCACAGCCTGCTTACTACGGGAAGTCGCAGTTTTCCGACGGATACTGATCGGAGTAAAAGACAGGTGGTGTCTCTGGTCCATAATGGCACCTTTTGACGAAGATGATGAACAGTACGCTTTTTACTGCACACAGAACAGGAAAGCTACCATATTTATTCACACGATGCGAAACAGAGTGGTATAAATCCAAAAATAACTACCGCCCAGGAGTGCCTGCTCCTGCCCTCAGAGTAAGTACTTACTTACCCGGCCTTGAAGATTTATATGTCGGCCGGCCTGTGCTTTTTGTTCAATAAGGGCTGCATGATGCGCGAACATTTCTACAACGAAGGAGCGAGGCTACGCGGCAGCTTCCAAGCTTTGTTTTTGCGCGTGTTCTCCTACTGAAGATAACTACACTTCTCGTGCGGTCACTTTCGACGAGGATGTTCTAAGTTACTACTCGGTTCAGTAATCTGCCCGAAGTTCTTTCTTGGATCCTCGCCTGAAGCTGTATGAACAAAAAAGCTCTGGTGAAAAAGTACAACTAGAACTACACGTGCAAAATAACGCAAGGCTTTATTTTCCTTCTTCGGTTGGAGGTTGTGTTAGTTTTGTTTCTGACCTTCAGGATCAAAGCCAAAGGGTCTGTTTGATGCGATAAGTTTTCTGCAGCTCGTCCATTCTTGCTTCTGAAGGGTTTTGCTGGATAATTTTTCCCTTTGATAGAGCACAACTTCGATCCGTGGCTGGCTTTGATTTCTGTGTTGCTAAAGCTGACTTCTTTTTCCGTTTTCCGTTCCGTCCTCCTTGTCGTCAGAGATCCTGCAGAAGTGCCTTGTGAATTTTGATTGTTCCTCTTGCGTCGCGCTCGCGAGTAGACCCCCGACGGTTATAGTTACAACCAGAGCTGCAGGAGCGCTAGTTGTCGGCTAACATTGCGTTTTTGTAGCGGTGGACAGCGCAAAAATGGCAATCAAAAGTTAATAAAGGATGGCTCCCACTTCGGTCCGGTCGTTTTTCTTTACAGATGGAATAGTGACCGTAACTGTGACTGTATTGCTGTCGCTCAGCTTCTTGTAGCTGGTCCAGGTCCACCGCACAGAGAATCTGGTCTTCGCGCCCGCAAAGGTGGCGCTGCAGGCACTGCTGCTTCTGCAGCGAAGAGCAACATGATGAAGACAGCGGGCGAGAAGAAGCAGCAGCAGCAGGCCTACCGCATCTACTTCCTTCGCCATGCGGAGAGCGCCAATAATGCGCGGGCGGAGGGCGAGACAAGGAACTGCGACCCCGGACTGACGGCTCTGGGAGAGCAGCAGCAGGAGGCCCTCGCCCGCGCTTTGCTGCAGAATAATGTAGAAGTCAGATCTGGCAGTGGCAGTGGTGCCGTGAAGGAGCAGTCGACGGGTTTGTTCCCCTTCTCCCGCATTCTCGTGTCGCCCATGACGCGGACGCTCCGGACCTATCAAATGCAAATATGTCTGGGTCTGATAGAAGTTTGCTGCAACTTGTGATGCGGATTCTAGAATAGGCAGAAAGAAAGACTTGTATTGCAGGGGGGCCAAAAGCTGCCCGTTTCTTGCTACTTACGCACATAGAGACTTTCTCATGCAGGACAGGCATCTTCAGGAAGCCTGCGCAAAACCTGTAATGCTTCTGCATGTTGCACTAGAGAGAGAGACCAGTTATCTGTGACCGAAAAGATGCATGACAAACTCCTGAACCTGCAGCACCCATCCAGCCCCAGACATTTTTGCAATGCATAGAACCGCGAGCAGCCTGATCCGCCACACTGTCGAACACGCAGGCGGGCCTGAAGAACCCTATGACGTTAATAATTTCCATTTCCTTTCCCGAGAAGGCAGTATAGTATAGTAACAATAGGCGTGGGCCTGCGGGCCTAAATTCCGGTGGGTTGGTCGGTCGGTTGGTTGGTTTTGGACAGACGACATGTGACCGAACCCGCTGCATTGTGTTTTGTGTTTTTCTGAGATTCATCCACTACTACTGTTGAAACTACCTACCTACCCACCTACCTGGCGTCCTTTCCTATGCATTGTAGTACCGTGATCGCACCGACCCACCTACCTACCTATCCCTTTCCACCCAGAGACAGCTGGTCACGCCTACCGGCCTACCCACCCACCAGCCTGGTTGGTGGGTGGGGCGAGGGAGCGTGCGCTGCCTATTGGCCACGCCTACCGACCTACCCACCCACCTCGCTGGTGGGTGGGTGGGGCCGGCGAGGGAGTGCGCGCTGCCTATTGGCCACACCTACCGACCTACCCACCCACCTTGCTGGTGGGTGGGTGGGGCCGGCGAGGGAGTGCGCGCTGCCTATTGGCCACACCTACCGACCTACCCACCCACCTTGCTGGTGGGTGGGTGGGGCCGGCGAGGGAGTGCGCGCTGCCTATTGGCCACACCTACCGAAGCTGAAGATGAAGACACTGATCAGCATGACAATGATGGGGGGGGGGGGGGCCTCGCGGCCGTGTCTCTAATTCCTCGCGCTAGTCCCTGGCCCTAATCCCTATCTCTATAGAGTGATTATCTCTAATAATTCCCGATCTCCCGCTCTCCCTTTCATCTTTCTTATCCTGAATATCTCTAGATATCTATATCTGATCCCTGTCGCCCGGATCCTCGGCTCCGAGGATCCCTGCTTTCGGCCGACGCGAAAACAGGGATCCTGAGCTCCGAGGATCCCTGTTTTCGGCTGACGCGAAAACAGGGATCCAACCGCCACCATCAGGTCGGAGGATCCCTGTTGTTGTGGGCGCGAAAACAGGGATCCTCGTGCGTGATGTTTAGGACAGACAGATTCTCGGTGGGTATGACTCTAAGTGTTTATGCGTGACAAACTTCATCTTCATTACGCGGCTTTTTATGCATGACAAAATCAAACAAGAAGCATACTCATGCATGACAAATTCAACCACGCGTGACGCTTGCGCATGACAGATTCAATATTGTCTGTGGAGATCACGCACAGTAATAGAAATGTCGGCAGAGGTCTTGCTTGGGATATTGTCGGCGCCGGGCCTCGACGACGCGCCCGAGCGCTTCGTTGATTGTGTCCGCGTTTCGAATATCGAAGCAGGCGGACTTCGCGTCGATCGCAATCTGCGGATTCAAACGGAGATACACGCAGAGCCGCCACCCAAAGTACGCGTCTAGGATCATCCGCTCCCAGTAGTCCAAATCCCACGACACCTCCTCGGGCTCGTATTGCAGCCCGAGCTTTTTCAGTTCCTCCTTCTTCATGAACTCCCTAATGCTGGCCGCCCCAAGTTTTGTTTTTGTTGCGATTCCGCACTGTGTTATGCAACGCAAAAATATCGCGCTCGTGGCTGTGGAAACGCAAGCGCGAAGAGGAAGAAAGGGCACGTGAGAAGGCATAGGGGGACGCCGGCCTTGTCACGTGTTTCTTTTCTCCAAGCTTGCCAGCCGCCCTGCGGAATATTTTTGCATGGCGTACGCATGTCCGCATGCAGTTGGTACAAATAATCCACGCGCACACCCTTATGGCTGTTAACCAGCCAGACAGCCGGACCGGGGGAGCCTTCGCCGGGGTCTTTTTTACTTTTGTTTCCACTGGGGTCGAGGAGCACGCGCTCGGGGACGCAAACGTGCGTCCCTGAATCGTTTACGCAGTAGTTCGGATAGACGTACGTCCTGCATTTCTTGTCGTTGCATCTCCGCAAGACAATTTCGAAGTTCTCCACACCGCGCGCGCCCCATGCTTCTACTTTTACTGCCTTGTCCCGCACGTGCGTGGCGCCTCCACACAAGGGGCACACGACGCCTCCCTCCTCGGGTTCTTTCTTTGGCCGCCCGCGCCGCCGCGTCCTTCCCGCCTCTTGTTCCATTTTTTTTGCGAATTTACTTGACCGCGCACTCGACCACGAAAGACCTCTACGAAATTCTTACAAAATAAGGCGGAGCTGCTGAATTCTGACTATAGGAACTGCTGGGGTCGCTGCTGTTTGAAAAAAATACTTTTTTGGTTGCTGGCGTTATTCTGGTAGAAAGGGAAATGGGTGGGTGGATTGGAATTGATCTCAGCCTCCGCGCGGGGAATTTTGGTGTGGGTAGCTAGGCTTCGTGGGGACGCCTTTTTTCTCGTGTAGCTCGTAATGCTGCAGCGGTAGTGCGAGTAGCGCAGTGTCGCTTTTCGTTGTTGGAAGAAAACTGCGATGCGGGTGAGCGTAACGCGGGCTTTTTATCTCGATCTTTTTTTCGAAGATTTCTTCTCGCCCATTGATGGCGTGTAGATGCTGAGGCGTTCTTCCTTTTTTGCGCGATGTAAGTGCAGGCCCTTCTTTACGAGCACTACTTCTACCTACCCCGGCTACCTACCTGCCTACCTACTTTCCCACCGACCCTCCTACCTCTCCTTTCCTTCCGCGCCTCCCCGCGGCTGGTGTTCTGGTTGCAAACCTGTGGGCATGGCTGTAGACCTGCCGCGCGGGGGCAATTTTTTTTGCTGACCCGACCGGCCGGAGGGGTCGGTAGTGACCCGGACCGCCCTACCAGCCAGACTCGCGCTGGCGCAGCGTCTCGATGGGCGTACCTTCTAAACCGCCACCCCGGCCCGGCGGCCCGGTTAGGAAGTGCGCAGCTAGCTGTGCGGACTTTGCACCACAGAACGAGTCCAGGTAGACTCGTTCCTGTGCGGCCTTTATCAGCATTACAAACTGCGTTTCGGGTGCACTTTGGAATGCGGATTTTAGAACACAGAACGAGTTCAGGTGGACTCGTTCCTGTGCGGCCTCTAGCAGCATTACAAACTGCGTTTCGGGTGCGCTTTGTGATGCGGATTTTTGGAGCACAGAACGAGTCCAGGTGGACTCGTTCCTTTCCATTTCCTTTCCCGAGAAGGCAGTATAGTATAGTAAGTAAGTATCCACCGTCTGGAGGTGTCTGCAGTGTCTGTTGTGCAGCTCATGGTGCGGCAGTAATCACTACTTCTGCACCGTACTATATTGACTCAAAAACTCTGTTCCTGTTGGCATTGGCTGTTGGCTACAAATTGAAAAAGTGAGCATGAAAAGATTTTTGCTGGACGTGGACCTGGAAATGGAATCTGTTCAACCTCATACATCCCCGCTGGCACCGACGACCGTGGAGCCGCTATTGTGCGAAGAGGGTGGTATATGAGAGTGCACAACTACTCGTCTTGCTCCCTCTCATTTGTATTTTTGCATGAACAGCAATACAAATGACACCACCGCACCTGGAGCCTCTGCATGGCAAATTCAACATGGGCCTAGTGTAGTACTGTTTGGGCTTCCGGAATCTGTCATGCAAACAGCGCCAAAAGGCAGCAGCTGGATTTGGCGTTTTGCATGACAAAGGAAAGGAAGGGGTAGTAGTTGTGTACTTTCATAGGGCATTTTCGAGGGTGACCGCAGCCTCTCCGCGGCGGAGCGGCAGATGCAGTTCGAGAACGAGGGGGGTGTAGTCGGCGGCAGTGCGGCTAGTACAACCGTCAAACGTGGGCTCAGCAAGGAGGAAATGGTAAATGTCGTGTTTGGGGAGACTGTATCACAAGAAGAAGTGTTAACGTTAAACGGAATTTGTGATGCACTAATGCATCACAAAACGTGCCCAAGTTTGTCATGCATAACATGCATACCAGGCAAAAATTATCATGCATTTTTGCAATCTATGAAAACCGTTAACGTTAGCACTTTTTTGTTTGACAGACTGCTCCCGCCTCTTCGTCTTGGTCTTGGAATCCACTGCTGAATCACGCCTTTCTCGCGGAGCACATGTGGATATGACAGCGCACAACTCGCCCTCATTTGTATAGCATGAATGGCAATACAAGCATCAGCAAGAGTGCCGGTTTTGCATGACAAATTTGCACTGGAGTGTAGTGCTATTTGGGCTGCCAGAACTTGTCATGCAAACAGTGCCAAGAGGCAAAGGGTGGGTTGGGTATTTTGCATGACAAATGAGGGGGAGGGGGAGTTGTGCACTGTCATAGTGGAGTCGCACTGGCATCACCTTGCTGACCGCACCAGACGCCGCACGACTGTCGGTCCGCTTTTACCGGAATGAATTCGACGACGCGTCTGGTACAGGAATAAAAACTAGCGATGATGCCGACGGGCCGCCTGGGTGGTGGGTTGGAGGCCGCGAGAGCCCGGACTATGAATTGCAAATATGTCTGGGTCTGGAAGAATACAAACCTGTGATGCGCATTTCGGAACACAGAAAAATCTGTCATGCATAGGTTGCACAAGCTGCCCACTTTCTGTCACCAAAGTGAGGGATTTGTCATGCGGATTCGGCATTGCGGAAGCTTCTCGAAACCTGTGATGCTAGAGCTTCCATGCCAGACCTTCTATGTCATGCAAAAACAGCATGACTCTTCCAGACCAGACCCAGACATTTTTACATTTGATATACCACCATTGCCAGCAACTCCACACGTTGTTCACGAGGCCGTCTTTGCCTTCCGCCACCGCTATCCAAAGTTTGACGCGCTCTACTTCCTCTTCCGGGCTGCTGCTTCGCGCATCCTCACCTTACCCGGTTTTCTGTGCCTTCCAGACGTTGAGGCGCTCCATTGTCACCGATGTCGAAACCGCCAGTCGCGGCGGGAAAAACCGGCCGCTGGAAAGCTGGGAAGAGGTGGAAAAGCACCACCTGAAAATTCCCACGCTGGACAACTACAAGCGGCCGAAAAACGCCCCGCTGCCGACGGAACTGACGAGAGCCGATTACCATCAGTTCATGCGGGGAAAGCCGCGTCGGTGGCAGCAGCAAACGGTTTGTCCGGCGGTAGGCGCGGCGTTGATCTGCTTCACGTTTTGCGAGATGGCCTACGCCATGTTCAAACTGAAACCGGACGACTTCGATTGGATCGAGGAGGAGAGAGCACGCGCCAGAGCCGCCCGAGAGCGGATCGACCTCGAATTGCGGAGGCGCGAAAAGGAATCGAANGTTCTAACGCCCAGGTATTGGCAGAGGCTAAATCTGTTCTAACGCCGACCCGCCAGGAGTTAAATGGTACTACTACTACTACTACTACTACTACTACTCGCATGACAGAAAAAAACGTCTCTTGGGCAATGTGCATGACAGATTTAGGAGTCATGCCAGACAAGCATGACAAACATGCATTCTTCCAGACCCAGACATTTTTACAGTTGATAGTGGAAAGATACGTGTCATAATATGCTTGATTTTTGCGGATCATAATGTGGGTGTAGGTGTTTCCTCGGTTGCATGAAGTTTTTTTTGCCCAGCTGAAGTGGTATCTAGTACACGAACTACTTTGCGGCTTCTGCTATGCGTGAACAGTTTCGACACGAGAGATAGATCGCGGCCAGTTACTTTTGCAAAGATGACACGTTCATCTCTTTTTGTTTCATATTTTACCCGAGCTGTTTGACCGAGCGTTGCTGGTCACGCATGGCAAATTTCTTGACGGTATTATATCTACGATCTTAACGGATGCTCATGCATCACAGATTTTGCTCGTGTGTTGATACAACTAGAACTTAGTACAAGGTTAGCAACGTCACAACTTCGAGACCGAAATGAATTTGCATTGCGTACGGGACATCAAATGAATGACAACAACTGGTTTTAGACTCTGAGCAATAAAACAACAATGCTTCAGGTTTGCTGAAAAAGTTGCTGAACGTACAAGAAACCGAGGACCACAATATGGCAAAAGCAAAAAACAGCTCTCCACGACCAGACTAGTAGAAGCAAGTAGGTTCAAAAACCGTCGACGTCGTATCTTTCCGTTGCATGTAGTTGATCCACTATTTCCTCGTGCAGAAGTTGCACAGCGCTCCTGAATCTGCTTTGCAAGCGGGCGATCATGGATCTATTAAGGACATGCGCTGTGTGTTTGTCGTGCGGAACAGATCATGCATTTTTCAGGATGACGTGTCACGAAGGAAAAGGTCGTGGGAAGAGAGATGAAACTCGCCATTCACGTTCTACTCTGTTAAGCCGTCTGGTGGCTGGGCTCTTGAAATTTCCATACACGAAACCGTTTTTCTCACCGGTGGCGCCTGTTTGAGCTGCCTGCAGATAGACGACCAAGGCCGCGTGGGTGTGGATTTTCTGAACTACCTATTAAAGTGAAAAATGCTCCCACCCCAGAACTTGGCAGCGTTTGCATTGCAAACTTTTCTAGTGGAAACATTCCCCGCCTTGCCTATATCAGCATCACAAATTTCCCATGCTGAATAGCTCAAAACTGTGTTGCAAAGGAGCTCAACAGCAGGCGGATCTATTATGCAAAAGATACCTTGCGCGCGTAGATCTAGATTCTGCATCAGAAAGGCTCGCAGTCCTTTCTTGCAAGACAAAAAGCTTTCATTTGGAAACTTTGCATGAGAAACTTTTGCAAGTTCTGGGGTAGGGGCATTTTTCATTGTAATACTACCAGCTTCTACCGCCAGACCTCCGCACGGGCCACAAGGTCAGCGGTCTGCAGATGAGTCAGTGGGCGCCAACATGTTGAGAGCCAACGGAAAGACGAACGGGTGTTGGTGATGTAGATGCCGCATGTTGACGTCAAGAGTGGCGGTTCGGCGTGGTAGGCTCTCCACCTGAAATAAAATGTGAGAACGTAGAATAAAAATGTTGACATCGTTGTTTTTGACTACCAAACCTTACCCGAACAGGAACTGTGTTGCAAAATTTGCTTACTTCGGACGGTTCTCCAAAACGACGAAAGCACGGCACTGCGAAACGACTGTCGGGGGAGGATTCCTTGCTTTAAGAACTGGCACGACGCTATGTTGGCTGTTGCTCGTCGTGTTCGATCCCGCTGATACTTAAGTGTTCCGTCTCCGCCGTTGTAAAGTAGTTTAATCTGATGTAAGAGCAAGAAGAAGGAAGAAGGACGGCTAGCGTGCCAGGAGTCGTGCGAGTGAAACCTGGTTTGTTGTGTGGTATCATCTTCAGCTTGATGCATCTCTTTGCCATGAGCGAGGGCGTAGTCTGCGTCAACGTGGGGTCGTCATCATCAAGCAGGCTGGACGCAGTTTCGTTTCCGTAGTGATGCTGAAACGAACACGAACTAGTTCTATACGTAGCGAAAAATCCGCAGCAAACTAGTACCTCTATTTTTGGTTGATTAATTCCTTCTAATATGGTCTCGTCTTGCGCTTGCCCCGCACCCGCGGCCGCCTTGCCAAGCGCAGAAGGTGCAAATCCTAATTCCGCTTCGGCATCATCCCGCTCGCCGCAACACGGCGGCAACAGCACGGCTTCCCTGTGCAACTCGACTCCGCAGCACGAGGACGCCTTTTCCCTCGAACTTGAAAACGAAAACCCGATCGAGAACTCGGCCCGCCCGCGGAAGCTTTCGGACAAGAAAAAAGCGTGCCTGGTCGAGGGAAACCAATTGCAGAAGTTTCTCGCGGACATTCTGACTGCGAAACAAGGCATATGACAGTGCACGACTCCCCCTCCTCCTCATTTGGCATGCAAAATGCCTGATTTATATTTACGCCTTGGCCCTTGGCACTCTTTGCATGGCAAGTTCTCGCAGCCCAAATAGCACTTCTACACTCGTGTTCAAATTTGTCATGCAAAACCTGTATTCTTGCTTACACTTGTATTGCTGTTCATGCAATACAAGTGAGGGGGAGGAGGAGTTGTGCGCTCTCATAAGGGAGGACCCCACCGCTGCACCGGCCCAACCAGACCGAGACGAAAAGCGCGATTGAGAAAATCCGGACAGCGTTTTTGGTTCCATCTGCCATGTTGAAGGCGGAAAAGGAAAACGAGATAAATAGCGTCATCTGCGCGGTGGACAATGCGAGCACGTCTTGTACGTCGACCAATCGCTCTACAACAAGCGCGTCCTCTTCATCGGAAAACGAAGATGGTGGTCGTGCGAAGGATTCTTCTGCTTGCGGCTCTGCACCTCCTGCTAGATATACCGCCGCCCCGAGGACTCCCGCTGCAGCAGACTCAACATCTTCAGAGGAACTACAAGTGAAACATCAAAGGAGCGGCCTGCAGTCGCCGGAACAGCTGGCGCAGGTTTATGGAGAGCTTCCTTTCACGACCGGGGAGCAACTGTATGAGAGTGCACAACTACCCCCCTCCCCCTCATTCATTGTCATGCAGAACCGCAAATCCATTTGGTGCCCTTTGGCACTGTTTGCATGACAAATTTCGGAAGGCCAAACAGTACTACTTTCGGCCAGTGAACTTGTCATGCACAGGCCCCAGGAGTCCTGGCGTTTGTATTGCTGTTCATGCCATACAAGTGAGGGGGAGGGGGACTTGTGCACTGTCATAAACTGTTTGGCAGTTACTTCGCCTGTGAGGGTCTCCTCGGAAGCATATTCGCGGACGACGTTTTCTACGATGTCGGCTCTGGCTTTGGCAAAACGGTGCTGCAAGTCTACCTGACCACGCGCGTCCGCAAAGCGGTCGGGATTGAGCTCGGGGACACGCGACACGAGTTTTCAGTGCTGCTGAAGGACCGGCTGCTGCGTGAGTTGTTCTGTCCAACGAGCGACATCGAATTTAAACAGGGCAAGGTCGGAGATCACGTCTTGCCCACTGAATCCGGAAAGACCAATACAGCAACGATCCCTCCTGCTGCTTCTCTCCACCAGTTCGCATGCCGAGGCGTGTTTTTTCGCCACGAGAACATGTTCCACGCCCGGATGTCGGACGCCACCATTGTCTTCTTTTCCAGCTTGATGTTCAGCGATCCGGCCATCGAAAAAATGGCGGCAAAAATTTTGACCGAGTGTCCCAACTTGCGCTTTTTCGTGCTGCTGAGTGAGCTGCCATTGTCGCTGTGCGCGGCGGGCGTGGGACGGGATGATGCGGGTGAAAATAAAGCTGAGACCACGACGCGCTGCTTTCCGTATTGGGAAATGGTCAGCTCGCACAACCTATCAACTGCAAAAATGTCTGGGTCTGGAAGAACGCAAGATTTGTCATGCATACTTCTCATGACCCATGATGCCTGTAATGCATGGCCTAGCATCGCAGACTTTTAGAGGGCCTCCTGATGCACCTTCCGCATGAGAAATGCCCTGCCCGTGTGCCACAAATTGCACCCCTCTTGCTGGTCATGCAATACAATTTTTTTTAGAGTCCAAAAACAGCATGACAATCTTCCAGACCCAGACATATTTGCAATTCATACGACCTAGCGATGGGCTGGTCGGACAAAACGCCAACGCATAGTAAACTAGGACTACAGCCAGTTTATGTGTACAGACCTGTGAACATAGCGAGGTACCCCGACAACTCGAAAGCTGCTGCTGAAGGCAGCGACAGGCAAAAATTCTTGCTACAACACCTCCAAGGCGACGAAAGCGACGCCAGCTATGATGCGGACGCTCCTGCTACGCCGAACCCGAATCTGTAGATGTTGTGCTGCGCGATCGCGAAGCTCTAGTGCCACCGTCGTGCTACTCGTCTATTCTACTATGAGTACTATCATTTTCGTCGTTTTTTCTATCATTTTCGCCGTTCTTGCAGGAGGCGTTGTGTCATTGAAAGTAGGGGAAAATATTTTCGGTTCGCTACAGTCATTGTCTGTACAGCTGGAAGAAATCCATCGGTACCGCTGCGACTGCGGAAGTCGGTCCATGGGATTCTGATAGGACTTTTGGGAAGACTAAAGAAAGAAGAACCGTACAAAACAAGCGTCAACCTGACAAACTGCTCGCAAAGAATTTCGTTAAGCTAGTCCAACCTCCGCAAATCGAATGAAAAAGGCGTCCAAACAACATCTACACTCAATCATCGTATGGGCTGCTTTTTCGTTTACCAAAATATTAAATCGCAAATCTCCAACAAGATGGATCTTCGTAATTCCATCCCCGTACGTCGTGGTTCTTGCGCAGTGAGGACCTTACATCCACACGACAATTTGCAAGAAGTTTTTCACTTCAGCATGCTTCTGTAGTGCGTTTTTTGTTGCTGCGTGCTTCTATGTTAGAATTGGGATACTTGATTGGGTTTTTGTTAACCTTAACTACTCGAGGACAGACGCTGAGTCTGATTAGCATAATTGCGATAGCGTACAATCCATCACCAAGAACATTGTTTTCCACCTAGCAACAAGCATGTCACTGATAGTTTTCTACGTGCTCAGCACTGCTACAACGACGCTGGTCGTTCTGGCAGCGGCGCAGGAGGGCCGGGAGCACCGTCCCAGGGACGAAGGAACGAAATCGAATGTGGTCCTCCACAGCGTCGGAGATGCTAGTGCGCGTCGCGGCCTACGCGGAACAAGGAACGACTACACGATGAAGCGGGCCGCGGCGCATCAAAAGCAGCTGACCTCGAAAGGAAACAAGAACCGCAGAAGCAAAAGTGGTAGCTCATTCTCCTTATCCACCTTTCTAGCGAAAGAGCGTCAGCGGAGAAATAAAAAGGAAAAGTGCAACTTCGACGAACAGGCGCAGGAGGTTCCTCGGAGGTTGCCGAAAAGAACAACGGGCGCAGGAGGTTCCTCGGAGGGCCGCGGTAAGAGTAGTGGTGGTGGGGCAACAGCAGACCTGCTTTCATCTTCCTCTAGTAAAAATAACCGTGGGGATGCTCTTGCTCTTGAAGGTGCAGCTGTTGTGCGGAGTGGGCTCGAGCAAGACCGCGCACTGAAACCCGGGCCTGTTCCGCTGCCCCCGGGCGGTGGGGAGGAGACGAAAGTTTTTACTGATAGCCGTCAACCAGAACCAACGAGCGCGAAAAAACGAGCCTTCACTGTCGACCACGTTTTCGAACATCCCTACGGACTCCACAACTGGGGCATCATCTTTCCCGAGGACACGGAGAGTAGAGAAAACTCGTTCGCTGCTACTAGTAGAAGTGCCAGCACCTCTTCGGACACTAAGCTTGACGTGATGATTCGCGCTCCCCGACGGGACTTTTACAAGTGCGGAAAATCGAACGACGCCGTGCCGAACTACCGTGCGTTTTTCTGGGACAACAGGAACATCATGAATACAGCGCCAAGAAGTCCAAGTAGTGTTGAAGAAGAAGAGATGAAAAGAAAGCCGCCAAACAAGATCACCATCAATACCTGTGCGCAGAAGTGCTTGGAGCTGGGCCCGGGTTGCGAGGCAGTCACGCTGATCGCGCAGGACAGAGGATTCTACTTTGACAACGGCGAAGCTGCAACTACACCGAAAACAATGCCCGCAGGGAATATCAACGACTACGAATTCGATAACGCGTTTTGCATGGGCTGCACGAAATTTGTGGACAACAGCCCCTTCGCAGACGGCATCGCCGACAATCTGAACGGCATTTGGCTCCCCTTTGCCGTCAGGGAGAACGGGTTCGCGAAAACCTTTCAGAAGGTGCAGCTGGAGCTTGGTCCTGGAGTGATGGAGGAGTACCGCAACGCAGTGACGGGGCGTATACATTGCAAAATTATCGTACTCTCGTGCGGAATTATCGCAGTCATGCATTACAAATTTCTTATGCTTATCCTTTCTTGAGGTAAATCCGGATTACAAATTTCACTTCTCATGCTGAGGAACTTTGTGATGCGATTTATATTACGATAGTACGATACTTTTGCCATGCATAAAGCGACAATTATCGCAATTGTACAACGCACTCGCGGGAAACGTGTCCCTTCCTTACAGTGCGGACAATTTTCGAATCACCACACCCCGTGCGGTGGTGGATAGAAATGCAAGATACCAATCGTCCAGCGCTTCAACACCAACCTCGTCGACGCAGAAGCGGGATTGCGGGAACAAGCGCGTGGACCAGGAGTGGGTCGTGCACTACATGCCCTACGGGTCCTGTGTAACTCTGCGGTGGTATATGAGAGTGCACAACTACTCCCACTCCCCCTCATTTGTATGGCATCAGCAGCATTACAAACACCAGTACAGGTAGCCCCTGTGCGTGACAAGTTCTTCATGCGCCGAGTGTAGTACCGTTTGGATTTCCGGAATTTGTCATGCACGCGGTGCCACAAGGTAGCTTGCCAACTGGATTCGGGTTTTTGCATGACAAATGAGGGGGAGCAGGGGGGGTTGTGCACTGTCATATGGTACGACCTAAAGGTCTTGGCCATCTGCGGGGACGAGGAGGAAAAACGAACTGCGGAGCTGGTGTCTGATGGTAACAACATTAACCAGGTTGTTCTGCAAACCTACGCCTGCAACCGCGCCGCCGCGTTTGCCACGTCCGAGAAGGATTACGGCTGCTATGACCTGCAGCGGGCGAACGTGACGCGGCACTATATGGAATTGCAGCTGGCGGCGATGTACGACACGTGCCTGGATGGAATTTGGATTGACTACAACCGCCGCCGTGCCGACGACGTAGTGGACATGGTGGTGTCCATTCTGGAGACCATGTGGCACCGCGACGGGAAAATGCTCAAGTTCGCGGTCCTGCCCGACGGCAACACGCACGACGCGGCAAAGGACATCCGAGAAATCACCAAGTGGGACTCGTCCCTAAACCTGCGCTGGGTCAACCACGAGCTGTACCACACCTGGACCACGGGCGGGAATAAGAGAAACCCTCTAATCCCCACCTTCCGCGAGAACCTCCCGATTGCCAGTGCGGTTTCGAATGGTTTGTACTATAAGGTAGCTTGGAACCACTTCAACCCGAGGGTGCAACGGGAATCCTGGGGCGCGGTGGCGAACCTCGCCGGGGCGTTTCCCTGGCCCTGCGGCGCTTATGGAAACGATTTGACGTGGCTGCAGAAGTTTTACCAGGCTTGCCAAAACACGAATGGGCAAGAAATTGACAGCAAAACCGGCCGGAAGAAAATTCCCTGCGTTGGATTGGTGTATCCCCAGTTCTGCGACTGCTACCAAACCCTGCACTTCTGCTGCCACGCGGAGTGTATGCATTGCAAAAGCATCGTACTCGTGGTACAAATGCATTACAAATTTCCTCAGCATAAGAAATAAAATTTGTACTGCGGATTTAGCCTGAGAACAAGATTTGCAATGCATGTTTGCCGATTAATACTAAGAGTACGATACTTTTGCACAGGATATAGTGTAAGCTCGCGGGCGTCGCCGGCGAGTACCCCTGTCTGTCTTTCACGAACCAGCTGGCCCAGCACGACAGCCGGTGGCACGCCGACATCGTGCAAGTGGTCACGTGGAACGACTACGGCGAGGGAACGCAAATCGAGCCGGCAACCCTGCGGTCGAAGGACGCGGACACGCGAAAAGTTTACTACGACAGGGCGGCGAAGAAGTGGAAGTGGAAGCGGGTGTTTCCCTGGATGAGTGTCACGTATAAGAACTACAAAAACACGAAGTACCAGAAGTGGCGGCCGTTCGCGGAGAAAAGGGAGAAGACCGGCGGCAGCGTCGGGTTTCTCGTGCAGCTGCGCGACATGATTAGCCGGAAATTTCCGAAGGATGACGAAGCGAAAAAAACGTACAGGTGAAAATAGAAAAAAACGAGCATCTTGTTCTGTGCGCAAAGCTCTATCCGCGTGCGTCATTATTCGATGTACGATTCGATGAAGATTTGGATTTCATGTTTGTTTTTAAACAACAACATTTGGCTCTACTACGTTTCATCTTGGGGAGGCATTCGCATCTCTACTCGAATTGGAATTACTGATTCGCGAAACAATATCAGTACAAAGTAGATAGAACATGCAGCAACTCGCACAGGTGTTTGTGTTATTCCTCTGGTACTCGCCCTGACGCTTTTCCTCGGAACCAAATGACAACTCGGTGTTTGTCTCACTTGGAGGTCGTGTTCGGGATATGGTGAAGTTTGACCACCACCTGTTGGCAAAAATTCTACCTCATACATTCTACTCCAAGTAGGCTTCTTTGTGTGCAGCTGCTAGCAAGCAAGAATCCTAATAGGACAATTTGAGAGACGCCGACACGTGAGAAATTTCACAGTGAGACGCTGAGCTGCATTTCTTTTTCTTTTCTCATAGGAAACGAAGCAGACACTGCTTTTGCTTAACATTGCTGCAACATGAGCGTCAGTTCGTTGTCTTCGTGCGCGCACGCCCATGCGAGCCTTGCCATGGGCCGCTAGCACTAGCTCCTGAATGAGTGCCACGACGCAGAAGATGCCTTCGCTCCTCCGCTATTTCGTCCACCTCGCCGTGCGCAGCCTGCTGTACCACATGTTACGGCTTGTGCGAAAGGTCGCCGCCGCTACTGCTGCCACGATTTGTTTGCACCACGACTGGAGGACGGCACGACGAGGCTTCAGTTTGTTCAACTGGCCACTCGGCCCCGCGCTGCTCTTCGTGGGACGGTACCGGCTGGCCGTGGCTTCACCAAATACGGGACAGGATCATGATGTTGAATCAGGAGCGGAAGCCACTCTGCTGGACGAGGATGTTCTTGGGGCCACTACCACTGATGACGGCGACAACTTGCAGGAGCTGGATATCGTGACAAGGAGCCTTGCAGATGCGAGCGAAACGGATGATCAGTCATCCCCTGGTACTACTGCGGGGATAATAGCCCAACGACCATCTCTCCAAGCTACCAAGTGGTTTCTCGCGGAGTTTCCGGAGCACATGCAGTCGATTCGCAACATCCCGCTCCCGTGCGAGTACTTTGGGCACATGTACAGTTTCGAGGTCAGTTTCGCCCAGTTTCTCCGCGACAACAGCGAGCAATTTGTGGTTTCCGACCCGCTCCAAGCGGACTTCATCCTCCTCCCCCACTGCATCACGATGGTGTACCACGCGCTGCGCTACCAGCTGGGGTTCAATACGAGGCGGAAAACCTGGGAGGCCCTGGACCTGTCGCAGCGGGTATCAAGATGAAAAATCCCCCCTCCCCATACTAAAACGGAGATTTGTGTAGCATGAGTTGCTACCGCAAATCATGTCGTCATGCTAGAAGGCCGAAGATGCGGACTGTAGTGCTGGAAGGCTTGGGAAAGCCTTGCATCTTCAGCATGACAGGAGGCAACTGGAAGTGGGGAACAGCATGACAAATGTGTGCCTGCAATTCAGCCCAAGACTGCGTCGCGTGGCCTTCTAGCAATACCAGCCGACTTGTGTACTCAAATACAGCATCACGCATTCCGTTTTCGATATGGGGAGGGGGGATTTTTCTTCACAATAGCGGGAGTACTTGATTCCCATCATCAACTGGGCGAAAGAGCAGGAGTGGTACAACACCTTCGATGCGGTGAGGAACACGACGAACGGTTTGAAGTTCGTTATCCCTTTTGCCATGGACAAGGGCCGGGTCGACTACCCCATCGCGTCCAAAGCGAGCGCCGAGTGGCACGCCGTAACGACGGTGGGGGATAAAAACTGGCTGCGGAGCGAAGCCGGGCAGAAACTGCTGTTTCTCAAGGCAGCTGCAGCTTCCACGACTTCTTCACGACGGCGCGTAGACGAAGATTCCTTTCCCGGTGTTGAGCTCGCGTCACTGTCCGCCGATGAACAAGTGGATACCGTTGCATCTTCCCAAACCATTGAACACCCAGAGTTGCGGAAGGTAGTGGAGACCGAAACGACCGAAGTAGAACGTGGCAACATCAACGTCGACGATTCTGATCCGCTCGAAGAGGCGATTAAAACCAGCACCCAAACGGTCGAGAAGCTGCAGCAGAAACACGATGAAAAGTCGGAGGACTATTGGAACACAAACGAGTGGATCGACCCGGTTTTCCACTATCACGAAGAGAAAAAAATTTTGCGATTTCTGTTGCAAGAACGGAAGAGGAGAAGAGAGACTAAAGGAGTTGCCGTTCACCAGGACCACGTCGAGCCGCAGCAACTCCCCTTCGACCCTTGTTTTAACCAGACCTCGGTGTCGAAGCGGCCTTTCCTCTACTACGAGCAGGACGTTGTTGTCCCGGTGCCAACCGCGTTCTACTTCACGGAAGAAGCAAAGGCGACAGAAAATAGTATGCAGTGCAAAAGTCTCGTACTCGTACTAGTTGCGTTTTTATTCATTACAAATCTTTTGCTTAAGGCAAATCCGCATTACAAATTTAATCTGTATTAATGCTAAGTCAATTTGTGATGCAATTTATACTAGTACGATGCTTTTGCAATGCATAAATAGAAGCCGGCTTCTCTTCCTCGCCGCCAGCGTGAACAGCTGCACACGACTATGAAAAGGAAAAATCCCCCCTCCCCATATCAAAAAGGAAATCTGTGATGCTGGATTTGCGTACACAAATCAGATTTGTATTGCAGGAAGGCACTGCGACCAGATCCCCAGGCTAGCTAGGGGCGTATGGGTCTAGTTGTTCAGCATTGCAAACGGCTGACCTTTAGGCCCAACAGCATGCCAAATCGCTTTTCTATAATGCGGCGGAAGCGTCTGCGTTTGTCCTCTATGCAAGACAAATGCGATTTGTGACCTCAAATCAGCAACGCAAATTTTCGGAAAGATGCCTTTTCGATATAATGGGAGGGGGGATTTTTCCTCTCAATAACGACGGCTGGTGAAGGACGTTGCGAAGGTACTGTTTGAACAGGATTCCGACGTCCTCGTCTTGGATAAAACGGTGGAGCGGCATGTTTGGCAGAACTACATGTACGAGACTAAGTACTGTCTGGTTCCTGACGGCTTCAGCTCGGTGTCCGCGCGATTGTACGAGGTGATTCTCCACGGCTGCGTCCCGGTTCTCGTCACCGACGCGTTCCACGGCGCGTTCGAAAATTCCCTCCCCTGGTATGAGAGTGCACAACTCCCCCTCCTCCTCATTTGTCATGCAAAATACCAAATCCAAGCGGTACTGCGTGGTACTGTTTGCATGACAGATTCCGGAAGCTGCCCAAGAAACAGTACTACACGAACCGCATGAACTTGTCATGCTTAGGCTCCACAGGTGGGGGCGTCTGTACTCCTGTTCATGCAATACAAATGAGAACGAGGGGGACGAGTTGTGCACTGTTATACGTGGAAAGACTTCGCGGTCTTCATCAATCGGGTGGATCTGCCGTTTATCCTGTGCAAAAGTATCGCACTCGTATTGCAGTCATGCATTACAAATTTTTTTCTCAAGGTAAATACGCATTACAAATTTTATCTCTCATGCTGAGGGAATTTGTCATGCATTTATACGAGTACGACAGGACACTTTTGCAGTTCATACCGTTTTTGCCGAAACTGCTGAGGGAGGAGATCTCAGTATCCTGAGTAAAAATGTCCCCACACCAGAGTTGTCATGCAAATCTGCATGCCAAAAAAGTTTCTCATGCGAAGCCCCATAAGAACCATTTTCTTATCCTGGTGTAATGCTAGAATCAGCATGATATGCTAGATCTGTGATGCTTCGGAACTAGCTAAACAGGATTACACTAGAAGGATAAATTTGTCATGCGAAACCACCAGAGGTGGCGGATTTGTCTAGCGGATTCCCCATCTTGACTCTGGGGTGGGGACGTTTTTGCTCAGGATACTCAGAGGAAGAGTACTTGGAAAAGCACAGAATCATCACGAAGATTCACCCGTATCTGCATGAAGAGACCGGGTTTTTCTGGCAGGCGTTGTTCAAAGAGTTGCAACTGAAGAAAAGGACTGTTGTGAAAAAAAGAACTATGTCTACGCGAATCTTCACGTCGAGAAATAAATATTCTGCTCTTGAAACAGTCGTAGATCAGGACGAAGATCATGTAGTTGAGACTGCTCATGGTCCTCCTCTCGAGGAAAAGCAAACCGAATTTTTCAATTAGCAGGTAGTACAACAGGCGGCACTGCGTTCGGTCTACTGCGCCGGGTGCTGCACAGCAGCCTGCGGCAGTCCTGCATCTTCAAAGTGCCGCTGTTGTATTGAAGCAGGAGAAGGCAAAGGCTGCTTTCCTGCTTTAGAGGATGTTGTCGTGTTCATGATTTGGCCGGGGAAGATGTTGTCCGCTGATCCAAGGGCGGGAACTGGGACGTCAAGCTGCATGGCAGCCGAGAGATCAAAAGTTAATGAGAGACTGCGGGGGGGACGGGGAGCCGCCAAAAGAGTTTGTTCCGTAGTAGTTCTGATGCGGCTCCTGAGTCTGTGATGTACTAGAGAGCATGCTGTGCGGAAGAAGAGGGTGAGGGGTCCTCCTGGACAAGAACAGCACCAACAGATGAACTGATAGAGATCAAAACTTTAAAGTACTTGTTTCAAGCAATGAATATGCTTTTGTAGTCTGAGTCTTACACGCCGTCAGCGGGACAGCCATACTAGACAAGAGCCACGGAAGTCGTTGTCGTTCCGGATGTGATCGCAGCGCTATTTTGAAGACGGGGGAGAAAAAGCACGGCGTTTCGCAGTAAGTTTCTTCGACGACCACCGATTACAAAATGAAGCAACCCGTAGACGCGGATTTCTACGACCCCGAGCAAATGGGAACCAGCAAGCGCCTATGCTTTGCAAACATGTCTGGGTCTCGAAGATTGATGCAAGATTTCTTCTTCTTGTCACGCTTGCCTCGCATGATTAAGTAAGATTATTCATTGCATAAAATTATAAAACACACGCTTCCACGACGCTACAGCCGTTCACCTATAGGCCCCCGATGCCCTATCGATAGGGCAACTTCGTATCGGAGGCATCAGCATGCAGGTCGGGCAAAGATGAAATTGAAAAAGTTGCGAGGGCTTCAGCAAAAAACTTGCGCGGAAGGAAATTTCTCTTCGCCGCGTGCTACGCTGAATAAATTTTGCCTATAGATAGGCCTCTGAGAGCCTATAGTGTATAGGTTGGCTGGGTTCGTTCACCATGCCATGCAGGATTCGATATTTTTCTCAAAGCTTGACTTTGAAAAAAAAAAATGCAATGAGTTCATGCAAAACGCAATCACAGTGGTATAGCCGTTCACCTATAGGCCTCCGAGGGCCTATAGATAGGGCAATCTTGTATCGAAGGCATCAGCATGCAGGTCGGGCAAAGATGAAATTGAAAAAGTTTCGAGGGCCTCAGCAAAAAACTTGCGCGGAAGGCAAATTTTCTTCGCCGCGTGCTACGCTGAATAAATTTTGCCTATAGATAGGCCTCTGAGAGCCTATAGGTTGGCTGGGTTCGTTCACCATGCCATGCAGGATTCGATATTTTTCCCAAAGCTTGAGTTGGAAAGAAAAAAGTGCAATGAGTTCATACAAAACGCAATCACGGTGGTATAGCCGTTCACCTATAGGCCTCCGAGGGCCTATAGATAGGGCAACTTCGTATCGGAGGCATCAGCCTGCAGGTCGGGCAAAGAAGAAATTGAAAAAGTTGCGGGGGCTTCAGCAAAAAACTTGCGCGGAAGGCAATTTTTCTTCCCCGCGTGCTACGCTGAATAAATTTTGCCTATAGATAGGCCTCTGAGAGCCTATAGGTTGGCTGGGTTTGTTCTCCATGCCATGCAGGATTCGATATTTTTCTCAAAGCTTGACTTGGAAAGAAAAAAACGCAGTGAGTTCATGCAAAACGCAATCACGGTGGTATAGCCGTTCACCTATAGGCCTCCGAGGACCTATAGATAGGGTCACGCGGAGTCGGGCGCGTCAAGATTTAGGTCGGGCGTAGACAAATGTGAAAAAGTGACGCACTCCACAAAAAAAAGCGCGCATGTAGGGCATTCTTTTTTCGGCGCATGTTGTGCTGGATATTTTTTGCCTATAGAGATACCCTTGAGACCCTATAGGCTGGCTCGGTATGGTCTCCTGACCGTGCAGAAAGTGAAAGCAGTAGGAAAATAAAAAATTTTTGGAAGCAAAAACCGTATATGCGTGTGCACGATGAAAAGGTCCTTTTTATGTTTGTCATGCAGTAACGCAGTCTGTCATGCAAAATGCGCAAGCAGAAGTAGCTACGCAAATGCTTCTCATGCTTGGGTGTGCGTTACACAGGTTCCATCTCGCTTATTCACCACGACCAATCTTCGACCACGGCTAGTACTCCGGATCGCAATCGATGGAGGGCGGGACCTGCACCGGCGACAGGCGCTACCCAACCAACCAACCAATCAAATATACAAACTTCTAGACCCAGATGGAGATTTGAAATGCATAGCGGCAAGCGGAGCCCCCACCCGACCTGGGGTTCGTCAAGTACGTGCTGAATTTATGAACTGCAAAAGTATCGTACTCGTATAAATGCATTACAAATTTGCTAAATAAAATTTGTAATGCGGGTTTGCCTCAAGAAAAAGATTTGTAATGCAAGACTTGCATTCATACGAATACGATACTTTTGCACAGGATAGAATTTTTTCGTTCCGCCATTGCTTGTCTTCCTCATCATCGCGCTGCTGTGTAACGTATCAACTGCAAATATGATGTCTGGCGTTGGAAAGATCTAAGGTCTGCCATGCTTGGCTAACATGACACGCAAGTCTGTCATGCGTGTTACCCAAAAAGAAAAACTACCCCACTTTCCTGTCATGCAGAAGCTCGCTTTGTCATGCAAAATAAACAACACTGTAAGCACCGCCAAAACTTGTCATGTTGGGCATTCAATTGAAGAGTCCGCGTCTTTCTCAAGCAGCATCATAAGTTTCCAGACCCAGACACTTCTGCTTTTGATATAAGGAGTCCAGGTACATCAAGCCTGCGGGCACAATTACGGTGGTGTCGGTGATTGTGGGCGTCTTCGGCGCTGTCGTGTTGTACCTCTTCTTCGTCGCCAGAAAGCACTATATCCAACGAAAAAAGTGTTACAGTTACACATTTGTAGTGAATTCAGCAACACAAATTTCTCTGCATGAGAGAGAGAGAACTTGTAATGCGGAAATCCTACGGCTACCGGAAAACATTTATGAAACGAGGCTCCTATGCATACTTATCCGGCATGACAGAGCTTGTCTGTCCTGCTTGGCCTGCAAGACAGTGTGTAACTGTATACACTTTTTTCTTGCGATACACTACGCCACGGTCATCGTCCTGTTCGCCGCACTGTTTTACGGCTGCTTTGTCGGGGAGGGCATGTAATATTATTGGAAGAAATTATGGATCGAGTTGATGTTTCTGTTTGTGGTTCTCCATGTCACTTTGATTTTTCATGCTTGTACTAAGAAGAAGAAAACTGGTTCCGAGGATAGAATACTGAATTGCTTGAAAAAAAAATCCAACCACCAGATTCAAACACGAGTTGCGGCCACTGTATGCGTATCCGATACAAAATGATTTAGGGTAATCTGGACCATCAACATCTGGGGATCGAATGTGACTTGTTTTATCAACTCGAACACTGTGATGTAGTTTCTCTTTCTGTTCTCGAGCACCAGCTGCAGACCGCATGCTCTGAGGTCAGTAGACCCTGGTACATTTTACTTCCCGTAGTTGCATACTCCGATGCGGGCGATGCGCGAGCGCACGGGGATCGACGTCAGCAATACGGATGCGAAGTCCCTGCAGGACGCGGGGATTGTTTATTTCAAGGAGGACACTTTCGTGGATGTGAACCGTGGAATGAGCTACCGTATGAAACGGAACATGTTGCAAAAGCTTGTCATGTGGAGGTACTTATACCAGCATGGCATGACAGAAGTAACAGCAGAGCAGCCTGCATTCATAAGCATTTGATTTCTACTCCAGGATCGCAGGATAGATCTTGTCATGTTTTCTATCCCTATGTATTTGTAACTCGTACAAGATGATTTTTGTGACATCGTGTATACACTAGTCCGATGACGTCTACTGTGTGGCGCCAATCTCCCTGAAGAACGCGAACATCGGAGTCTACCAGTACTTATGAGAGAAGTGCACAACCCCCCTCGTCCCCCTCATTTGTATAGCATGAACAGCAATACAAACACGACCACAAGTGGAGCCTCTGCATGACAAGTTTGTGTGCCTCATGTAGAAGTACTGTTTGGGCTCCTTCCGGAATCTGTCAGGCATAATAGTGATACAAGGATGCAACTGGATTTGGGATTTTGCATGAGAAATAAGAACGAGGGGGGGTTGTGCATTGTCATAGTACTTCGCGGTGGGCGTGAATTGTTGCCGCACCGGCGACCCCAGTTTCGAGGGATGCGGTAATAATTATGACTCTGTTGGGCATTTTGCATGACCAATGCTGTTGCGCTTGTGGAACGTGCATGACAAAGAACTACAACACAACTAACTACAACTCTGCAGTCGACGCCCCGACGAAGATATCAAATGCAAAAGTGTCTGGGTCTGGAAGGTCACAACTTGTGATGCTGTCTGTGGATTCTAAACAAAATTTGTATTGCATGACCCGCAAGAGGGGTCGGGTTTGTCCTAGGTGGAGAGGGCATTTCTCATGCGGTAGAGGTATCACAAACCCCTCTAAAAATCTGTGATGCTACGGCATGCATCACAGACATCATGGCTCATGGAAAATATGCATGACAAATCTAGAAATCTTCCAGACCCAGACATTTTTGCATTTGATAGAAGACAGCCGGCAACGCGAGGCCAGTGAAAGCGGGCATGCGGGTGGTCTTTATCCAGGAAAAAAACTTTTTTTAGTGTACTAACGGTCTTCCAGTAGCAGCTTGACAAATTTCAATTTGCTCTGCATGTCAGAGAAACTCTCTCATGCATGGCTAGTACGTGAAAACCAAAAGCAAAACGCGTGTGAGAATGAGACTTCATTGCTGTCTGGCATGACAAGTGTAAGTTGTAAATGCGTCTTCTGCATGACAGATTTACACTATCACAGTTTTTTTCATGGGATAGCGTTCCCCGAGCAACTGCCGTACTACCGGCTCGCAGTGGAGCAAGCCGAGGCAGAGTACAACTTTCAAGCGAGTTATGCAAGAAAAAAACACCATCACAATCACGTTTAGCTGATTTTGCCTCACAAATTTGTGTCGCATGACAAACTTTTCTTGTATTGCAAAAACATGAAGGAAAGTCCCCCTCCCCTGTGTATATTAAACACAGGGGACTTTCCTTCATGTTTTTCTATAACTACAGTCAAGACTTATACTATAAGTCTTGACTGTGATGCATTTTTGCGCATGACGTATTGCAAAAATGTGCAAAAGTGATTGCGATGGTGTTTTTTTCTTGCATACGAGTTCCGAGCAGCTGCTGTTTTTTCACTTCGTCAAGGACCCCGTCGCGGAAGTGCTCAACTTCGAGCAGTATTAACTGCAAAAGCATCGTACTAACTAGTAGTGATTGCAATTATAGTACAAATTAGGTTAGCATGACATATCGAATTTGTCATGCTGATCGCGCTTGGGAAGGAGATTTGTCGTGCATAATTGCGATTACACCGAGTGCGATATTACTTTTGCACTGCATAAGCAGCGCGGCCTGGTCGACCGGGTGCGGGCAAACACGATGTTCTCCCTAGCGAACTTTCTGCTCGCGCTATCCTGTGTAAAAAGGTTCCCACCCCAGAGTTGTCATGCAGATTTGCGATCACAGGAACATTTGTCATGCGCATCCCCAAGGGAGGCACGTCCAATCGTGTTTTCGCATTTGTAATGCTGCAAACAGGATAAGCGGATGGATTTAAGATGCGCTTGTCCTTGCCAACATGCACTACACTACGGACTGCAACTTGTCATGCGTAGCTCCCAAAACTTCTGGACTTGTGTTGCTAAGTTCCCAACTTGACTATGGGGTGGGGACGTTTTTACATATGATGCGCGCCGTTCCTGACCTGGGCGATAACGTCGTAAGACTGAAGAACACTGCTGGTTTCGAACATGATTTCAATCGTACGAAACAAACCTCCCACTACCTCAACCATGATTTTCCGTTTCAAAAAATTTAATGAAAAGAAGGCCTAGCGGTGTAATACTAATAAGTAGATTAGTACTCGCTCCGCCCGGGGCTGCGTACTGTGGAGACGATGAAAGCGATCCCAAAAACAAATGCGAAGCAAAAAGTCTCACTTTCAGCGACCTCCGTGTTCCGCCAACATCTAGCTGTGTAGTTTAGTCAATGACAATCTGAAAAGCTTGGTGGAATTCGAATTAGGAATCCACACGCACTTTTTGAGTGCAAGTTCCTGTTTTGTTTTTTTCGGAAGCAGCTGCAACGAAAACGAATCTCTTGGCCACCATCTTAGTTGTAAGTACTTGTTGTGTCCAGTTTGGAATCATCTCGGCTCTCAGTTCACGAGCAATCTCTCCAACCAGTCCGAATTTGAAATCGATGAAGAACATAGTCCAGTAACTAGTCACATAGACATAAATAGAGATGAAAGGAAAACAAGCAACTACACGGGTGGTAAGTACTTGAAGATGTCAGCACACGAATCAGTAGAAATAGTAGGAGTCGTGCTCGTGTGAACATGTGTGGAAAAGTTTAGTTGTCCCGGAAGATCTTTGGGCCTGCTTTTGTTGAAAAGATGATCTTCAACATCTCCTCGCGCTGCGCTTCTCTACTTTAAGCAAGCAGTCGCGTCACGCTTACTTGATCGAGAAGTCCGCCCTACAAGTGTCAACCCGTTCATCGCCTGTGCGAGTAAGCCTCCCTCCGCGAGGTCGCAAAACACACGCGGCGAAGAGAACTTACCTATCTACTATCTTCAGCAACATCTACATCTTGATCTTCCAGCAGGAGCAGTGGCAGCGCCAGCATGGATCGATACAGCAACAACGGTAGTGCTACTAGTAGAGCTGGTCGGGCGTACGCGCCCCGAGACATTCATCTCCGAGAAGATTACCAGCAGAACATGATGAACACCAGTGATGCAACAACATCTTCAAATCCCGCGCGAACCGGTGGGGGACCACAACATCGTGATGATTTTGGTTCATCTGACCAAAACTACAACACGGCAAGACGTGGCAATGGTGGAGCTGGCCCTCCTGCAAGTTCGTCCAGCAGCCGCGGCGGCAGAAACACTAATGGGAACAATATGAACCCACAGACACGGTCTAGTACTTCCTTTTTCAGTCGCGAACAACCCCGGGCCTTCGACCCGCCATTGCGGTTAGGTCCGGAATATGACCCACCGGTCTTGCCCGGTCCGGATAATTACACTTCTTCATCGCATCGCCGAGCCTTATTGACTGGGCAGCACCGCGACCCCGATTTGTCGCACGGCTTTGCGGGGGTCGAGACCTTTTCCCACCGCCGAAGCCCCCGCCGCGATCTGGATCTCTACGAAGAGCTGGCGCACCGGCAGTTTCGGGGGGGCACCATGGACAACGCGGGGGGGAAGGGACGCCGGGGCGGGGGAGCGGCCGGGGGTAGTGGATGGAACGGCGGTCGTGGGGCATATGAGAGTGCACAACTCCCCCTCCCCCTCATTTGTGTTCTTGCATGAGCAGCAACACAAGCGCTGGCAAAGATGCAGCTTTTGCATGTCAAATTCCTAGAGGATTGTCGTGCTGCTTAGGATCTCGGAATCTGTCATGCAAGCAGTGCTAACAGGCAAAGTGTGGATTTGGAAATTTGCATCACAAATGAGGGCGAGGGGGGGTTGTGCACTTTCATACGGCAACTGGTACTTCTATTAGTAGGCCTACCGCGGAGGCGGTCGAAATAAAGCATCGTAGATCTCCTCGTCCTCCTGCTGTCCCGCCGTCTGCGCAGGATGAACAAATGAGTAGTGCCAAAAGTCGCGGTCTTCTCCCCGAAGAACATGTTCTTGACGAGGAGCCACTTCCCGCTGCCGTGACGGACGCAGCTCTGGTCTTAACGGAGTACCTGGCGAGCAGGGCCAGGTCGTCCCCACGCGAGGATATTGCCGGCCGCAAGAGTGAACGAAGTCTACGATCCTCGCCAAGAAATGATGGACAAGCAGACGATAGTACTACCAGGGGCGTTCGTGAAGATTTTTACCACGGTCCTCGCCACAGGGATAATGAAGATGAACAAGTAGCTGATCGCAACAACTTCTACAGTCGGTCTCCGCACGACAATCCTGATGGCAGTCGACCTGCCTCGCAGCGCGAGGTTGTGCGTGACGCTTGTCTTGAGCTCATCGCCCGGAAAATTGCACTAGATTTGGAACTATGGATTGCAAAAGCATCGCACTCTAGTAGTAATTCTTGCAATACAAACTTCTAGCGCAGCATCTTCATGATGATTGAACAAGAGCGGTGGAATCATCTGTGATGCCGATCTAGCTTGGAAAAAACATTTGTCATGCATCATATCATTGCGACTACTACGAGTGCGATACGGTACTTTTGCACTGCATAAGCCCGGGAGGACTTCGTTCCAGCCTCTTCCGCAAATAACAGAAGCCTGCGACCGTCCCCACGCGATCATGTTAGTGATCACGACGTTCTTGGACCACCACGGGCTTCGCGGTCAGGAAGAAATGAAGACGGGTACTATTATAAAAAGCGTACACGAGGAGGACGTGGCGGGGGTGGGCGACGTAGCAAGTCTCCTACTTCCACCGCACTGGTCGAGGATCAGAATATTAACAATTCTTCCCGTGGAGGTCCAAATGCAGGTCGCCCTTCCCCCCGTGCTGGGGCCGATAAGGAACTGCACCCGCTTCGTCCTGGAGCTGGAGCTGGGAGTAGTAGCTCATCCTCTTCTTCTTCGTCTTTCCAGCGTCAGCAGTTGCGACACGAGTTTTTACAACAGCCAAGATCTTCGCCCCGTGATGATGAACTAGAAAGGCGTCGCGCTGCCTATGACCTGCTCAGAGGCTGTTCCAATCTCAAAAAATTTGTATTGCAGAAAGCGGAGCGGTTTGTGTGTCTCGTCTCATGCAGATCATGCAAGAAGTAGAAGACAAAAACAAAATGCAGACTTTATTGCAACGTTTGAGATTGTTCTAACACCTGAGAAACTTATACTGTCGAGCTTGATGACTTCTTGAACGCACACGATGAATACAGCCTCTATCCCACGAAAAAACTGTTTCACTGTGATGCTTTTGCAAGATCTGCATCACAAGTTTGTTACACATGAGGACACAGAAAATCTGCCATGCGCGCTTCCCAAAGGAGAGTGCTTCTAAAAGTCCAATGTCTTGCGGGTGTAGCAAGACAAATACTCCTGCGTTCCATTCTATGCATCACAAGTTCACAGTGAAACAGTTTTTTCTTGTGACAGCCTCCAACCGGTCTCCAATCCTCCGCCGTTCCCAGAAATAAACCGGAAAAACCGGCTATCCTGTGCAAAAGTATCGTACTCGTATTGCAATCATGCATTACAAATCTTTCTCTTGAGGTAAATCCGCATTACAAATTTCCTCTCTCATGCTGAGGAAATTTGTAATGCATTTATACGAGTACGATACTTTTGCAGTTCATACCGGCTATCAAAATGAAGAATCCCTGCACCCCATACTCAAACTGGAAATTTGTGATGCTGATTTGTGACCGCGAGTCGTGTTGTCATGCTAATAGATGTAGACGCTGTAGGTCTGGCTGGCGTGGGAAAGCCTTGCATGTTCAGCATGACAGGAGGCAGCTGGAAGTGGGAAACAGCATGACAAATTGCTTACAAACAACGCCGCAACTGCGTCTCTTGCTCTTGTAGCAATACAAACGGCACGCGTTTCTTTGTGTACGGCGCAGATCCAGCATTACAAATTAGATAGCGAATGATGAAAAATTTGCGAGCCAATAAAAAAAATCCAGCATTACAAATTTCCTGTCCGATAATCCGGGGAGGTGGGATTCATTTTTCCTTTCAATACCGGCCCCCACCGCCCCCACCACCGGGAACAGGGATGAAAGGCTACAAAAGTCGCCCGAGCTACATCGGTTCTCTCGCTCTGGAAAACGATAAAGCTCCTGTGGGTAGCACAACCACGACGGCGAAAGGTGGATACAAAGGCAGCGCTACTTCATCTACTTCCCGGGCTGCACCAGCTGGTACCCACCTCAGCCCCTTGGCGGAAGACGTTTCTACCAGCGGACCTCCACGCGGTAAAGGCTACAAATCCCGACCGTCCTACATCGGATCTGCGGCCCTTCTTGCTAGCGTCGAGGGTAGTGGTAGCAGCTGGAATATCAAATGTAAAAGTGTCTGGGTCTGGAAACTTGTGATGCTGGGTGGCGTCTCATGATGACGCCACAAGTGCTGGCTCAGCATGACAAGTTTCTGAGCTTCTAGGTGTTGCCTATTCTGCATGACAAACTGCGCTTCTGCATCACCGAAAAATAGGGCTCTTGGGTAACATGCATGACAGACTAAGGGGTCATGCTGGCAGAGCATGACAGACCGTCCATTCTTCCAGACCCAGGCATTTTTACATTTGATATGGAACACCCCAGCCAGAGGCTCGCCGCGGGATGATAACTTAGTGAATGACCCGCCCTCGTCGTCGTCGTACACGACTGGCCGCTATTCCCCGACGAACAATAATATTAAAGGGGCGAACAACAGAAGCACGAAAGGTTCATCTGCTCGCACGAGTGCCACGACCTACAACACCGCTGCCAGATCTCCGGGAGGAGCAGCCTATAAAGATTTCGATGCAGTAGATAAAAACTCTTCTTCTTCGAGAACTATGCAGTCCTCGTCCAAGGACAGCCACTACTCGTCGGCGCCTTCGTCCTCCCCAGGCGGGCATCAAACAAGCCACGATAATTTGTACAGCCATTTCAATAGGGAAAAAACCAGCAAAATGACGAGTTCATTGGAAGACGTACACCACGAAAGAAGCAGCTTCAACACCACGTCGACACCTTCAGCGCAAAACAGTCGGAGCAACACAAAGGAGAGTGGGCTCTTTCATGTGCCGGTATGGATTGCAAAAATGTCTGGGTCTGGAAGAGTGTAAGCTTGTCATGGAGGTTTTCGATGACCCATGAGGTCTGGAATGCGGGACCTAGCATGACAGAGTCTGTGAGGTCTCTGCCATGCTATCCTGCATGAGAAACTGCCCTCCAACTTGGTCGAAAGTCGACAGCTTTTGGCATTCATGCAGCACAGATTTTTGCATTATTCGGATTTAGCATGACGAGTTGTAATCTTCCAGACCCAGACTCAGACATTTTTGCACTCCATAGCCGGCCGGGCGGAACGACTACGACAGCAAGAGGAGCGGCCGCGGCAACGACGAGCAGGAAAAATACAACCGCAACTCCGCCTACCAGCATGAGGATTCAAGAATTTATTTATCCGCATCCCCCGCCTCCAAGAACGTGTACCAAAAAACCAGCAGCAAGGAGAGCAATTCGTCGAGCAGTGCTTTTGGTAAAAAATCTCTCGTCCATCCGCACAGCGCCAGCGGAGGTTTAATTCCACGTGCAGCACGAGGGCCTAGTGAGATGAAGAACTCAAGGCATGATGTTCATCGCGCGACCACGTCGTCGAGTAGTAAAAACAAAAATAACCGGGCAACTTCCAGGGACAGTGTATTGCAGGCACTGAACCTGCAGCCGGCCTCCAAAGGGTTCGATGCGGATAATATCGTGAGGAAAAATCCCCCCTTTCCATACCGCAAAGGGATACTTCTGAAAATTTGCGATGCTGATTTGTGGCCACAAATCGTCTCGGTATTGCAAGAAGGCCAAGCCAGAGACTCCGCCGCATTATGCAGGCGGTTTCTGATGCTATGGGGCCTACAGAGTTGTACACATTTTCCATGCTACGCGCCTACGTCAAAACCCTTCTACTTAGGCCCAGGCATGGACCTGCAGTCCTCTACTGCAATACAGACCTGATTCGTGTAAGTACCCGAATCCAGCATCAGCAACTTCCTTTTGATATGGGGAAGGGGGGTTTTTCCTTGTGATAGGTAATTTCTGGAGTCCGACGCTGGACGGGATGACGTTACAAAATCATCCACGACCTCTATCCTGTGCAAAAGTATCGTATTCGTAGTAATCGCAAACATGCATTACAAATCTTGCTCTTAAGGTAAACCTGCATTACAAATTTTATTTCTCATGCTGAGGAAATTTGTGATGCAATAGCAATTCATACTAGTACGATGCTTTTGCAGTTCATAACCTCCACCTCTAGCTGATATCAACAGAGACATGAATAAAGCTCCAAAGACCTCCTCCTCCTCTGACTTTGTGGACGAGCAGCTGCAGATAGATCATGCACAGCCGACGGACACAAAAATGAAAATCGTCCACGGGGACCACCACGAGGAGCAGGCTCCGGGTCAACAAGAAGAGGGAGATGCCTACACCTCCGACGGGGACCACACGGGTTCCTCGTCAGAAGAAAGCGAAGAAATTTTCGACGCGAAAGAGGCACGATATCCTGTTTAAAAACGCCCTACCCCGCCGTCAAGATGGAAATTCTGCAACACAAATCCAGACGTTTTGGGAGTCACGCATGACAGGTTGCACTGTGTAGGGCAGTGCAGGTTAGTAGGGACAGCCGCATTACAAATCCATCTAATCATCCTACTCACAGCATCACAAATTCCAAAACACGACTGAAAATGCTTGTCATGAAGATGCGCATCAAAAATATTCCTGCCATTGCAAATCTGCATGACGACTCTGGACTGGGGACGTTTTTCCACAGGATACACGGAGGAAACACGAGGCCTGGTTTGACGAGTGCATGAAAAGGTTTGCGGTGAAAACCGTGCTCCCGCATATCAGCCAGACGAATGCTTCCTCGACTGGGGCCACTCCATATCCACCGAGTGCACAATTCCCCCTCCCCCTCATTTGTAAATGCAAAATAACAAATCGAATCCACACCATACGTTGAAGCACTGTCTGCATGACAAATTTTCGAACCTGAAACAGTACTACAACTGATGTGCAGAGTTGACATGCGGAAGGCCCATTGCTGTATCTGTCGAACGTTGCTTATGTTGCCGCCTATGCATAATACAAATGAGGGGAACTACGAGGGGGAGCTATGTGCATTGTCATACCCCAGTCGCGTCGTCCTCGAGTGGTGCAGCGTCTTCGGGAAATACGAAATGGAACAAACCGAAGCTGCCGAAGAAGGAAGACTATGCAATGCAAAAGCATCTTACTAAGTAGTATAATTAAATTGCATCACAAATTAGCCCAGCACTACAAACTTATATTTGTATTGCGGATTTACCTTGAAAAAGGTAAAGGGATTTGTATTGCATGAATGCAATTACTACGAGTACGATACTTTTGCACAGGATAAAGACGTCCTCTCGACGATACAGGAATCGCTTACGCATCTGTCAAGGAACCGGTGAAACAAGCAGTGGTTGTATGTTGCAGATCTTTTTCAAGTGGAATTCGAGAGAATTTCAATTTTTCCGAAATGATACACACGCTGGTATTTTTCGACTATCACAATTCGAACACTTCTGCATGCATTCTCGTCCTGCGCCGAAAAGAACGACCACACTCCTAGTTGAGAAAAGAGGGGCGACGGTTTGAAACACTTGCTACTGCACGCACCCAAAATACAACGAAAAATATTTGACTTTATTTTTGTGAAGAACTACTAGGTTTCGGTTTGTGCGAAGCAGAATTTTGTACTTACTTATTTGTTCGTACGTACACGACGGTCGTGCCAGGAGGTGTAAAAGTCTTGAGCTTCATACGTTCGTCGTTGGGCGATGCAATCGTTTTCGTTCGAGCTCGTTCTACTCCTTGTCGTCACCGTACAGAATGCGTAGTACCAGTATTGAGCAACGTTCTGCGGATTCATGGTCCCAATTGTCGTCTAAGACCAAAGGCTTTCCTGCTTGTACTTGATTCCTTACTTGATGTTTTTTGTCAAAAACCGCAGGAAAATTTATATCAAGTACAGCTACTTGTGCTGGTGCACACGGTTACTGTTTTTTTTTGCGTTTGGCTTTGGAGGAACTCACTACAAAAATAGCTTCTGAGGTTGACCCTCACTCTTCCGAATTTACTCACATTAACTCCCTCAGCCACTACCTGTGGTTCGAAAAGAACTTCTCAGCCTCGAATTTTTAAAATCACCCCGACTCGTCGGAAGTAGAAGATCAGAGTCCAAATCATGTATGGATTGCAAAAATGTCTGGGTCTGGAAACTTGTAATGCTAAAAGTGAATGGTAGACGCACTGCAATACGCACCTTTGCATGACAAATTTTTTGGCTGCCATGTCTTACGTATTCCGCATGGCAAACTGCGTTTTTGCATGACAGGCAAGAGGGCCTTTTCGCGCCTATGCAACACAGATTCTCGAGCCATGCCAGACAAGCATGACAAACTTGCATTCTTTCAGACCCAGACATTTTCACAATCCATATCATGCCGAAAAAGACTACCACCTTGTTCGCCGGCGCACAGGTTGCGGTCGCGGCGAAGCAGGGTGGTGAAAATGTCGAGGACCAGAAGATGGCGGAGAAGTCGATCGCGAAGGGGGGGGGGTGCGGTTGGCATCGTCCATTCCCCGCGCACTTCCAAGATGATGGAGGACCGGGCAGGTACAGAATATCTTTGGATTTTTATAGAGGATGCTGCTGCTACTTGCGCATATTTTTTACGCGGGAGGAAGCGCAAGGTCATTTGAAGATAGGCGGATCAGAGTCGTTTGTCGCTTTATTTTCTTGGCATGCAGTCGTATTCAAATAGAAATGGTACTTATTTCGATTCTTATCGCTCGCAAGACAATAGATATAGAAGAAGCGCACTCGTGCACTTGCGCCCGCCGTAGGCGACGTTTCGCACATTGACTTTCACTTCTATTTTCTTGGCACGCAGTTGTATTCCAGTACAAATAGTATAATATACTACTTTCAACGCGTACATCCAGTCAAAAAAATAGTACACCGATAGTCTGAACGCGTACATCCAGTACAAATAGTAAAATCGAATAATTCGATTCTTATCGTAATCGCCCGATTTACTGTTACACTCGTGCACTTGCGCCCACCACCGTAGGCGACGTTTCGCACATTGACTTTCACTCATCAAAAACCCAAGGTAAAAGTAAAATTCCGCGGGGCTCGAGGACGCTGACGCAGTCCTTCAATGGCCTACGGGAACCGGTATTGAGTACTTCGAGTGGGTTCCTCTCACTCAGTATTGACCAACATCGCTTGGCGGAACAAGCGACGTCGGCGAAATGTAAGCCCTACGACGGCGGGTGGGGAATGGATGATGAAGCGGAGTGTCCTTGCAAACAAGACGAGGTCGCGTACTACTACAAAGACAAATGGTTTGACAAAGCCTTGAATCATGTTCCCCTCATCCATGCTGGCAGGACAATGTACAAGTGCTTCAGCAGCTGCTCCGACCTCGGCGCCGCGATGAAAGATTACGAAGCCCCCCAGTGGCTCAAGCACGACAGTCGCGATCAGGATTGGAAACCAGTATGTGGCCAGTCACTGGATTTCTTGAACGAGGCGTTGACAGATCAGGCGCAGTCACACGGCATCACTGGAAACTCCGGGACGCAATGCAAGTGGCAGCAAAGCGCGAGCAATTCGGGTGATTACGAATGCGTGGAGACTAATCCCTTGACCTATGTTGTAAAATAGTTTAAGGGGCGAGTAAATTGCGGACGGATGGTGTGTATGAATATAAACCAAGGGGACTAGTACGTCCCTCGAAAGTCAACCGGGGCAGTTTCGGAAGACTGAGACAATAGGTGTCATTTTTTAGCTACTTGCAATACACAATTTACCACAACATCAACCAAATCCGTTTCTCGTCGTCTCGATTTGCCTCATCTGATGCAAAGGTCTGACTCCTTCTCTTTTCCGTGACTTCCGACCGTGGTTGATTCTCAACAAAAATGTAAAATGGAAATATGTACGATGTACGCATATTGCTTCCCGAAACCGGCCCCCATACTGGCGATTTGACTTTTTCCAGTAAAGCTTTCCCCTATCAAGTTTCAAAACCTTTCTTCTTTTTTTCAGCCCTAAACCCAATCAAGTTTTTTGAGCTTTACCCTTGTTATAGTTTCAGACCTGCCCCAACAAACAGATCAACACCTTTCAAGCCCTCTTTTTCGCAGCCTTTTCGATTTTTACTTTTCGCTCTGTCTCACAGAGGTCTACCTCCAAACTCTTACAGGAACATTTCATTCTAGCTGCCTCCCAACCTTTCCCTACTTTGGTCTAAATCCGGCCTCGATTCAAATCAATTTCACGCACAGGTGTTTGAGATTGAGCTGACAACTGCCCAGACTGGACAGAGACGACACAAAGTCGCGCGCGGCCTGCCTCCGCGGTTTCGGAAATGAATCCTTTTTAAGCGCCGCTCTCGGAAGATCATCCCGATCTGGATCTGCGGCTAGGCCTAGGTTAGTAGATGATTGACACGATGAAAATATATGCGAAGGGTTTTTGTTCATCCACATTTTCTGCTCCTGGTTCTTGATGTAGTTGTAAATGGAAATTGCAAGAGTTATACTTCTATGACATGCAAAAGCTCATCGGTATCCGTCTATGACATGCAAAAGCATCGCGCTAGGATAAATTGCATTACAAATTGACTCGGCATTTTTACAAATTGAATTTGTGATGCGGATTTCACCTAAGAAAAAGATTTGTAATGCATAAAAGCAATCTTAATGTGGCCGCACCTCGGTCATCCTCCCTCGTCCATCGGTAGAAGTGGCAAGAAGTAGTACTACTCCGAATCGTCATCGGTATGATTCTCACCTGCTGTCCCCCGTCCTCGTGTGGGACTACTACAAACAGCACCACTAGTTAATTATATCGGTAATATGCCAACACAACAAGTGTAATCGTCGGTCGTACTAGCTCTAGCGCCGTCGCCGTCGGTCGTACCAGTATGGTGTCATCGTTGGGAAGAATGCAAGGCCGTCGGTCTACTTTTGAACGGTCAAGTAGGACGAGCTCGCGTGGGCCAGCACAGTTGTTCCATATTCAAATCGTATGTAGTGAGGTCACGAACGTTCTAATCTAGCGGTTTTTTTGACAGGCAGTGCGCAAAATGACCGGCAGTTTTCAATCGGCCGGAGGCGTTTTTTGACATAAAAAGTTTCTAATTATCAATCGGCCGGGGCTTTGCCAACAAACAAGCCCGGGCGGATTCTATCGGTTCCCGATTGATAAAACGACGCAAGGGGGCCGGCAAAAGGGGCGCCCTTCTGAGGCGCCCGGCGCATCTGTTGCCGCCGATTTGGGGCGCCCAAAAAGGGGCGCCAAGAAAATGCAAAGACGACAAAAACCCTGAATCCGCATGGTATGGGCCGTATTTTGGCCCACTTTTGGAGGTCGGAAAGCCGGCCACCAAAAGCGGGCGTTTGTAATGCGGAGAGCAGGGCAAAAAGTGCGACTTTCAACAAAAAAAATACGAAAATGCAAAGGCCGCCAAAATCTGTGAGCTGACCCGCATGCTACGGGCCCGATTTGGGGCGCCCAAGGGGCCGGCCCCGGCGGAGGCCCTTGGGGGGCCATAGCATGCGGGAAAGCGTTTCGATTCAGGAGGCGGCAGGGGCGCGGCTTTTCAACAAAAAAAGCCAAAGGACGCAAATCCCGCCAAAAGCAGCATGCCAACCCGCATGCTATGGGCCCGATTTGGGGGGCCCACAGGGCCGACCCTGGCGGAGGCCCTTGTGGGGCCATAGCATGCGGGAGAGCGTCTCTCCTCTGAAAAGAGCGAAAAGACCCGGCTTCGTCCAGTCAAAAAGACCCCGCGTGACCTCACTACCCCCGCCTCCCTCGGCGGCTATATTTGGTATTGAGCGGTCAAGTAGGACGCGCTCGCGGAGGCCAGCACAGTTGTTCCATCTTCAAATCGTCGTTCCTGAAAGAACAGCAACCTCGTCGTGCGACAGCAACACCTCTGTGAGTTACTTACTATAAACTTTAACTTTTTTGGAAGATACTACCGACACACCAAACTCCAACCCACCTTCTGTTCAACAGAATAGCTGCTGAACATCAAGAGAATTTGAATTGCTTCAAGAAGTACAACTAAGACTAACTAGCGTGCCCTTCTTTATTCTTGTGTTATCCTGAGTAAAAACGTACCCACACCAGAGTCAGGATGGGGATTTTGCAACACAAACCTAGGAGTTTTGTGAGTCACGCACGACAAGTTGCGCTCTGCAGTGTAGTGCAGGTTAGCAAGTGCAGCCGCGTCACAGATTCATCTGCTCATCCTTTTCACAGCATCACAAATTCCAAAACACGATTGAAAATGGCTCTCATGCGGATGCGCATTACAAGTCTTCCTGTCTTTGCAAATCTGCATTACAACTCTGGTATGGGTACGTTTTTCCTCAGGATATGTGTGCGCTCATACTTACGTGAAGATCAGTAGACTTTCACCAGGAAAAATACAGAAGAAGAATTTCCACCTCCAGGAATAATAATTATTAAAGTAGGACTGGAAAACTGCACGGAGTCTAGTACAACTTGGGCTCCTTACAACTTAGTTTACTTCACTACGGTCATGCCCATTATGTTGCGGAGCAAGACTAGCGCCGCTGCGCTGATGGCAGCCGCAGCGAGTTTATCAAATGCAAAAATGTCTGGGTCTGGAACTACACAGCAACTTGTCATGCTCAATCTGAATCATGTAAAAATCTGTGTTGCATGATTACCAAAAGCTGTTCACTTTTGAGCTAATCGAGAGGCAGTTTCTCGTGCAGGATAGGCATGATAGAACACTCACAGAATCTGTCATGCTATGTCGTACATACCAGATACGACCTCGTGGGTCATGGAAAACCTGCATGACAAGTCTGGCACTCATCTTCCAGACCCAGACACTTTGGCAGTTGATAGAGTTTTCCCACCTGCGCGGTTGTGCCAGTGGAGGCCGTCATGATGCCGATTCCTTCTCGTACTTCTACACCACAACCCGACACTATGGAGAGAAAAAAAGTTGTCACAGTCACTAACTTCTTGCAGGTTTTGCATTACAATTTTTTTTAGCATGATCACAACTTTTCCTTGTATTGCAGAAGCACTAGGGATGAAACAAATCCCTTACGGAGCGTGGTTGTGATGCATTTTCACGCATGACAGAGGATTTTGCATTGCAAAAATGCGCATGGGTGATCGTGGCGAAGAACTTTTTTTGTTTGATAGACAAGGCGGGGCCGCCGTACAAGGACGAAGCCGCGGTCACGACCGACGTTCCTGATATCAAGTGTAAAAATCCCTGGATGTCTGGAAGAATGCAACTTGTCATGCTAAATCTGAAGCATGCAAAAATCTGTGTTGCATGATTACCAAAAGTCGTCCAGTTTTGACCAAGTCGGGAGGGAGTTTCTCATGCAGGATAGGCATGAGAGAGATCGGACAGAATCTGTCACGCTAGGTCCTGCATTCCAGACCCCGTGGCTCATGGAAAAGCTGCATGACAAATCGCGCATTCTTCCAGACCCAGACATTTTCACACTTGATACCTGATGCCGTATTACAAATTGCTGATGCTGCGGTCACGACCTCCGACGTTATTACCGAAGCCAAGGAAGCCATGGAGCGAGCCAACACGACCAAGGGCCTCGCAATGGACAGCGCAGCCAAAGCCAAAGGACACGCAGAGGAAGCCATTAAATTTGCCAACAAGGACGATCCGGAGCGCTACGACTTGACGAAAGCACAAGACAAACTACAAACCGCCATCGGTGAGGCCAAGGCCGCCGCGGCTCACATCGAAGGGCTTCGCGCTGAAGTTGAAGCAGCCCAGACCCAGGCCGCCGCGGCTCACATCGAAGGGCTTCACGCTGAAGTTGAAGCAGCCCAGACCCAGATCCAGACCCAGACGTAGTTCTCTTTTATTTTCTTCTTTCAAAAGTTGAACTTTTGAACGACTTGAACTTTTAAAGTTCAAGTCGTTCTCTTCCCTGTGCTGTACTATGGTCTTGTTTCCAGACAAAACACCAGACACTTTTACATTTGATAAGGTTTGTCATCCGACAGGCAGAGGACGGACCCAAAGTGGTTCGCTTTGGTTTCGTTCTCCGTTCATATGCAAAAATAAAAAGAGGCACAAGGAGCCGCAGCCGCCGCGAGCGAATCATCCGAAATGAAAAAACGTCAGGTTGTACCTCATATCAAATGCAAAAGTGTCTGGGTCTGGAAGATTGCGAGACTTGTCATGCTTGTCTGGCAAGACCAAAAAGTTTGTGATGCGTGTCCAAGAAGAGACCCTTTTGCCTGTCATGCAAAAACGCAGTTTGTCATGCGAAAAACGCAACACAAAAAAGCGCGGACATTTCTCATGCTTGCCTGTGCATTACAAAGCATTCACTATTCCCAACGCAGCATTACAAGTTTCCAGACCCAGACATTTTTGCAGTTGATACCTCCGCGACGCCGAAGACGCGGTCCGCACGGCGGACGCGCTCATCCTCTCTATGAATTGCAAGAGTAACGTACTAGTATAAATTGCAATACAAATTGCCTCAGCATTACAAATTGAATTTGTAATGCGGATTTGCCTTGGGAACTAGATTTGTAATGCATAAATGCAATTAGTACGAGTACGATACTTTTGCACAGGATACTCTCCGCGAAGGAACAAGGGGTTCCGCTTCCGCAGGAACCGAAATCGCCAGAGGTAGTATGCACTTGGAAAGAGAAAGGCCCCGCACTACCCGCGCTAGTCGTCTCTCATAGCGCAGCCCGCATGTTAGTGATAGTCAGACGATGGATGCGCATCAAGGGCTCCCGGAAATTTATGCTATGGCGCTTCAGGAGAGGCATGCCCGAGGTGCCGGTGGCCGGAAACGGAGGCAGTTTTTTTGCATAAATGCAGGTCTGGAGACAATAAAGTTCCTCGTAGTTGTATAGGAACACTTTAGAGGGCCGTGGCGCGGGTAGTTCTCAGGCGACCTATTTGTGCATTGGGATATCTGTCTGGGTGGAGCAAAGTTGAGTCTGCGGGGAAGTTGGGGGCGCATGCTGGCGCCGCAGTTGCACGCAAAACGGGTCAGTTTGTTCAAAACTATGCTTGGCCCGCGACGAAGTGGACGGCGCATGCTGGCGCCGCAGTTGCACGCAAAACGGATCAGTTTGTTCAAAACTATGCTTGGCCCGCGGCGAAGTGGACGGCGCATGCTGGCGCCGTATCATATGTAAAAACGTCCCCACCCCATAGTCAAGTTGGAAAATTAGCAACACAAATCCAGAAGTTTTGGGAGACACGCATGACAAGCTACAGTCCGTAGCGTAGTGCACATTAGCAAGGACAACCACATCACAAATCCATCTGTTTATCCTGTTTACAGCATTACAAATTCCAAAACACGATTGGAAATGCCTGTAATGGAGATGCGCATTGCAAATCTTCCTGTGATTGCAAATCTGCATGACAACTCTGGGGTGGGGATGTTTTTACATAGGATACGCCGCAGTTGTTCGCAACACGCATCGGGCTGCCAAGGCAGGTTACGATGGATTGAAACCGCGGGAGGCTGTATGCAAATATATCTTATCTCAGGAAAAAAGTGTTACAGTTACACACATAGTCTATGCAGGCCAAGCAAGACAGACAAGCTCTGTCATGCCGGATATGCATAGGAGCCTTGTTTCATAGGTGTTTTCATCCCGTAGGATTTCTGCATTACAAGTTTTCTCTCTCATGCAGAGAAATTTGTGTTGCTGAATTGACTACAAATGTGTAACTGTAACACTTTTTTCGTGGGATATATCTGGGCCTGGAATCAGTATCAGACCTGTGATGAGCTGAAGCATAATCATCTCAAGGGCATCAAGAAGATGAAGAGTTGCGATGCATGGGGAGGAGTGTAGTGTTTTTTTGTCCTCGTGCATAGGAAAAAGAGGGAGCCACTTTGTTTATTTCCCTGCAATAAATTACGAAGAAGCCCAGATCATGCGTATAAAAATTCGCAACAAGCAGAGTCGGAGCAAAACTTCTTTATGCGCCAGCTCTCATAGTTGTACTATAGCAAGTACTTAACCTTGTCGTGCTTGTAGTACACGACGAAACGAGAGACGAGCCGCTGTGAAAGGCAAAATAAAACAAGAAGCAAGCGTGTGGGCGATATGCCCACACGCAGTGCCTGCCACTGGGAAGCAAGACCTGTGGCGAAGCCCTGCTACTAGAGCCGCGCGCGCGATTTACAATTAGCGCCAGCAGGTGCGCAGCGGTTCACAGGAGGGTTGCGGCTGTGTTTATTTCTTTCGCTTTTTGTATAATGTGCCTACGCCAAGCGACCACCGGCGACCCATACCTCCACAAATCGCAGCTACAGCTAGCCGAAACGCATGCACCCAGGGGGGCGGCGCCCTGGCGCTGGCACTAGTCGCGCCTGGGTGGCTGCATTGAAAACAGAGAGGGCGGCCACGCCTGCGGCGGATTTCTAGTCCCTTGCCAATAGGGGGCGCGTCTGTCCTCGCCGAATGTAACGAGAATAAAAGCCTTATTCTTTGGCCCGATTGCTGGGCCCTGCTTCTCGTTCTGGCACTACAGGCGCCGGGCGGGCCAACCGTTCTAATTTTTGGGCTGCCCTTGGCGGTTTGCGCCTGCCAGTCTTCTATTTATTTTTCTTCTCCCGGTTTTTTGTGCGTTCGCGAGCACCGGGCACCTGAAGTAGAAGTATTTACCTACCTATTTTGCTGCCTTGCCTTTTGTTGCTTGGCAGGGCAACTGAAGTTTTTTTCGTGCGTCGGCTGCCCCTCCTGCCAAAACCCCACCTCGCCCAGAAGGCGCCTCCCCTTCGGCCAAGCTTCTGTATTATTTAGCCGCTTCCAGGAGAGCTAGTTGCTGCAGTGCGATTTTTCTATTGTTATGCGCAGATCTTTCCCGCGCCGTTGTGCCAACACGGCGGCGCGAGTGCAACATACTTAACCTTGTCGTGCTTGTAGTACACGACGAAACGAGAGACGAACCGCTGTGAAACGCAAAAAAAAGCGGCACAAATCAGCGGCATCCACCCTCAGCGTCCAGAGATATTTGCATTGGATATTAGGCTGGTACTAGCACCGCGACGGATACGGATACGGACACGGACGTCCACGCGTCCGCTGTGGATCATCCGTGGTAGAACCGGACGGACACGGACGAGAACAAGTAGACGGACACGGACGATATCAAAATGAAAAATCCCCCCTCCCCATATCAAAACGGAAATTTGTGATGCTGATTTGTGACCACAAATAAGCTTTGTAGTGCAGAGAGGCACTGCGGCCAGATCCCCAGGCTAGGTAGGGGCGTGTGGGTCTAGTAGTTCAGCATGGCAAACGGCTTGCCTTTGAGCCCACCAGCATGACAAATCGCTTCCCTAATGGGGCGAAAGCTTCTGCCCTTGTCCTCTTGCAAGACAGATGTGATTTGTGACCTCAAATCCGCAACGCAAATCTTTGGAAACATACCTTTTCAATATGGGGAGGGGGGATTTTTCCTCTCAATAGACGAGAGCAAGTACTTAGACGGACACGGTTGGAGACAACGCAGAAGGAGCGCAAAAAAAATTGTCGCGCTGAACAGCCAACAGCTACGGCGCATTCGTCTTCCAATGCTATATATGGGATATTTATAGTATTTGGGGCAGTTGTGTCGCTGCATTTTCATTTTGTGAAAGCCTTTCCAGTGAAATTTCCAAAAAATGAGAACTCCATGCGCGCCACGGCGCGTCTTCTTTCCACTTAAAAAATGATCTTAATATAATTTTACAGACGAGGAAAAAAAAGAACAAAGTTTTCTTACACCCGTGCAAGGGGACGACCTCTAGCTCTACTTGTACGCTGACCGAGCAGCAGGACACTTTTTTTGAGACTGCCTCGGATGTTACTTGCACAAATACACCAGGATGGAAGCTCACGCACACACAATTTTGTATAGTGACCATTTCATGTGTGCCGGCGCTTTGTTGCGGCGTCGCACAATGGATGTCAACAACAAGTCTCATCTCTTCAGTTTTGCGAGTCGACTATCTTCACAGAGCCACAAGCGCAGATCGAGATCGGGGACCTCACTTCTCGAAAACAATAAAATAGATCCCGAACTACAAGTTCTTTCGGACAGTGGACTCTGAGTTGTATATATAATTTGGCAAGAAGAAGTCAGAATCCCATGCGGTTTGGGAAATGAATCATTTCTAAGCGCCGCTCCCGGAAGATCCCGACCTGGATCTGCGGCTAGCTTGTTGGATGGTTGACACGAAACATGTGAAAGGGGTTGTTCCGCATTTTCTGCTCCTGGTTCTTGATGTGGTTGGCTGTTAAAGAACGTGTAACCACGGACATTTTGTGCTTCGGTCCTCTTCTTCAGATTGACTGAGACAAAACCAAAAGACGAAATAAGGCACCGTAGGTACTAATACTAAAACTAAAACTGAACCGCAATCGTCCTCGAACTGCCTGTATGTAGTAACGCAAGCGGAGTGAAAAACTCCCAGTAGCTCTTCTCGCCTGTGGTTTCGACCGAAGAAGTACTACTGATCTAGCAGCTGTTCCTTCGAAGAAGATCATCCTCTCGTCGTCCCTGCTGCACCAAAGGACTAATGTGATTTTTTCCTTCTGTTTGCTTGTGGTGGTTCTGTTATATTGCCCGGTCTTCTTGCTTCTTGGTCGTGATGATGTCTGAGAACCTAAAGATTTTTTCTCAAGCAATGCACAAGGTTCCTCCTGCGACCGCTTATCAATAACGTTGCCAACGTTCTTGTAGTAAAATTGTACTAATCATTATATACCAGCAGAAGTAGACCAGCTTCTGTTCGCCTTCGCACGCATAAGTAGCCATAGAGTTGTACGACTGAGGTAGTGGTTGTCAGAAACAAAGCGACTTGTCTGTCGTGTGCACTGCACACGCCCCGCTCACCACGCCCCTGCCACAGCAGTAGGCCCAACCACGCCCGAGAAACGAAGGACGTCAGTCGGACCAGGAACGGTACATAGTAACTCCGTAGTTGCACCAGCAGAAGAGCCGCCCACGACGAGGTCCCGGACACTAATATACGGTGCCACCAGTGTACAGCTAAAGCATGGGAGGCTGTCAGGGAAAGCAAGCTGGAACTTCTACCGGCTTCGCCTCTACCAGTGGAGTATCAAATGCAAATATGTCTGGGTCTGGAAGAATGCAAGTTTGTCATGCTTGTCTGGCATGGCTCTGAAATCTGTAATGCACGTTACCCAAGAGCCCCATTTTTCTGTCATGGAGAAACGCAGTTTGTCATGCAGAATAGGCAAAACCTAGAAGCTCAGAAACTTCAACTTGTCATGCTGGGCCGGCACTTGCGGCCTTCTCATGATGCGCTACCCAGCATCACAAATTTCCAGACCTAGACATATTTGCAGTTGATATGGAGCTGCTGCATCAGGTTCTTTGCCGAGCGGAGGGGGGCCGTTGGAAACGATCGTCGAAACGACAGCGGAGTTTGCCATGCAGAGCGCGCAAGAACAACCCCCAGGAGCACCAGACCGGGCGTCTCCATTTTCGTCGGATCTCCATCAGGACCGGAGCAGCGGAGCAGGTGGTATAAGGTTTTGAAGTTGATGTAGTTGCCATGCGAATATTAAATAAAACTCGAATATAGATCTGAGCTTGTCATGGGTGGTCATATGGAAGATGCGAAGGGGGAAAATGAAAAAAGTATATAAATCAAATTATATTTCAGATCTCCAGAGGTTGACCTCCGAGGCCAGTAAAAACGGTTCGCCTGCACCAGATCATGGAATGATGAACATGCGGCAAGAACCCTGCGATTATCATCAGGCAGATCCCAAGTTTCTCGACGAGTATGACGAGTACCAGTTCCGCCGCGAGCAGTATTACAATGAAAAATGCCCCCACCCCCGAACTTGAAAGCATTTGTATTGCAAATCTTTCCAAATGAAACATTAGCCCTCTTGCGTGTATCAGCATCATAGATTTCCGATCGTGAATAGCAAAAAATTGTATTGCAAAAGATCCCAGCAAGAGCGGTGCTTGTCATGCAAGCGATGCGAAACACGACTAGAATCTGCATCAGAAAGATTTTTACTCCTTTCATGCATGACAAAAAGCTTTCATTTGGAAACTTCGCATCACAAATTGTTGCAATTTCAGGGGTGGGGGGCATTTTTCACTGTGATAAGCAGGCTATGATGGCCGTGAAGCACAACTTGACGGACCGCTTTCTGCAAGACGAAGAGCAGCAAACTGTTTTCAACAATAGCATCAGCACGGATGACGTTGTGCTCCGCGGTGGAGCTGCCAATGTTTACTCTAGTACAGCTGGCTCAATACAACCGTCGTGCAGCTACCTGCAGCAGGGGGAATACAACCCGAAGAACCAAAATGATCAAGGTCTTACACAAGAACTACATCAGGGATCGGCAAAGACACTGTATGGGGAGCTTTTGCACAGCAGCTACAGCTACCCGAGTCCGACGGAAACTAGTGCGACAAGCGGAATCATGGTGGGTGCTGGAGGCGTATGAGAGTGCACAACCCCCCCTCCCCCTCCTTTGTGTTGCATGAACAGCAACACAAGCGCTAGCAAAGATGCAGCTTTTGCATGACAAATTCCTAGCCGGTTGTAGTGCTGTTTTGGCTTTTGGCATCTGTCATGCAAAGAGTGCTAACAGGCAGATTCTGCCTGTTAGAATGCAAATCTACCTTCTGCCGCAGAAGGTAGATTTGGGATTTTGCATGACAAATGAGGGGGAGGGGGAGTTGTGCACTGTCATAAGGCGGAAATAATAATTATAACGAGTACTACACGACGAACAGCAACAGCGCTGCAATCTACACGGGGACGACAACTAGTCCGTATGACGGCCCAGAGGACAACTACACCGATGAACAACACGAGAATTACTTATCAAATGTAAAAGTGTCTGGGTCTGGAAGAATGCGCGATTTGTCATGCAGCTTTTCCATGACCCATGAGATCTGGAATGCAGGACCTAGCATGACAGATTCTGTGCGATCTCTCTCATGCCTATCCTGCATTAGAAACTCCCTCCCGACTTGGTCAAAACTGGACGACGTTGGCAATCTGCCTAGTCGCCCCTAGGTAGGTGCAGGAAAAGGAATTTTCTGTGTGGGCTTTTTGTGCTTAATTATTCCAACAGGGGCTGCGTCTTTTTTTTCTGCCTTGCCAGCAGAGGTGTATAGAAGATGGGGGGGCATTGACGGAAGTGGTGCGAGACCTTGGAGACGGAGCAGGCGACAAGAGCGGAAATGCTACAAATCAAAAAAAAAGCTCGCATACACGCGCACTGTTTAACTGTGTGAAAGGTGTCGGCCCTGATTGACCTGCTGCGGCAGGCAGGTGAATTCGTAGAAGTGCTTCACATGTTAAGTAACGCCCACCGGCCTCCTAGATTAGTGATGAATTTATATGCGAAAAACAGAAGAGAGGGGCCCAATCAAAAAAAAAAAATCATGCAACACAGATTTTTGCATGTTTCAGATTTAGCATGAGAAGTTGCATCGTTCCAGACCCAGACATTTTTACATTTGATATTACTTAAACCACAGCAAAAATAAACCCTACACCAGCAAAACGAGTAGCTACTTCTACAACAACGACCCCCGAGATGAAAGCAACACCTGCAAGATGAACTACAGTGTAGCTACCAACAACGCGGATCGACATGGTGAAGCCCCCGCGGCGGGGGCAAAAATCGCATTAGCAGAAGACAATTCTTATGCATTGCAAAAGCATCGTACTCGTATTGCAATCATGCATTACAAATCCCTTTGCTAAGGAAAATCCGCATTACAAATTTTTTTTTCTGAGGCTGAGGAAATTTGTAATGCATTTATACGAGTACGATACTTTTGCAGTTCATGATTCTCGCTCAGCGGTGGAGGCCGAGAAGAAATGCTCTGTGACCAACGCTATGCAGTGCAGATACGTCTGGGTCTGGAAGGATGCAACTTGTCATGCTAATTCTGGATACTGCAAAAATCTGTGTTGCATGATTGCCAAAAGCTGCTCACTTTTGACCAAGCTGAGAGGGGGTTTCTCATGCAGCCGAGGCATGATAGAGGTCGGACAGAATCTGTCATGCTGGGTCATGTATGACAGACCTCACGCGTCATGGAAAACCCGCATGACAAGTCTGCCAACTTTCCAGACCCAGATGACATGTTTGCATTTGATAAACGCTTTGCTCGCATTGCTTGAAGAGGAAGATGAGCAATACCAGGTGCAGCATGCCCAGACGGAACGCGAACGGCGGAAAATAAGCGAGTCCTCGGGCATGAAAAGCCAGTATGTGCAAGCGCGACCATTTGAGAACGGCGGGGTCGTGCGGAGAGGTACAATGAAATTACTAAATGAAAATTTTGAAAAATTGATAAATGCTGGCGAGTGATGAAGATATTCACATGCGCGATAACCCGGCTCATCGAATGAACACATGCACGCTTATAGCATCACACTCCTGACTGTTCTTCACATGCGTTGTATAATGTCGAAACCAGCAGGTCCCTACATCGATAATATCAATATGGACGACACAGTGGACAGCTACCTGGACAATTCTCCAGCAGTATGAGAGTGCACAACTTCCCCTCCCCCACATCTGTCATGCAAAATGCATTGCGTCAGCACAGCACTTCCGTTGCTGCAGAAGATGCCATTTCAATGAGGGGGAGGGGGAGTTGTGCACTCTGATAAGCAGATGCCACCATCGATGAAAGCTTCGTTGCCCCGGACAACAGCGCTGCGTATCCTATGTAAAAACGTCCCCACCCCCTAGTTCGTAGCCACATAGCATATGCTTTCTCTTCCCGTCGTAGTTCGTTCTCCTCTTGTTTCCTTTTGTGAAAATTTGAAAATTCTCTGTGCTTTAAGTTGGTCTTTTCCAGTACATAAACACCCCCTAGTTGTATATGCAAATCTGCATGCTCAGAATGTGTGTCATGCGGAGCAGCCCCATGAGAAGCATTTTCTTGTTGTGTTTTGGAATTTGTCATGCTCCAATCAGCATAATATGTAGTGAGGTCACCGAACGGTTCTAACCGGGGAGTTTTTTTGACATATACCCTGAAAAACGACCGGCAGTTTTCAAGCGGCCGGAAGCGTTTTTTGACATAAAAGATTTTCAATTATCAAGCGGACGGGGCTTTGCCGTCAAACAAGCCCGGTCGAAAACTATCGACTCGCACTTGATAAAACGACGCAGGGGAGCTGGCAAAAGGGGCGCCCTTCTGAGGCGCCCACCGCCTTAGTTTCTGGCGATTTGGGGCGTCCAAAAAGGGGCGCGCAAAAAACGCGCCCAAAATCAGAACAGCGAAACAGCATGGCACGGCCGCGATTTCGGAGCATTTTGGGCGGCCGCGAAAGCGGCCGCCTTTTCGCCGGTTTCAGAGCCTGGGAAGCTTTGCAAAAAGCGCCGGCGTGAAAAATAAAAACGCGAAAAAGAAAAAGCGGCCCGCACGCGCAAAGCCAATCCGCATGCTACGGGCCCGATTTTTCTTCGCTTTTTGGGCGCCCCCCGCGGCACCTGGATCGGCCCCTTAGCATGGGGGCTGGCTTTCGGAAAGGGATTTCAGGAATTTGCCAAAATTTGCGACGTTTCCCAAGTGGCCGCCATACCGTGCGGCATAACGTTCCTCACGGTGGTATGGCGAGCCCATAAAAAGCAAAGCCGCAGCCAAGGCGGCGGTCGGCAAAAAAACGCCCACGACCTCACTACCCCCGCCCCGGCGGCTATATTTGGTAGGCTTGGCCTGTAATGCTTATGCACGAGCTAAAGAGTAGAGGATTACACTACGAGGCCAAACTTTTCATTCGCATTACAACCAAAGCTTGTGGATTTGTCTAGCAAAATTTCCATTTTCTTAGCGCTATAGGGCTATGGGCTGGGGACGTTTTTTCTCAGGACACTGCGAGAGGGTTATTCAACTGTGGCGCGTGCCTGTTGAAGCGCATAGGGGAGTGAGTTGTAAAGATTTGAAGACGTGGCAAGAACGATGAATCTGAATGTAAATCCAAGTTGTAGAGGATAAATCCAACTCCAAGTAGAGGACGTCGTCTCTTTCGTACGAGAATACAGAAGATACCAAGAACGCCATGAAATGCGCACACCATCCTCGCTGAGTACTTTGATACACAATTCACGACGACAAACAAATTCTTCCCGCGGTGGCATTTCCTCCTGTCATCAACAACTGGATGGTGATAACGATATTGCAGCTGCTCCGACTCCTTTACTCTGAATCTGAACACGCGTTTGAAATTTCGTCGTTGCGTTCGCCGCAATGAGTAATACTCATGCACTTCCCGTGAGTTGATGTGAGGTGGCGGTGCACGACGTGCAAAAAAAAGAACAACAGTGGGAGATGATTGAAGATGATGTTTCATCAGAAGCAAAGAAAGCAAAGCGGAAGTTGTTGTACTTCATATGAAGGAAGAGTGGACGACGCGACGAGAGATTCAAATAATTGAGAAACAAGATCCGCATTTGTATAAAGTTGTACCGATGAACTAGAGGTAGCGACAAACGTGTTGGCGTTGCGATGTGATATACTACCTTTTTGTGTCGTGTACTAAAAATGACCCGTTCATTCTAGTCGTAGTTCTAGCTGCATTCGCCTTGAAAATGAAGACCGATTGAATTGCTACTTACACTCCTCTCTACTTGCCGGCGAGATTTCGTCCGAAGCAGAGGCATATCATAAACTTGTGTATACATAGGTAGAAGTACAATTTCAGACTCTACAGAAGTAAATACGATTAAGCTACAAAAATCTTTGAAAAAATGGTGATTCTGCACGTGAAGAAGGGTGAGGCAAAAAACGAGTTTCTGCAGGATGTTCTCACCTTACGAGAGAGCACAACTCCCCCTTCCCCTCATTTTTATGTTGGTATGAACAGCAATACAACCACCAGCACACGTAGGGCCTTCGCACAACAAGTTCGCGTGCCTACTAGCGTAGTACTGTTCGGGCTTCCAGAATCTGTCATGCAAATAGTGCCACAAGGTGGCTGCACATGGATTTGGGATTTTGCATTACACATGACGGCGAGGGGGAGTTGTGGACTCTCATACACCTCCGAAACCGTTGACCAAGTCCTGAAAAAAACCGTGGAGCTGCACAACATTCGGCTGTATCAAATGCAAATATGTCTGGGTCTGGAACAAGGATGTAGCTTGTAATGCCGCATTTGGATTCTAAAAATATCTGTATTGCAGGAGCAGCAGAAGAGGTGCATTTTTTGCTACACGGAGGGGGTATTTGTCGTGCAGTATGGCGGGCATCACAAAGCCGTCACAATAGCTGTGATGCTAGTACATGCATCACAGACATCGCCGGTGATGCAAAATGTGCATGACAAACTCCCAGACCCAGACATATTTGCAGTTTATAGGCTGAAAGTCTTGCGACTCGCTGTCTCTTATTCATTGCAAAATTTCTGTCGTACTAATTTCTGTAGAAGTGAGTCATGGCAAATCATATGACATGGTCTGGTTTCAAGTTCACGCAGTTTGTCATGCTGATCTCGCTTTGGGATTTGCATTTGTCATTTCATTACTGAAATTAGTACGGTAGAAGTTTTGCACCGGATGCGTCTCTGCGCGAATTGGGGAAGCACGGACCCCTCCGGCCCGAAGAAACCAGGGGACTGATATCAAATGCAAATATGTCTGGGTCTGGGAGATTGCGAGATTTGTCATGCTAATCTGGCATGACTCTGAACTCTGTATTGTGTGCCGCGAAGAGCTCCTCTTCCCTGTCATGCAAGAAAACAGTTTCTCATGCGGAATACGCAGCTCAGAACCACGAAAAAAACTTGTCATGCTTGGCAGCGCATTACAGTGAGCTCACTATAATTTTTTCCTTCCTTGCATCACAAGTTTCCAGACCCAGACACAAGTATTTGCATTCGATAACTGAGCGAAGACACCAACTTTCCGCTCGACGTGAATGCGTATGGCACACCAACCAATCCAGATGAGCACGGGTACAACTTCATACGAATTTAAGTAGATTTATTTGTCATGCAAGCAGCAAAGGTTTTTTCTTTCTTTTGCCGCTGCTGTGATCAGTATTTTCGATCTATTTTTCCACTTGGTGTTTCAGTTTCTGATCTGTATCTGATCCCACCTACAGGTTCCGCACCGGTTGCCCGCCACCTGGCGAGGTAGGCGAAGTGCTGATTCGCACCGCGAATGAGTCCGAGCAGGCCGTTGCCCACACCCTGGTACAGCAACGAAAGAATCTTACAAAAGAGATTTGCGAGGAGTGTCTGGCCCAGATGCGATATCGTACGTAGAAGTAGCGATATCATGTACGACTACTACTCAAGATCAAGTACAAGTGGCTGGTGTACTAGAAAATCCGAAATGTGGCAAGTGAATTAATTTCCTTGCGCTGTCAACATACTCATGCCGTGTAGTGTCTATGACGTCGCTTTATTTCATGATGTCGCTTTTTCCTACTATATCCCCGGCGCGGTCATGATCGCTTACCCGGCGTTCCACAAGCTACCGTTCTTCGATTATGGAAGTGAGCTGGAGTGAAGTTTGTCATCAGGCGGTATTTCGCATGAGAAACCTGGTTTCTGATAATTCAAAACTCGCATGACAAAGTTCTTATTCGATTTCAGCTCCATATCATCCCCGTGCGGTTGGAACTGGAAGACAAGGAAGAATTGGATGGACAGTACTTCTAATATTACAAGGTTTGATCATTTGATTTGTCATGTGTCTTGTGCATGATGAGGAGGTCTTGTCATGCGGCCGTGCTATGTAAGGATACGTGAACGTGAGTGGTATATTTTTCTTTCTTCCTAATGCTAAATCCGCATCACAGGTCCGAGCTTCAAGACGTCCTGGACATTCCGCAGGCAACGATGTGGTTCGCTGGGAAGGAACTATCCTTTGCAAAGCTATCGTACTCCTGGTACAAATTCATCTTGCAGCCGCGCATTACAAATCTCAATCTCAACATAAATCCGCATCACAAATTTACATTTCTGATGCTGAAGAAATTTGTCATGCGGTTCTTGCACTAGAGGTACGATATTGCTTTTGCAATGCATAGGAACTCGTGGTCGGCAAGCTCCTCTCCGACTACGTGGGCAAGTATCCTCAGCAAAAGCATCGTAGCGGTGGTAGTTGCAAGACTGCATGACAGATCTCGTATCTATAGATGAATCAGCAACAGAAATTTCCTTTCTGCTTTCGAACGAGATTGTCATGCAATTTATCAATCCCACGGTCGTGCTTTTGCAATGCATAGCCGGAACGAAAAAACCAAGATCGTGATCAAACTGCAGACCAAGGCTGCGTACCAAATGCAAAAATGTTTGGGTCTGGAATAAAAGGTGGAGCCTGTATTGCGTTGCTTGCATGGTTGCAAAATCTGTATTGCGCCAGCGCCACGACTAAAAACGAAAAGCGCGGTGACCTTTTTTTGTCATGAGAAAATGTAGCGCATCACCTTCACAATCACAAGCCTTCAAGTTGTATTCAGCGGACCCAGATCGATATTTGCGATGCATACTTCGGGCGCCCCGGTGCGCGAGCCGAGGGTGGACGAAAACACGCACAAGGCCATGCTGAGCTACTACTACAAGAAGCAAGAGTATGGGGGTGTCAGAATCGAAATCGACAAAGTTGAATATTTATAATCAGTCATGCATAAAATGCGACGCAAAAAGTGACTCTATTGCAGAGGACGCTAGGGAGGCAGATTGTAGTCCTGCTAAGGTTCAAGAATTGGGGTGGTGACTAGCATGACAGATGCGAGCTTTTTTGCCCTGAACAGCACGACAAACTGGCTTCCGATACCGGCAAAATTTGTCATGCGCCGCCTAGAAACTGTGGGTCCAACTGGTATGGATTTTCTACATTACAAGTTGAAGTTTTTCAGCTTTGTCGATTTCGATCCTGACGCTCCCATAGAGAGGAGGCGAAAAGACTAGCGGAAGACGAGGACGACAGTTACCTGGAAAGCAACTGGGCGGTATTGTTCGGAAAAATCTCCCCTCCCCGTATCGAAAAGGAAATTTGTGATGCTGGATTTGCGTACACAGATCGCCTTGCATTGCTAAAAGGCCAAGAACAAACGCAGTCGTGACCTGAATTGCAGGCGATTTGTCATGCTGTTTCCCACTTCGAGTCGCCTCGTGTCATGCGGAAGATGAAAGGCTTTCCCACGCCTGCCAGAACTACAGTCCGCATCATCTCCTGCCTTCCAGCATGACAACATGAGTTGCGGTAGCAAATCATGCTACACAAATCTTTTTTCCGTAGCCATTTTGGCTCAAGTTTTTTTTTCCGCGAAGGGAAGAAGTACTTGCAGTACAGATTCGCTGCACTCGTCCGGGGAGCGACGTGTGCTGCGGTTTCGATCTCTATCCTTGCCCTCGGTCGCCTCCCTTCGCCCCCCGAAGGAGAGGTTCACTTGGTAGAAATCTAACCCTGATGCCTTACACCTCCCGCCGCTAGGATGGACGATTTAGTCCTCGTCTACGATAAAGACACCCCCGAGGCGGGGCAGTTCGCGCTGAACCTGTACGACCACGCGAAAAAATGGATCGGGTTTTCGGTGCAGGAGCCGAAGCCGACCGAGCGCACCTCGTTCACGGTGAACGGCGCCAGCATGGGGATCATCATCACCAAAGACGTGTTCAAGTCGGAGTTCGTCACGGACGCGCTGGAGCTGATGGTGGCGGCCAAGAAGCCCTGCCTGCTGATCCACCACATCGCGGGCAAGACCAACGTGGAGGACGAGATCATGCAGTGCGAGAACGACGACTACCTGCGGTACATCCGCAAGGCGCAGACCTGCATCTACACCTTTGACCTGGCGGACCAGTGCCAGGACCACATGATCACGCTGCTGGAGTTCAAGTCCGCGGACAGCAAGAAGGAGCTCCAGAAGCAGGCCGTCCTCCGGCTCGAGGAGACCCGGGCGGACGTGCTCTTGTTTTCCTCGCGCGTCGCCAAGGGCCGGCTGAACGCCGCGGTGCACAGGAGGTACGACTTCTGCCTCACCTGCGCGGTGGAGGACCCCCCGGTGGCCGAGGACGTGCTGAATAAGGTCTACGACATCATGAGCCGGTACGCGCCGGCGCTGCAGGTCGCGCGCAACCAGGGCGACAAGGCGGTCACCAACGTGCAGCAGCGCACCGCGAACATCCGCGACTCCTTCAACCTGGTCGTCTTCGCCACGAGGAATTGCTTCGCCACCGACGAGAACGGGAAGGGCAGCGCGGTGGTCGAGGAGGTGAAGGCCGCGCTGGAATCCGAGCTGCAGGTGTGCATCATCCAGCACCTGTCCCAGTGTCCGGACATCGACGCGGAGATCGAGATATCGAATGCAAAAATGTGTGGGTCTGGAAGAGCCAAACTTGTGATGCTGCATTTGGATGCTAAAAAGACCTGTATTGCATGACAAGCAAGAGGATTCAAATTTGGCTACGCGGAGAGGGCATTTGTCATGCTGGAAGCGCATAGATAAGCGCTCAGAAAATCTGTGATGCTGTGGCATACATCACAGACAGCATGGATCATGGAGAATTTGCATGGTGACGAAGCAGACGACAAGCGCGGGAATGGTACAAATCAAAAAAAAAAATGGCATAAACGTGCTCTGCTTAACTGTGTGAAAGGTGTCGGCCCTGTGTAACCTGCTGCGGCAGGCAGGTGAATTCGTAGAACTGCATCACATGTTAGGCAACATCCACCGGCCTCCTAGCTCAGTGATGAATTTATATGCGTAAACAGAGCGGGGCCCAATGAAAAAAAAAAAAAAAAACATGCTACACAAATCTCCGTTTCAGTATGGGGAGGGGGGAGTTTTCATTTTGATTGGCGGACAGCAAGGCTTTGAAGAAGCACCTGGTTGGCGGCGGGCGGCCGATCGGGTTCCGGGGGCTGAACTAGTTTGTAGGACAGGGAAGATGCATCTTCTGAAAATCTATGTTTTCAACACTTTTGTTTGTGAAAGAGATGAAGGTTTGTACTTAAACCTTATCTGCACCAACCTTGTTTTGCAAACAACAAGGCTTAGCTACTTACAAGGATCGGGATAACAATGAGTCAGAAATCAGAACCCTTTAACGCTCATACCAAAAAGTTTTTCAACAGTGAATACCAATACGGCCACAGCCAGTACCCGAAGTATTTTTTAGAATTGAAGCAAGAAGAACAACTGTAGTGGGGAACAAATGGAAAACGCAAACAAAGGCAGTCGCAGTTGTAGAAGAAAGATGCGTAGACTAATTCTTCTTCATCGCGTTCTTTTCCTAATTGCGATACTCTCCACGACCGGCAAAGAAACTTGAGTCTGAGAAGCGAAAAGTGAATAAACAGGTTTGATGGAAGTGTTTTTTTCAACAAGAATCTTTAAACAACAACTCAGTGTGAGTTCCGGTGAAGATCGGATGTGGACTAGGAACCAGAAGTGCTTTTGGCGGGTGACGAGCTGCTGTTCTGTAGTGACGAGATTGAGTTTCACCCGTTCTTCCGGCGTCGTAGATAATTCTTTTTCCAAGTGCAACCCCCAGATCGGAGGAAAATTTTTACCACTTTTTCACGGATCTTCGCGGATTCTCGCGGAGTAGCCGTATGGTCTAGTCAGGTTGCGCCTTATTTTGGGTGAATTTGCTTGCCAGTTTTGCGATGTCAAATAATTTGAACTTGTGCTCACTTGCATTGCACAAGCCAGTGAAGAGGAGTTCACCTCCGAGACCTCGTTTCATTCGGTCCGTATTGTCGTTCTTTCGGTTTTTCCTTCCTTTTTAGGTTTACACCGTCCCACCTCCTCCTTCTATCGTCGCTCGGTTGCGCTGCACATAAGATCCTTCGGGGCTAACCAGGAACATGCTCGGTGTAGTTGACCTGCAAGAACTCGCGTAAGAAGCAAGAAGTACAACTAGGTACTTATACTTTGTTTCCGTTCACAGCTTCAAGCCCGGCGGGCAAAACCAGCACAAGCGTCTTCGTTAAAAAATGTCGGTGACAAGAACAGAGGTATGTTCGGTTTTCTTCTGGCATTTTCATCGTACAACAGCGTCTTTGTCGTACAACATGGTTTCGTGATTCGTTGCGCTGCTAAAAACCGTTCGCTGGAGGAGAACTGCTATGGCACTCTCGTACTTGCCAGTTTGCATTCTTCTACGAATTATTTCCGCTGTTTCAGTCACTACCTCAAGTCTAGTCATGATCTTCGTTTCATCTTCCTGCAGGCAGCAAACGAACCCAACCCGTTTTCACAATTTTCATATCCAAATCATACTAGTACAACACCTAGCGCAATCTAGTCACCCTGGACCACTGCGCCAGTTCTTTTTACATACGTACGTCTAATTTAAACTTTGTTTTCCACCAGACCACCCGTTGTAAGTACCACCCTTCGATATCGATTCAATAAACTTCCAAGTAAACCTCCGCCCACAATGTACGGTCTCCACAAAGTGAACCACATGTACACCGCCTCGGGTACGGGCAAGGACTTTGTCGTGCAGGACCCTTACTTATGAATTGCAAAAATGTCTGGGTCTGGAAGATTGCAACTTGTGCTGCTGTCTTTCGATTCCAAAAAAGTCTGTATTGCATGACCAGCAAAAGGAGTCCAGTTTGTGCTACGCGGAGAGGGCATTTCTCATCCGGAACACGCACCAGAGAGCCCTCTCAAAATCTGTGATGCTAGGCCATGCATTACAGGCATCATGTGTCATGCAAAATCTGCATGACAAACACAAACCTGGCACTCTTCCAGACCCAGACATATTTGCGTTTGATATTACTTCAAAGGCGGGAAGATCGGTTTCGAGAAGATGGCGCAGCACCAGGGCGCATATGCACTGCAAAAGTATCGTACTCGTACTAAAAATCGCAGTCATGCATTACAAATTTCTTTCTCAAGTCAAACCCCCATTACACATTTCATTTCTCATGCTGAGGAAATTTGTCATGCGCTTTCTATTAGTACGATCTGCTTTTGCATTTCATAGCGCCAAGGGCACCGCGATGATCCCCGAACCCATTAACCGGCACAAGTACCAGGCCTTCCCGATGGGCTTCGGGTCCGTATGCAAGAAAAAAACTGTATAAGTGTAAGGCTGTGATGCAGAAAATGCCAAACAGTTACACTTGTCAAGCTGGACATGCGTCAGAGGCTCTTTTCGTACGTGTTTTCACATACTGGCCGCGCATGACAGGCTCTCCCTGTCATGCAGAGCAAACTTGTGATGCTATTCCCCCAAGAAAGTTACACTAACACAGTTTTTTTCTTGGATAGTTCGTCGGCGTGCCCGAATACAAACTGAACCTGAGCCTCGCCCGCAGCAAAGCGCGCTTGGAACTCTCGAAGAAGGACAACGACCGGATTAAGGAGGCCGGACAGCGGGCTCTGAACGGCGCGACGTCGCACTTGTCCCGATCCGTATGCATTGCAGAAGTACTATCGCAGTTGTAGTAGCGGTTGCAGCAATACAAATAGCTCAGCATGACAAATGGGATATATTGTCGTGCTGGTTTACAACTTTGTTGGGAAGGAGATTTGTCATGCATAGTTGCGATTACCGACTTGAGCTTGACTACGATTGCGATAGTACTTTTGCAATGCATAATCCGTGTCCGCGGACAACTTGCGGGTGCCGTTCTCGAAGACGACGGGATTGGTGGAGCAAGGGTATGATGCGTAGCTGCATGAGAAATTGTGACTATGACGCGTAGCTGCATGGCAAATTATGATTTTGACGCGTAGCTGCATGACAAATTACTTGTACTGGTTCAGCATCGCAAGAATTTTTTGGGCAACAGGCTCTGCGAAGATTACGAGCTGCTGGAGCTGCGCATGATCCACGTTCATTCTGAAAAAATACACAAAATTTAGTAAAACGAGAAAAACATAACAGCCTGAGAGCTGCAAATACAATGCATGCCCAGCATGAGAGCTGCAAATACTTTGCATAATGCGCATCACAAATTTAGATTTAAGTACACTAAAAAAACATAACAGCCCCTGCCATCCGAGGCCGATCGTGAAGGAGGCGCCGAGCATTTTCGACAGCGTCACGAAGTCGGGCATGGTATGCACTGCAAACACGTCTGGGTCTGGAAGGATGCGAGCTTTGTCATGCACATTTTGCATGACCGATGGTGTCTGTGATGCATGCCCAAGCATCACAGATTTGTTGAGGGCGTCGTCATGCACATATCGCATGAGAAACGCCCTCGCCACGCAGCAAAAACTGGACTCCCCTTGCTGCTCATGCAATACAGATTTTTTTAAGATCCAAAGGTAGCATTACATACAAGCTGCATTCTTTCAGACCCAGACAGATTTGCATTTGATACATGGTCTGGGAAATCGGTGACGCCAAGAAGTACGGGTTCAACGGGTACTCGCGGACCGGCTACGGGGGCTTGTGGAAGCGTTAAGTTGAAATATTCAAACGCTTGTTGAGTACTATCCAGCTATCAGCGGGTGGGGGGTGTTCGTCTTCTTTGTTCCCCTGATGTTCGTTTGATGTTTTTTTTCCCATTTCCATCCTCTATCTAAGAAACCTTCGCTATTAAGTGTGAACCCCCACTTGTTTCACGAACTCTGAATCATCTTCTAGTACAATAAACCAACTGGTGCATAACTCACCCAGTCTGAGTCATCGTGTCTTTGATCACGTAATGCCAATAGAAGAAGCCGGCGCAAGCAACTTGAAAATAAACCCAAAGCTGCATGAAAAGCTGTACCCCAAGCTCAGCAAGCGGCTGGTACTGCTATCCCGAGACTTTCTTTTGCAAAAATCTCTTGATGTTAGAAAGCCAAAGTTGTTCCCCCTGTCCTTTTCGAGGTTCCGGTTTTTTAGGCCGATGAGCCAGCAGCTTCAGTTTCTTACACGTAAAAAATTTGACAGCTTTTCTTTTTACCCTGACAGTGGGAAGGTAAAGCAGTAAAGGGACGACAGGAAGGCCGGATTCCGGCCGCAAGTTGTTTCCGGCCGCCGGAAACAACTTGGGGCGCTTGTTGTTCGAAAAATTTATCGGTCAAAAAACGTAGCTCCTCATGAGTTCAGGAAAAACATGATCTCTACACGACCCGGTATGTTGCGGCTCCGTGCTGTGGAAGTCAAGAACATCTTCGGTTTAATCCGCAGCAAGGCGCAGCTCGGTATGTTTATATACAACATGTCGTCGGTCTGTCGAGTTGATTGCGGAGTTTCGGGGAGAGGTAACATCAGCCTGGCCACAATGCTAGCTGTGATTAGATTTGTAGTCCCTACTTACATTGTACTAGTACAAGTTGTATAAGTTGTGCCACACACTTCCGCAACAAACGACAACGTGCTGTAGTGCTTTTGTGCGGCACCGGCACGCGAAGCTGAACTATTGATACAACCATTGTTCATGGTAATTTTTTTTTTCGGACGCCATTCTTCTGAATATTTCCAGTTGAGGAGGATTTTTATTTGTTATCCTGAATCAAAATCAATCCAACCCGTACCCGAGGTGATAAGTAGTTGTTTTTCGCTCAAGTGTGGTATTTCGATCCCAGCTAAAGCAAACCGATCTAATAGAAGGAATTTCTTTCCGTTATCGATTGCAAATATATCTGGATCTGGAAATTTGTGTTGTTGAAGCTTTCGCTGCAGAGTTGTAGACACTTCCTACATAATTGTCAGCATCAGAACTTTTGCGAGATTCATCGCAAAGAAGGTACTTACTGCAGATTCAGGCGTAAAACGCACGAAAAAGAAGGTGAAGGTGCTCAATCGCATTCATGCATGACAGATCTTGTTGCCCTTCCAAATTCGCATGACAAACCCAGCCCCAGACTACATATTTGCCATGCATACCTGGTTGCTTTCCGCTGGACTGTCGTGGTACTTCGATTCCATCTATCCGAACAGAATCTATCAAATGTAAAAATGTCTGGGTCTGGAACATTCAAAACTTGTGATGCTGTCTCTGGATTCTGAAAAAATTTGTATTGCATGACCAGCAAGACGACTCCAGTTTGTGCTACGCGGAGAGGTCATTTCTCATGCTGTATAGGCATCACAAAGCGCTCTAAAAATCTGTGATGCTACGGCATGCATCATAGACATCATGGGTCATGGAAAATATGCATGACAAATCGAGAAATCTTCCAGACCCAGACATTTTTGCATTTGATAGAATCTAAACCGATCCAATAGGAATTTCTACCTGTGGAGGCGGTCGGTCGTTCTTCCTGTTGGTGTTGTATACTGTAAAAGTTAAATTTCTACTACCTGTGGAGGTGGTCGGTCGCTACACCAGTAACTAGAACTACCAGTCGTGCAACTACTGAAACTGATAGTGATAGCTGCCAAGAACATGGCAACGCCCTCGAAGTCTGTCGCAGTGAAGAGAATGTCTGTCCCTTCGTTCACTACAGCTTCGTATGAACTGCAACTGCAAATATGATGCCTGAGTCTGGAAACTTCTGATGCTGTTTGGTGAATCTTCATGTGGACGCCTTCATTGACAGCCAAGCATGACAAGTTTTGGAGTTGCTATAGTGTAGCTGCCTATCTGCATGACAAACTGCGTTTCTGCATGTTGACAGAGAAATCTGGCTTTTGGGTGGCGTGCATGACAGACTTGAGAGCCTGAGCCATGCTAGCCGTGCATGGCAAGCCTTGCATTCTATCAGACCCAGACCACATATTTGCATGTGATACTTCGTGGTCGGTTTTCCTGGCAAGAACTACATTTTTGTGGTTTTTCTTGGCGGGAGGTGCTGTCGTGACCGACGTGCGCGCAGTCCTAATGCAACCAGCGGGACAAGGACAAGAGGTAGGAGAACCAAGTCTAGGAGCACAAGAAGCAACACGCCCACGATGGCGTTATGGGAATCTCAAACGTTACATTCTCAACTGTTACATGGAATTTGTAAATGCAAGAATGGCAAAAGTGAAAGTTGCGCCTTTTGAATTACAGGTTTGGAGCAGATTATATATAATGCTATCCAGCGCGGCGTCGAGATCGAGAACTTGTGATGCAAGGAACGCTTGATCGTGTGCAGAGCGATGGCGTTTTTGCATGACAAATCATGTAACAGTTGCGAATGTAACGTTTGAGAATCCCATAGGCGTTGCTGTAGGCGGCGAAATCTGCCCGCCGCCGCCGCTTCCGCCACGACGGACAAAGCGGCTGGGGCGGCGCCTCTCCTCGGCGGCGTTGCAGACGGACTGGGAACGGACACGCGCTCCGACGAAGACCCCCCCGCGGCGAGCTCTTCCTCCCCCCGCGGCCGCGCCGCGGCGAGAAGTTCCTCCCGGCGCGCACGCGCCGGCTCCGCTTCCGCCTCGACGGGCGAAGCGGCTGGGGACGCGCCGCAGGCGCCGCCGCGCAGCCGCTCCCGTGGTATATTCAAAACTGGTTTTGAACGCTGTTTCTCATAGATCAAAATACAGAAAATGAACAGGACGAGAAGAAAAAGCTACGAAAGCGATCAAGCAAGAAAAGGACCGGAATACCAAGGAAAAGCAAGCAGATTCTTGCTACGATCGAGAAGAAAAGAAACGGAGAAGAGGAAAAAGAGAAAAGGAAAGAGCTTGAATCCGATTTACGCTGAATCCGAATGAAAAACTGCCTTGTTTCTATATTCAAAGAGCTGAGCCACGGCTGCGGGCAAGTTAGGAATAGGAAAAGACGCGAAATAGCATAAGAATCTGGGGAAAGCTCGATGATGTTAGGGAATTTGTAATTCGAACCTTTTGAATTTGATGTAGTTTTAGCGGGTGTTCGAATTGGAACTCGGTAGGCTTGCATTTGAAAAAAAAAATCTTTCCATTTCGAAACTAGGTCCCACACGCTCCCCCTCCCCGGCGAAAACTTTCTCCCTGCCCGCGCTCGGCGACGCTACTGGTTCACTTCAGCCGCACGGGCTCCATGAATGTGTTGCGGCTTGGGACGGAAGGACACCAGGGCGAGCTCCCTGCCTGCGGCAGCGGGGCCGACTGCGCGGCGGGCCCCCGCTGCGTTTCCCCTGTTGCAGGCGCCGAGCGATGTACGCGACAAGAGCCCTTGCATGCGAGTGGGAAAGGAAGGCGGGGGGCCCCGAACAACACGGGGGCCCCCCGCGAGCAGGTGAAAAAGGTGGAGGGGGCCCCTTGGGCACCGGTGGTACAGGCCGGGGGCCCCCCGCGCCCGCGCGGGAGAGAAAGGCGGGGGGCCCCCTTGGGCGCCCCCGGCCTCCAAAGGTGGAGGCCGGGGGCCCCCTGCGGGCGGGGGAGATTTACCGCGGAGAAGGACGGGGCCCCCCCCCGGCCTCCCTCCGGCGGGCGGCCCGGCCGGAAGAAGGGCGGGGGCCCCCTGCGGAGGCGGAAGCGCGGGGCCCCCTGCGGACGCGGGATACGCAGCGGGCGGTAAGGCGGGAGGCGGGGGCCCCCTGTTTCACCAGGCAGGCGGCCCGGGAGAAGGTCGGGGGCCCCCTGTGGAGGCGGAAGGGTGGGGGCCCCCTGCGGACGCGGGATACGCAGCGGGTGAGGTGGAGGCGGAAGCGTGGGGGCCCCCTGCGGAGGCGGGATGCCCCGCGGGCGGGAGGGCGGGAGGCGGGGGCCCCCTGTTTTCCCCGACGGTATGCTGGACGCAAAAATAGTAACCCTCATCGTAGCGTCGTCCTTACAAGTCTAGGCCTCAGCGCGTACCGGTCTCAAAAAAAATCTTTCCATTTCGAAACTAGGTCCCACACGCTCCCCCTCCCCGGCGAAAACTTTCTCCCTGCCGCCCGCGTTAAAGAAGGCCTCTTTACGTAGCTAGTTACTTCTTTACAAAAGGACCCAAAAAAGGAGACCTAAGGTTCGGGTGTGAATTTCTTCACCCAGCTTCTGTTCCCTTCCTTGAGTTGCTGAGGTGTTGAAGTTTACACCTATGCTCGACTGTGCAAGAGGGTTTTTGCCTTACCCCTCTAAGGTCTCAGGAATCACGCTGCCACACTGTTTCCAAACCCACGCCGACACTACCAAAAAGACTTTTTGATATAGAATGAAAAAGCCACAAAGAAGCATGCTGTAGGGGGAAGGGAAAAGGCTTGCAGCTACTCAAAAAGCGCGGCCAAGAATATCAGAGGGCTTGCCTGGGGGTAGTTTCTGCATAGATGCCGCGCTCGTGTATTTTTTATATCGTAGTAAAGACGTAGAAGAGCAAGGGCGCGATTTGGTCGGCAACTGCCCCCTTCTCTGCCTTCCTCCAGCAGCAATACTTCCAAAAAGAGCCTATGCACAGCCAACATTCCGCCGCGCCCAGCCATGCATGTCGTGGCACTTCGACGTCCCAAAGGTTGCATCTTCAAAACTCACAAGAGTGAAATGAGATTTCCCGACCTTTAGGCTTAGCATTTTAGGCGTGAGGGGCGGGGCAGTGGGCCACTAGGAGGAACAGGTACAGAATCACCACCGAAAATGGGAGTGTGCTGCAGCCTTCGCGTTACATTACCACGGTTGTCGACTCCCACGCTCAGCTGGGGTGGAGGCAACCCGGTGGTGTGACTAGCTGCGTACTGACCAATGTGAGCAACCGTAGCATTGTCGCGAGGAGGAGGGAACAGCAGTCCGGAGACCGGTGGATTCGCAATGCGAGAAGCCGGAGAAGGGGTCAGACCGCAACCTACAGAACACGAATTGGAACCGCGATGAGATGATGATGACGAGCCTGGATCAACACCATTTCCGATCTGAGGTTGTCATTAGATGCATTGCAGTTTTATGTTTGTGCCTATGTATTTAAAAAAAAAAAAATCTTTCCATTTCGAAACTAGGTCCCACACGCTCCCCCTCCCCGGCGAAAACTTCCTCCCTGCCGCCCGCGCTCGGCGACGCCGCTTCCGCCTCGAACGCAGCGGCTGGGTACGCTCTCGGCGGCGCTGGAACTGCGCGAGTTAAGGTGCTGAAGAGTAATGGGCATCAAATGCGAACAATATGTCTGGGTCTGGAAGCCTGCAGGATTTGTCATGCATTTCGCGGACGATCATCACGAAAATCGAAATCCATGGCTTGGAATGCAATTGCAAACAGAAGCATCTTCACAGATTTTGCGAGACCTTCCTCATGCCCATCCCACATGATCAACGTCCTCACAGTGAAGCGGCGGCTTTCTGCTCATCAGATCATGAGAAGTAGTAGCCTACCGTTTGACTCACTAGCAAGGAAGAAGTATTGAGCTGCTTTTGGCTTTCATGACACGCAGACGGACCTCTACCCTTTTGGTCCCGAGACTGCGCATGACAACAAGCTGCATCCTTCCAGTTCCAGACAAGTTTGTTGACATGCATAATGCTCCGTTGGGAATTATCCAGTCTCATCTGATGAATGAAGATCCGGGTCACTACTTGATGAATCTATTCAAGCTGACGTTTTCCGGCTTGCAGAGTCAGCTGCCCTATCACATGTAAAAATGTCTGGGTCTGTAACAATGCAACTTGTGATGCTGCGTCTGCATTATCTAAGAATCTGTATTGCATGAACAGCAAAAGAGGTCTGGTTTCGGCCACGGCGAGAGGGCATTTCTCATGCGTTATAGGCATCAGAAAGCCCTCACAAGATCTGTGATGCTAGGGCATGCATCGCAGACATCAGGAGTCATGCAAAATGTGCATGACAAACCTTGCATCCTTCCAGACCCAGACACTTTTGCATTTTATATGCCCCGGGACGAAACGATGTGGTTTGACAACCGGATGTGCTCGCTTACCGAGATATCCTGAGTAAAAACGTCCCCACACCAGAGTCAGGATGGGGATTTTGCAACACAAACCTAGGAGTTTTAGGAGTCACGCATGACAAGTTGCACTCCGCAGTGTAGTGCAGGTTAGCAACTGCAGCCGCATCACAGATTCATCTGCGGATCCTGTTCACAGCATCACAAATTCCAATACACGACTGGAAATGCCTTTCATGGGGATGCGCATTACAAGTCTTCCTGTCTTTGCAAATCTGCATTACAACTCTGGCGTGGGGACGTTTTTACTCAGGATACGAGATCCGTGACGAGGTATTCGAGTCGTGGAAAACCGCCGACTCGAATCGTCCTGGAGTCTGGAAGGTTCCGCGGGTCACGTTGTATCCAGCGGAATTAAGTATGCCTGGGTCTGGAAGGGTGGAACCTGTAATGCTGGTCTTACATTCCTGTGAATTGAAAGTGAAATCTGTACTGCAGGACCAACAAAAGTAGCCGCGGCCGCCTCTTGTGTCATACAAAGTCGCAGTTTCTCATGTGCCGGGCTGCGCATGTTGAGAAAGTCTTCTGGAAAGTTGTCATGCTTGGCTGCGTTTTTCGGAAGTGTTTCTATCACCCACACTCTAGCCTCACAAGTTTCCAGACATCGAGGGATATTTGCAATGCATACGGTGGGCCAGGAGGCCGGGGTCTGGTGGGACCTCTTTTTCCACGACCCGTGGAGCGACGCCCGGGTTTTCAAGGCAGTGAGCAGAGGGTTTCCCGATTTAACAGCGGGAACCAAAAGCCCGAATGTGATCTCCTCCGCCTTTGCGTCGTTCTTTAAGGAGAAGGTCTTTCCCCTCTCGAGGAAGTTCATGAGCTTAGCTGATGATGATGAACAGAAAGCCCTAAGTCTCGCCTTTGTAGACGCTTTCGCCGGCGCGCTAGAGCTATCAAGTTCAAATATGTCTGGGTCAGAAGTTTACGGTTGCAAGGCTTATCTATCGCGCAGCTTTCGCATGACGACCCAGTGCTCCCAGATGGGCTGCGGGCTCTCGTATCTTCACATCAAGTTTTGAGAAGGCTCATCCTCGATCATGATGCCTATGTTCAGCATGAGACAACACGTTGTCTCTCTTTGGGTAACCGAACAAAGTGGGCATGTGTTTTGCTGGCTATGCAACAGTACAGACTTACGTGTCGAGCAGACGAGGCAGACCTAGCATAATGAATAAGTACATTCGGGCTCTACAACTTCCAGACCCAGATACTATAGTTGCACTGCATAAAGTCGGCCCGGGGCGACGACCAAGCACGCGGTCAGCTTTTGGTCGTCTCAGGTTGATACTGAGTACGGCGGGAAAGTTGAGAACAAGTTTGAGGTTTCCTACGGTGGAAGATCCGGCCTCCCACGAGAGCAGCTCACGACTTTCAAGCCTCACTATGGTGGCGCAGAGCATCTAGATGGCGTCGCTATGATTAAACCAGAAATCCCCCTGAAGAAATACATGCTTCTCGGAAAACGAGTCAAGGAGGGGGCCAGGGCCACTAGATTGAATAACTCACAGGGTGCTGGGGCTTCAACTGTGCTAGTGTTTCACTACACGACATGTCCGCGCCTCTCTCCAGGCCGTAGGCTAAGCATGACGAGCTCCATTCGCCGCAACTGCAAGCGCCGCCCTGCGTGCATTTGTATGTAGTGAGGTGAGGAGCGTGCATCTTCGTGGGAAGAGGAGCGAGCGGCGTTTGTGCTTCTGGTCTCGTTTACAACAGTTATTTGAAACCGGAGCACGCCCAAGACGGCGGCTGGTCAAAATATGCAATGGAAAATAAGTAGTTACAGGCCCCACCCTAGCAAACTTTTTGCCCCGCCCATCGTTGTGGGCTCCGAGGAGCATGCACCCCTTCCGGATTTCTGGTCTAATATAAAGGCCGGCAATGTCGACCTCGACGAGAAACAAGCAGAATCGTTTGGGGCCAGGGGCTGGGGATACTCCTCTAGTCTCGACGACGAGAACGAGCTGCTGCTGCGAAGGCCAGGGGATACTACTCTGGTCTCACAGGGCTGTTTGTGCGTTGGTGTTGACGAAGAAACCCGAAAGCTTCCGTTGTGCGCGCTGTTAGCTCGGAGGAGCTCTTACGCTTTGATGGAGCTAACCATTACGAGGGCTGAACATTACGGGGACACGCATGCTACAAAGTACGAACTGAAAATTAACATTCGTGTGTTTTTCCGGCCTACAAAAGAGTTTGGAGGCCTTGACAGAACCGACTTGGAGGAAGAATGCGGACGCCTTCCCTGGTAAGATTTTCTTGACAAGCTTCCCTGCTCTAAAAAGTGCATCGCTTCCTTTTCTTTATCCTTTTCAGAAATCGAGCTTTCCAACGCGAAAACGCTACATGACCCCACAGCTCGACCAAAGAAGCGATAGAACAAGAGCGCTAACAAGAAGACGACTTAGACTAGTGAAAGAACAGGAAGTTGCGCAGGAAAGTAAGACAACGATTAACAGCAGGGATAGGGAAGACGGTCCATGAATTGATTGAGTTCGTTGAGCATTTTACTTTTGACAAAAAAGATCCATCAAAAATGAAAATGGTCACCCCTTTCAGTTGATATGCCGACAGTGCGTCGAGAATCTGATGAAGAAATAAAAGAATGGCGCGCCAGGCTACAAAGTACTTATTGTTATTTACAAAAGAACGAAATAAAAGTAAAACCAAACAGGGTAGAATTTTCTTTCGTCATCTCTCCGGCCAAAGCGACGCCGGTATTTTCTTTCGTCAGTATCTTTTTCACCGCTTCGGCCCGAGCAACGCCGGGGGCGCGGGTATTAAAAAGAGCCGGCCCCCTTACGCGTGTAGCCTTTGGGCCGTGGCACTTCGGCGGCGCGAAAATCCCGGGAAAAAAAAAGAAAGGCGCCGCCCCCGCCGTAGGTTGCAGGTACGCGAAAGCGCTGCGGAGCTGCCGCCGCAGCGCCGAAGCGCCATGGCTGCCCGTAGAAATTTTTCTTTTTTCTCTATTCACTTCGGCCCGAGCTTCGCCGGGGGCGCGAGCATTAAAAATAAAGCGCTGGCCCGCCCCCTATGCGTGTAACACTCTGGTCGCGAAACTCCGAAGGCGCGAAAATGTTGAAAAAAAAAAGGCGCCGCCGGCATAGCCACTAGGCAGGCGCAAGCGCCGGGGGGCATGCAAGTACGTAGCCGCCGCGGCCCCCCCCAAACTAACACCACCCAACGAATCCCGACGAAATTTATCTTCTCCACCTTCGGCCCGAGCTTCGCCGGGGGCGCGGGTATTAAAAAAAAGCCCCGGCCCCCGTACGTGTGTAACCCTTGGGCCCCCACGGGGCGCGAAAACCTAAAAAAAAAAAAGGCGCCGCCGGCATAGCCACTAGGCAAGCGCAAGCGCTGCGGGGCATGTAAGTAGCCGCCGCAGCCCCCAAACTGACACCATCCAAGCAAACCCAGTGAAATTTATCTTCTTCACCACTTCGGCCCGAGCTTCGCCGGGGGCGCGGGTATTAATTAAAAAAAAGCGCCGGCCCCCGCACGCGTGTAACCCTTGGGCCGCGACACTCCGGAGGCGCGGAAATCTCCAAGAAAAAAAGAAAGGCGTCGCCCCGGGAGAAAAACTTTTGCGCAGTAAATAAGTACACACTTCTGCGAAGAGAAATAAGCGAAGGCGCCCGGACTTTTTCTCCTGCGGAAGATGATAAAGTGCAAGACTACAACGACGCCCGCTTCTCACAGTGACAATCACAAATTTTTGCACAGCCCGACGCTGGTGGCGCGGTCCACTACGTATGGGCGAACTCCTGCAAACCTCTGTATGCGTGACGTATGAATCTAGTTCGAGTGACTTTCTGTTTCTAGCCCGAAGACAAATGGTCGGAAACGCAGCCCAGTTGTGTCTTTGTGTGCCGCTGGAGATAGGGATGCTGACTGATGTAAGTTTACGCCAGTTTTCTCCTTTTTTTTTCGACATATAAAAAACGCGACGTGGTTACTACTCCAGTCGCACTCGTAAAATTCTTTTTTGAGAATGCAAGCCGTAGCTGGTTTGCTCTTTCTGATACCACGTCGAGTTTCGTCGCGAAGCACCGTAAAGCATCCTGATGAGATTCTTCTTATGTGCAGTAAAAAAGATATTAAGCTACACTGCGAAGCGAATGCGAAACACTAAGCCCTGACTTCTTATTCTGTGGAAAGTAAAATGCAAGACTGCAACGACATAGACGTGCGCTCGCAGTGACTATCACAAATTTTTGCACAACTCGACGCTGGTTGCGCGGTCTACTACTCATGGGCGAACTCCTGCAACCGCTATGAGTGGTTATGAGTTAAGTATCGAGTTCCCGCCGTGGGCCTTGGCCTTCTTCGCATCAAGGTTGTGTGTTCCGTAAGAATGAAAAAAGTCAGTTGTTCTTTCATCTCAAGAAATTCCCAGATAGTGTTGTTGAAGCTGTTGACTGAGCCTGCGAACTTATCAACACTCTTATTGCAAGGAAAAATTTTCCCTCCTCAACCTCATGTTGAAAACGTAAACGTATGCGTCTGAAAATTTGTGATGGAGATTTCGACGAATCAAACGTCTTCTTTTGAATAAAGTCTAGGTGTGATTGAAGAAGAGCAGCTTCTTCACGGAGAGAGAAGATCAAGATGAAAATTTTCACGATTTGGTTTTGTCCTCCATGTGTCGGGAGCACCACAGCGGTGGGCGATAGAACGTTATTGTCGTCCTGTGTTCCTGTTCCGGCCTGAATCTGAGTTACTCTTCTGTTACGCATTGTATGTTATGCAAATTCACTGCAACGCAGTTACAACCAGAGAAGCACGACAACGAACCAGGAAAAATTGACACGAGAAGGAATTTTGGTTGGTCAGCGATGCACATCAAGAACATTTCCGGTGTCGTGTTTTTTGTCAATGCTACCAAAAGTGGAAAAGCTGCGTTTTCGGTGGCAGAAAGCCTAATATTTCGCTCAGCTTCCGCCAGCACAAGAACCGTATACAGATAAATGGATGCTTGAAAATCAAAATCAGTGGACTGTAGGTGATCACGACCATGATATCGAGGAACGCATAGATAAAAGATGGATCTCAATGCGGAAGCGGTTCGCTGGTTGGCTGCCACCACCTCCGGCAGTGATGGTGGAACGAGAAACAGTAATTATGGTGCGCCAACGACAGCTGCAAATAAAAGAGCATCTGCTGAAATGAATTCCACGCGTCGCGACAGCACGACAACGCTGTTAAACAACAACCCCCTTCCCGCTTTTCAGCTGCTGCACCGCGCGTTGAAGCAAGGCATTGTGTACGCATTGCAAATTAATAAGTATGCCGAAGTCTGGAGTAGACAAAAATCTGTGTTGCATGGACGGAAAAAGTTGCCTAGCACTTCTAGTAACGCAGAGGGCGAATTTCTCATGCGGAATAGGCACTAAGGCGCTCTTGCGCAATCTGTGATGCTTGTGGTCGCATTACAAACCAACTTTGTTTTCCACGAGATGCATTGCATTCTTCCAGACCGAGACATTATTTGTTTTTGATATCGTGGAGAAAGACCTGTTTTTGTTAGCGGAGACCTGGGCGAACCTCGGGCTGGCGTATCGCAAGTTGCAGCAGCACGAGATATACCCAGTGCAAAAGTCTCGTACTCCGACGTAGTCGTACTCGTACAAATTACAGTGATGGAGGAGCACGACAAATTTCTCTTCCTGACGAGCTAAATCAAGAACGTGACAATTTTTGAACTTCCATTGATTTGTAAATGCAATTCCATTTGATGTAATGCTAATGTTGAGAAAATTTGTAGTGTACTATGCAGTTGGTACTCGCTGCACGATAGTACTTTTGCATTGCATAGTGTGTTGCAGAATGTTTCCGAGTTCGGCACCTCCTCTCCCGTCCACGACCAGCAACAGCTGCAGGATTTATCCACTGCAAAAGTGTGTGGGTCTGGAAACTTGTGATGCAAGTCAGGGAAAAATGCGTATACTGGAATGCACTGCCAAGCATGACAAGTTTTTCCGTGGTTCAGAGTTGCGTACTCCGCATGAGAAACTGCGTTTTTGCATGACAGGGAAGAGAAGCCCTTTGCGGTCACGCAATACTGAGCTCACAGTCATGCCGGACTAGCATGACAAATCCCGGAATCTTGGAGACCCAGACATTTTTGCATTTGATAGGATTTGGCCATTTACAATCTGCAGCTTTCCGCCAGCCTGCTCAGACGGGTTTTGGACCACGACAACGACATAGAAATTCAGAACGCTCTAAACGCCCTCGAAGGAGCATCGAATTATACTTATCCCACGGGTTCTTCTAGCACGACGACCGGGTCTACTTCTCTGTCGCTGGACGCCACGTTGTATTAAATGCAAAAGCATCGTACTAGTAGAAATCGCATGACAAATTCTGTCAGCATGAAAAATGGAATTTGTAATGCGGATTTCGGGTAAGAAGGACATTTGTAATGCATGACTGCGATTACTACGAGTACGATACTTTTGCACAGGATACGTTGCAGAACCACTCGAAGCTGGCTTCCCTCTACCTGAACTTGTCCGTCTTGCACCACGAAAAAGCGCGGGCTGCGGTAAATAAAATATCGACGTCTACAACTTGCGGAACGACATCGTCACAGCCCTCAAATCAAAAGAACCAGACCAGGAGTTGCTTTGAAGATGACTACACTATGAACGTGCAAAAGCATTGTGCTCGTTGCGATTGCAATCATGCATTGCAAATTTTTTTGTCAAGTCAAATCCGCATTACAAATTTTATTTCTCATGAATTTGTCATGCGATTTTCATTTTTACTAGTACGATGCTAGTGCTTCTGCTTTTGCAGTGCATACGAACCGCTTTTCACCTCCTGGTCCCAACCGCCGACCCGGAAATCGAGCACGAGACAGCACTGCAGTACGGGATCCAATGTGTCGACATGTGTGTCTCGGCGCTGCTGCGTTTGGAACAGAATCCCAACTTTGCAGTACCGAATTTATTTTACGCGCAGGATCAACATCTTCTTCCCGGCAGCTCAGCGCAAGAACGGCTGTCCTCTGCGGCAACTATGATGTACAACAAAAACAGCGGCACGACCAACTCCTCCTCTTCTACTTCCAGTAGTCAACAGAAGCTGTATATCCGAGGAAAAAAGATTGTACAGGTGTAACTTTTTTGGGGAAACAGCATTACAAATCTGTCTGGCATGAGAGCAAAACCTGTCATGCGCAGATTGTAGGTGAAAACGCGCCTGAATGGACCTTACAATGCATGGCCGGCATGAGAGCTGCAAATACTTTGCATGTTGCGCATCACAAATTTAGATTTACACTAACAATGTTTCTTTCCTTGATACTGTACTCGATCCTGGCCTTGGGTTATCACAGGAAAAAAGTGTTACAGAAGTTACACATTTGTTGGAGCTTCTGCATCACAAATTTTTTCTGTGTGGCAGAGAAAACTTGTAATGCGAAGATCATAAGGGAAAACAGGAAGGAAAAGAGGCTCGGAAGCACTTCCTGCCTGAGAAAGGTTGTCTCTGTTGCCAGTCTTGCATGACAATGTGTAACTGTAACACTTTTTTCTTGCCATATGGGTTACAACCAGCTCGGGATCGCATACGAGAAAGTCCGGGAGTTTCGAAAGGCGTATATCCCGTGCAAAAGTATCGTACTCGTACTAATTGCGTTTATGCACTACAAATATTTTTCTTCAGGCAAGTCCGCATTACAAATTGAATTTGTAATGCTAAGTCACTTATTTGTGATGCAAGTTATACTAGTACGATGCTTTTGCATATTGCATAGCGTACTGTGCCTACCAGAACGCGCAGAATGTGTGCGCAACGTGTCTGGGACCGGAACATCGGGTTAGTAAAGTGGTGGAAAATTCGTGTGCGAGGATTTTTTAACGGTATAATTAGAAAAAAAAATCCCTAGTACTTGGTCCTCTCGACGTAGTTATCTTGCAAAAAGAAAGCTGTGATGGTGCGCACAAGACCGGTTGAAACTATTGAAAGCACTACAGGGAAGATCCATCAATGAGGTAGACGAGTTTCTTTTATATAAAGAGAAATCAAGTAGAAAATTAAAAAAGAAATAGCCATGAAATTGAAATTAGTAGTAGGAACGCAGAAAATTATTTTCGCGAAAGTAGAAGTACAGAAGTGAAACATGAAGATGAACGTATTAACAAGTAAAAAACACAATCAAAGTTGGACCTCGAAGCTCGGTCTGCAACGACTTTGCAGACGATCGCGCAAAAGTAGATCATTTTTTTTACTAGATGAGAGAGCGCATCAGGACCACGATCACGATGTTCTTTTACCTGGTGCTTGCAGGTCAAATGCCCGCAAGTCCACCCTTCTACTCATCTCGAGAACGAGATGACACGCTTCCTGGCGGTGGTCTTCTTCTTCTTCTGAATAAAATCTAGGTGTGAAGAGCTGCTTCTTCACGGAGAGAGAAGATCAAGATGAAAATTTTCACGATGGCGCCTCCGGCCGAGAAGGGTTTTTCGGCGCTGTTTGCAAAACACGATGCAACTCTACTGCTTGGTGGTTCTCGGTATGGGGATTGCCGCAAAAAGGACGCATGCAGCCACCTCGTTCACCGCGCAGGAGCAGTACTTCTGTCCTACTTGCTGAGCAACGTTTTGGTTTTCCTACTGTTCTTGCAGGACCACGCAAGTGCAGTACAAGCAAGGCCAGCGACATCCGGGGGAATCACCTTCGAACAAGCACTGAGCTATTTCCGCGAGGACTACAAAACGATCAAGTCGGGCCGGGCGGTGCCGCGTGGCAGGCATCTCTACACGGACAATAATGATACGCATATCACAAGAAAAAAGTGTTACAGTTACACATTTGTTGGAGCTTCTGCATCACAAATTTTCTCTGTGTGGCACGGAAACTCGTAATGCGAAGATCATACGGGAAACGGAAAACAGGAAGGAAACGCGGCTCCCAAGCATTTCCTGCATGACACAGGTTATCTGTGCTGCCGGTCTTGCATAGACTATGTGTGTAACTGTAACACTTTTTTCTTGCGATAACGCACAAGGACGCCTTGGCGCAGGGAAAGTTGCACCCGGAGGACCCAAAAGTTTTGGACATCGTCGATTGGTGGCCGGTATGCGATGCAACATCAGTATCGTGCAATTGCATATACAATTTGATATCTCAATCTCAGCATGATGAAAGAGGCAGTTTTTGTTCATGCTGATTCGCTTAGGAAAAGAAGATCTGTGAACATGGATGATTGCGATTGCTACGAGTACGAGACTTTTGCAATTCATACCCGGTGAACCGAAACAACTCCGCGGAGATTTCGTTTCTCGCCGCCAACTATCAAATGTAAAAGTGTCTGGGTCTGGAAGAATGCATGTTTGTCATGCTTGTCTGGCATGACTCTCAAATCTGTCATGCAGGTTACCCAAGAGCCCCATTTTTCTGTGATGCAGAAACGTAGTTTGTCATGCAGATCAGGCAACACCTAGAAGCTCAGAAAGTTGTCATGTTGCAAGGCTAAGGGCAGGGCGTCCCATTTCTTTATAAAAGCTACAAACGGTAACCACCTACCCAGCAAACTCTGAGAGGAATATGCACGGGCAAAGCGATCTCTACCGAGAGACAACCACAAGAAGCTCCTGGGACGGCTGCGGGATGAGCTTTGTAGCTATCTGAGTTGTCATGCTGAGCCAGAAGTAGCTCAGAAAGTTGTCATGCTGAGCCAGCACTTGTGGCCTCATCATGAGACGCCACCCAGCATCACAAGTTTCCAGACCTAGACATTTTTACATTTGATACCAACCTAATCTACCTCGAGAACAGCTTCGGCGGCGTGCATCTCGTGGAGCGGAGGCGGAGGAAAAAGGGAAAAAGACAAGCCAGCACAACCTCAAGCGGTGGAAATGCGGTTACGTACGACGGGCCTGCTACTTCCAGAAGTTCCGGCACCAGCAGTACCCGCCCCCGCCCTCCAGAAGCGCCTTCTGATACAGTAAAAATGGACGGCGACGGCGAACAGGTTGAGGTCGACGTGGGAGGTTCCGAAAATGGTAGCGATAGCCCGAGTAGTAGTTCCACATCAGCAGACGATGAAGCCGCGCTTGTTCCTCCGCTGTCTTTCCAAGAATCATCTGAATCGTCCGTCGCGGATGGATATCAATTGCAAAAGTATCGTACTCATAGTAAAAGTAATTGCATGTCTGCATTACAAATTTCTTTCTCTTTTTCAAGGTAAATCAGCACTACAAATTTAATTTGTAATGCTGGGCTCATTTGTTTTTGCAATGTAAGTATACTAGTACGATGCTTTTGCGTTGCATAATGTAGTTGACAAGAAGGACGCGCTCGTGTCCAACGTATCCTGTGCAAAAGTATCGTACTCGTAGTAATTGCAATCATGCATTACAAATCTTTTCCTTAAGGAAAATCCGCATTGCAAATTTCATTTCTCATGCTGAGGAAATTTGTAATGCATTTATACGAGTGCGATACTTTTGCAATGCATACAACGTGCTGGCCTTCAACGACCAGGGCGGGGACCGCATGTCGCGCACCTATCGAATGGAAATATGTCTGGGTCTGGAAGGTTGCAACCTGTCATGCTAAATCCGAAGTATGCAAAAATCTGTGTTGCATGACATGAGTACCTCCAAAAGCCGTCCACTTCTGGCCAAAGTGAGAGGGAGTTTCTCGTGCAGCATAAGCATGATAGAGATCTGACAAGAGAATCTGTCATGCAGGTGCTGCATTCCAGACCTCATGGGTCATGAAAATCCTGCATTACAATAAATCGCGCATTGTAGTTCCAGACCCAGGCATATTTGGATTTGATAGCACCTGTGTCCTTACAACGAACCCCCACGCCTCCTTCTCCCACAGCTACGCGTTTGGGTACGCGGTGCATTTTACTCACTGGAATAAACGTGTGTCGGTCCTCTCGTCTCCCTGTCGAGAATCACGAGTACGCCACAACGGACGGCTGACGATCACGGCAGGTTTCTATAGTTGCTAGATGTTCTTGTCTACCCTGCGTCAGCAAATGCATTTTATTTGCATGACAGACAAAAGGTGCATTATTTAGGTAACGTGCACGACCGTGCGACTCCGATCGATGAGAAGAGGTATGGTAGCCGGGCATGAGAAGCCGGGCATTTTTCATTTTCCAGACTCAGACTGACATATTTATTTGCAATGCATACACCTGTTGCGGCTGGTAAAACGGCTGGCGGACAAGCTCGCGCTGACGACAGGCTCTTTTACGTCGAGTCCTCTTGACGCAGGTGGAAAGAAACTATTACCGACAGAACAAGAAGAACTCCTAAGACAAAACCTCCAGATCGGTATGGCGGAGGTGGGTATTTTGTCGGGCACCGGGCTATATTCTGTGCAAAAGTATCGTACTCGTACTAATTGCAATTATGCATGACAAATGTTGTCCTTAAGGTAAAACAGCATGACAAGCTCCAGCTTTCATGCTGAGAAAATTTGTAATGCATTTCTACGAGTGCGATACTTTTGCAATGCATAGGCTAGTATCAACTGTAAAAATGTCTGGGTCTGGAAGAATTCATGTTTGTCATGCTTGTTTGGCAGGACTCTTAAATCTGTCATGGACGTTACCCAAGAGCTCCGTTTTTCTGTGATGCAGAAGCGCAGTCTGTCATGCAGAATAGGCAACACCTAGTAGCTCAGAAACTTCTCATGCTGAGCCAGCATTTGTAGCTTCATCATGAGACGCTTCCCAGCATAACAAGTTCCCAGACCCAGACATTTTTACATTTGATAGCTAGCGCTGTGGCACACTTTGTGGAACGAAATCCTGTTGCCAAAGTACTGTGAGGAAAAATCTCCCCTCCCCATATCTTAAAAATTTGTGATGCTGATTTGTGATCACAAATCCTGCCTCTCTTGCAAGAAGGCAAATCCGAAGAATCCGCCGCCTTATGGAGGCGATTTGTAATGCTATTTCACCTACATGGCAGGCCTCTGCTATGCTAAGCGCCTACAACAAAACACCCCTACGCAGGCTGAGTCTTTGCCTCTAGTGCCTCACTGCAAGACAGGGCCGATTTGTGTACACAAATCCAGCAGCAGAGGTTCCGCTTCAATATGGGGAGGGGGGATTTTTCCTTTTGATACAAGGCTCATCGAGGGCGGGGTTGCCGCACTTATTAACACGCAGGATCATTCGTCCGCGATAGTACCAGCGGAAGCGGACACTGCAAGGGCAGGTGCCCGTACAACTTCCGCATCCTCACACCTGGATTTCGGGGACTTCTTTCAACTCTTCGGCTTCGACTTAGATCCAACGGTGTTCGCGCGGAACCGAAAGTATCCTGGGCAATAATTGAATGCATCGTACAACTCATAGTAATCGGAATGATCATGCACGAGCATCACTATCACAAATCTCCTTCCCAAGCTAGAACAGCATGACGAATTACATTTGTTGTGCTACTTGTGCTCCTGCTCCTGACCTAGTAATTTGTAATGCCATTAGTACTACGTTAATTTTTGCACAGCATAGAAAGAACCTGGTCCGCCGTGGCGCCTTCGGTCGACGCAGCATAGATACAACGGAACTTCTGATGCAGCAGAACAGCAAGACAAATAACGCAAACGGAGGTACTATCGATGCGCCGGAGCTGCAACAGAAGAAATCTGCTCGTCCTTATCAGCTGCAACTTCCGCACGTGTACAAGTTCGTGCAGGGGCTTTCCGTCTGGCTGAACCGACAGCGGGTTAAGAATGCGGTGCTACGCATTGCAAATGTCGATCTGGGATGTGTGATGTAAGGAATTTGAAGGACAGCAAGATCTTCCGTAATGCCTGGCTCTTGTCCTGCTGGAAATAACGGGGCTTTTCATTCGATGAAACGTAAACACAACTGAACTCGGACTCGCCAGCAAGTTCTGACAAAAAATTATTAAGTTGTCACGCTGTTGTAGCCATTATAAAAGGGACTATAGGGAGCAAACCTCATCTCGCATGTAGTTGGAGGGACCACCATGACGAATTGATGTCTGCATCTCCCCATCTTCCCACCGGAGGACCCGGATCTTGACAAGTATTTGCATTTCATAGGTACGGTATACGAACGAGCTGCTTGCGAGCGCGTCAAACCACGTTGGAGCACAGAAGAACCAGGAAGACACTCTCGACGGAACACCTACCGCGGACGACCCAATCTACCTGTATAGATTCGACGACAAAGGCACGACCACGGGAGGAGGTGAAGCGCCGGATGAGCACCCCAGTCCTAGTGGAGCTGCTGGAGGTGCAGCTGGTAGCCGTTCCGAGAACGAACAGCAGAAGTTGAAGTTGTTCAACAACATCGAGGACAAAAATGCCACTTTCCACGTTTTGATAGACGACGCCTACCACACGGAGTCCAGCATCCAGCACACCTTCGACGTGTTTCTGCCGTTTTTGAAGAAACCCTGGGTATTTTTCGTCGAAGACAATGTATCGGAAGGGAGTCAATGCTTACTTAGTTACAACAGCGAATGCTTGCACAAACGAGGCAAGGCATGAGGTAAAAGAAGAATAAGGATTCGCATTTGCATTCATGATCTTCTACTATGTGGTGCACTACAGACGATCCATGATCATGATTACAACTTAATCACGATGGTACGACAAACAAATCTCACCGAAAACCTGAATCTTTGCCGCCTTCACGCGCAACTCTTTGTAGGATTCACGCGCAAATGCGTTTTTTGTATTGTCAAAAGTCCTTTTCCTCGATGGTATGACACTTTCTACGCGATGTGATGGTATGATATTTTCTATGCGATGTGCCCGGTCGGGTCGGGTCTACGGCCGGTCGGGTCGGGTCTACGGCCGGTCGGGTCGGGTCTACGGCCGGTCGGGTCGGGTCTATCGCCGGTCGGGTCGGGTCTATGGCCGGTCGGGTCGGGTCTATGGCCGGTCGGGTCGGGTCTATGGCCGGTCGGGTCGGGTCTATGGCCGGTCGGGTCGGG
>CAJINV010000025.1:256716-306544 GCA_905178155.1 Amoebophrya sp. A120
CACTGATGGCTAGCCGGTGGCTCAACGGCTAGCCGATTGCCCGACGGCTAGCCGACGCGCCGACGGCTTGCCGATGGGCCAACGGCTAGCCGGCGGCCCAACGGCTAGCCGGTGGCCCAACGGCTAGCCGATTGCCCGACGGCTAGCCGATTGCCCGACGGCTAGCCGACGCCCCGACGGCTAGCCGGTGGTCCAACGGCTAGCCGACTCCCCAACGGCTAGCCGGTGGTCCGGCGGCTAGCCGGTGGTCCGGCGGCTAGCCGATAGTCCAACGGCTAGCCGATGGTCCAACGGCTAGCCGACTCCCCGGCGGCCCGCCGATGGCCCAACGGCGACCTAGCCGGTGGCCCGACAGTTGCACGCTCACAGAGCTTGCGACCGTTGGCCCACTACTTAACCCGCACGCAGAAAAAAAGGGGCAGCCAAGTTGTACTTCCATTACCCACCCGGGTTCTTCTTGTTCCCACCTGGCGCACTTGCATATTGTTGCGACAAGTTCCTGCACATCTACTCCACGACAACCACGGCGAAGTCCAGCTGGAAAGCGCACGACGGCATTGTCCTCTACTGCGACTGGTCTATCGTGAACAATTTAATCCTGTCGGCGGGCGAGGATTGCAAGTACAAGATCTGGGACTCCTTCGGCCGCCTCTTGTTCCATTCCGCCGTGCACGAACATGTGATCACCTCCGTCTCCTGGGTATCGAGGAAAAAAAGTGTGCAAGTGTGAGTCTGTGATGCAGAACTATGCAAAACAATTATCACTTGTCATGCTGCCCAGCCATGATGTCCTGTCTTCATGTACCAGCTGTGCATGCCAGGATTTCTCTGCCATGCAGAACAGATTTGTCATGCTGACACCGAAAGAGATCCACACTAAAACCGTTCTTTTCTTGCATACTGGGCGCCCAACGGGAAAACGTTTGCGGTGGGGGCGTTCAACATGATCAAGCTCTGCGACAAGTCCGGCTGGGCGTACGTGCGGGAGCTGTGTCCGAATTCCGGTTCCATCTTCAACATTCGCTGGTGTCCAGATGGAACGCAGTTTGCGGGAGCAGCAGGTGAAGCAGATAAATACTTGTCTTCGAAGTAGAACCAGGAGGACCAGCTTGTATTTGTAAACTGCATGGCGGGATGAAGATGGACACTAGCGCCAGCGCACTAATGTTGCGAATTCGAATGACTTAATTCATGATCGTGATCCACCATGATTATCCACACCGAGAATTTTTCCAACAGGCAACGGGCATGTCGTATTCGCGTCTCTAGTGGACCGCAGCATCAGTTGGCAATCCCTGGACGTTATGGATTGCAAATATGTCTGGGTCTGGAAGGATGCAACTTGTAATGCTAATTCTGGATCGTGCAAAAATCTGTGTTGAATGAATGCCAAGAGTTGTCCACTTTTGACCAGAAGGGAAGAGGAAGTCTCTCATGCAGAATTGGCATGATAGGGATTTCATAGAATCTGTCATGCCAGGTCCTGCATTCCAGACGACATGGACCGTGGAAAATCTGCATGACAAGTTTCAGAATCTTCCAGACCCAGACATTTTTGCATTTGATAGCCGTCACCCTTGACCAGACTTTGAACACCCTCATCGTCCGGGACCTCACCCACGAAACCATCGAAGAGCTGGACTTCAGGGACCGCGTTATCGACTATGAGAGTCCACAACTTGTTCACCTGCCCCTCATTCGTATGGCATGAGCAGCAACACAAGCGGTGGCACAAATGTGGTTTTCGCATGACAAATAATGAAGCGGAAGGGTGGTTGTGAACTCTCATATCGACTTTCAAGTAGCCTGCGACCAGCTTGTGGCTGTCACCAACTACCAGGTTTTCATCTACAGCATCAACAAGGGATTACTCATATGCATTGCAAATACTGATCTTGGTCTCGATTTGTGATGCGTGCAGATCTCCTGCTCCTGAAGGAAGACAAGATTTGTAATTATCCATCATGATTAGATACGAAAGGAAAGTGGCATCTTTTTCTGTCATGCTGTGATGAAACTCGGTCTGTCGTGCGTTTTGCGAATGAATTATCCGTATAGAAGTTTCGCAAATTATTTGTTTCTGATGCTGCTATGCCTGATACAAGCGGTCAGCACACTGTGATACAAGTATACAGTGCTACCAATAGAGATTTCCCGATCCAGACCCAGATGTTGGGTATTTGCCCTGCATAACTCATATGAACTGCAAAAGTATCGTACTAGTAGAAATCGCATTACAAATTCGGTCAGCATGACAAATGAAATTTGTCATGCTGTTTTACCTTGGTATGGAGATTTGTTTTTGTAATGCATGATTGGTATGGAGATTTGCAATTACTACGAGTACGATACTTTTGCAGTTCATAACTCAACACCACCCCCATCGTGGAGGATTTGCGGGAGACGCCCACCTATCAACTGCAAATATGTCTGGGTCTGGAAGATTGCCAAGTTTGTCATGCATATTTTCAATGACCCATGAAATGATGTCGGTGATGCATGCCCTAGCTGCATCACAGATTTTTAGAGGGCGTTTTGATGCCTCTACCGCATGAGAAATGCCCTCTCCGCGTAGCACAAACTAGAGTCCTCTTGCTGGTCATGCAAGACGAATTTTTTTAGAATCCAGAGACAGCATCACAAGTTCAGAATCTTCCAGTCCCAGACATGTTTGCATTCCACACCACCCTGATCCTGATGTCCAGCGAGAAATTTGGCCTCTGCGATTCCGTCGGGTTGCACATCTACAGCTACGAGGGGCGGCTGGTGTCCAACGTGAAGTACAGCGGAATGCGAGTGGAATTCTTCAACGAGAAAACCGTGTCCCTCGCCAGCGACTTGGTGGCCATCCTGGATCCCAAATCTGACGTCGCGGGGTCGGCGGCGGGAAAAGGCGGTGGTGGTAGCGGAGGTGGTGCCGGCGGGAGTAGCAGCTCGTCCGGTAGCTGCGTCCGAATATTCGACGTGCACAGTGGGAAGCAAGTGCAGACCTTGGAGCATCGACAAGAAATCACGCACATTGCGTTGTCACACCAACCAGGGGATGTGCAAAGAAAAAAGTGTGACAGTTATATACACATTGTGTTGCAGAGTAAATAACAAGACAGGCGACCTCTGTCATGCTGGAAAGGCTTGGTGCGAGCACCGTCGCATTACGTGTCTTTCATTTTATGATCTGCGCATTCCAAGTTTTCTCTGTCGTGCTGAGCAGGGTTCTGTGGCTGAAGTTATTTATTTACAAGAAATAGTCATAGTATGTAACTGCCACACTTTTTTCTTGTGATAGGGGAGAGGAAAATTGCAGTGCTGGACAAGATATGACCTGCAAATATGTCTGGGTCTGGAAAATTGGACTGGTCTTGCCTGCTCGTTGTGAGGTCTGTAATTGGAGAAGAATGCCGTGTCGGGTTTCGGATTTAATACAAGCCATGCACTCCGCCCTGATTCGAATTTATACAGGGGTGCAAGTTTTCGCGTTTTTCCTTCAGAGGCGAAGGTCGGGCGGGGCTTTGGACTTTATACAAGCCATGCACTCCGCCCTGATTCGAATTTATACACGGGGGCAAGTTTTCGCGTTTTCCCTTCAGAGGCGAAGGTCGGGCGGGGTTTTGGACTTTATACAAGCCATGCACTCCGCCCTGATTCGAATTTATACACGGGGGCAAGTTTTCGCGTTTTCCCTTCAGAGGCGAAGGTCGGGCGGGGTTTTGGACTTTATACAAGCCATGCACTCCGCCCTGATTCGAATTTATACACGGGGGCAAGTTTTCGCGTTTTCCCTTCAGAGGCGAAGGTCGGGCGGGGTTTTGGACTTTATACAAGCCACGCGCCCCGCCCTGATTCGAATTTATACAGGGGCGCCAATTTTCGTTTTTTTCCTTTAGAGGCGAAGGTCGGGCGGGGTTTCGGACTTTATACAAGCCATGCACTCCGCCCTGATATGAATTTATACACGGGTGCCAATTTTCGTGTTTTTCCTTTAGAGGCGAAGGTCGGGCGGGGTTTTGGACTTTGTACAAGCCATGCACTCCGCTCTGATTTGAATTTATACAGGGGTGCCAATTTTCGTGTTTTTCCTTTAGAGGCGAAGGTCGGGCGGGGTTTTGGACTTTGTACAAGCCATGCACTCCGCCCTGATTTGAATTTATACAGGGGTGCCAATTTTCGTGTTTTTCCTTTAGAGGCGAAGGTCGGGCGGGGTTTTGGACTTTGTACAAGCCATGCACTCCGCCCTGATTTGAATTTATACAGGGGTGCCAATTTTCGTGTTTTTCCTTTAGAGGCGAAGGTCGGGCGGGGTTTTGGACTTTGTACAAGCCATGCACTCCGCCCTGATTTGAATTTATACAGGGGTGCCAATTTTCGTGTTTTTCCTTTAGAGGCGAAGGTCGGGCGGGGTTTTGGACTTTGTACAAGCCATGCACTCCGCCCTGATTTGAATTTATACAGGGGTGCCAATTTTCGTGTTTTTCCTTTAGAGGCGAAGGTCGGGCGGGGTTTTGGACTTTGTACAAGCCATGCACTCCGCCCTGATTTGAATTTATACAGGGGTGCCAATTTTCGTGTTTTTCCTTTAGAGGCGAAGGTCGGGCGGGGTTTTGGACTTTGTACAAGCCATGCACTCCGCCCTGATTTGAATTTATACAGGGGTGCCAATTTTCGTGTTTTTCCTTTAGAGGCGAAGGTCGGGCGGGGTTTTGGACTTTGTACAAGCCATGCACTCCGCCCTGATTTGAATTTATACAGGGGTGCCAATTTTCGTGTTTTTCCTTTAGAGGCGAAGGTCGGACTCAAGTGTTTTCTTTCATCGTCCACCATCCAGCGTCACAACTTTCCAGGCCCAGACCTTTTCTTCGCAGTTGATACACGAATAAGGACCTGTATTGCAACGAATTTATTAGTCGTGGACTTTTCTTCTATCCATGCTGTTTGTGATGCTGGCAGGCACATTACACTTCGACTTTCAGATCCAAAAAGCTGTCATGCATGAAACGATTGGCAAAACGAAAACCAAGGTACCTCTGCCCGACGCACCGGCAAGAGTTCCAGAAGCTCGGCTCGATGGTCGAGGACTTCCAGTGGAACGAGGAAACGGACATGTATCGAAAGGAAAAATCCCCCCTCCCCATATCAAGACGGAACTTCTGATGCTGGATTTGCGTACACAAATGCGCTTTGTATTGCAGGAAGGGACTGCGGCCAGATCCCCAGCCTAGATACGGGTGCTTGGGTCTAGTTGTTCAGCATTGCAAACGGCTGCCCTCTAGGCCCAATAGCGCGCCAAATCGCTTCCGTAATGGGGCGGAAGATCGGGCGCCTGTGTTCTTGCAAGACAAGTGTGATTTGTGGCCACAAATCAGCAGCGCAAATTTTCCAAAACGTATTGTGCCTACCTTTTCAATATGGGGAGGCGGGATTTTTTCCTTCGATAGCATGCTGGTCACCCTTGCGGACCAATCGCTCCACTGCTACCTCTACCCCAACGTCGTATTTGTCGATCCCACCCTGCTACCGCTGACGATCAGCAAAAAGCCGATACTTGCCCAGGATCTCGGGGGCGGAAGCAGTGGCAGCAGCAACGCCTCTATAGCGAATGCGCAACTGAACTCGTTTCACGGCTCGCACGTGTCACTGCGGAAAGCGGATGGCTCAAACCTCGCCATGATGGTATCTCCGTACCCACTATGCAGAGAAAATGCATCGCACTCGTAGTAATTGCACTTATGCATTAAAAATTTTTTTCCCAATGTAAATCCGCATTACAAATTTTATTTCTCATGCTGAGGGAATTTGTGATGCGTTTCTACGAGTGCGATACTTTTGCAGTTCATACCCACTATGCAGAGCAAATACACAACAATCTGGGGCTGGATGCAAATACGTGGAACTTTGCAGTGTGTGGTGTCCCTTGCAGTTCGTTGTTCTGAGATTGTGAAATCTGTATTGCATAAACTCTAAAGCGCAGTTTTTTGTCATGCAAGAAAGATTGCAATTCGAATTTGCATGTGCATCGTCACAACTTATTTGCGGTCCCTGATCTACGTCGATATTTGCAGTGCATACCCACTGCTGCTCTACCAACACGTGACGAAAGGGCACTGGGATTTGGCGATTCGCCTTTGCAGGTGCAAAATGTGGATGATGCGGAAATTTGAATGAAGAATACTGTAGTTTTACTATGCAGATGCACCGACACGTGACAGGTTCATAATAATTTCACAACTCTATGGTCACAACTTTCACTTGCGTGCCCGGATTAACGAGCAAAAAGAATCTGAGGCATGATCGTGTTATGTCGCATGACAGAAAGTTGTCAAAGAAAAAAACCCGACGACCTCCTCCAGGTATGTGAAGCAGTCAGAATGCTGGGCCTGCCTCGCGTGTATGGGCATCCACGCACGGGAACTGAACACCGTGGAGATAGCGCTCGCTGCGATTGAGGAAATCGATAAAGTGCAGTACGTCGCCCACATCAACTCCTTGCTATGAGAGTGCACAACTCATCCCCCTCCCCCTTGTTTGTATGGTCGATGAACAGCAACTACATAAACACTAGCAGACGTGGAGCCTGTGCGTCACACCTTCTTCATGCTCCCAGTGTAGAAGTACTGGTTGGGCAGCTTTACGAGGAGTCTGTCATGCATAAAAATAATGACGCAAGGGAGCAACTGGATTAGAGATTTTGCATGAGAAATGAGAACGAGGGGGAGCAGTCGTGCACTCTCATACTTGCCGGATGAGGTCCTGAAAACTGCGGATATGGCCTGCTCAGGAGCCATGGAACAATCTGTCTCTACAACCGGAGAACAAGCAATGTAGATGAAAATATTTGTGCTGTTGCATATGGATCTCCTCAGTCATGCAGCACCATGATTCCCGGACTTGTACTTCGTAAGCTTGTTGTCATGCTGAGCAGACAGATGATTCCCCTTTTCTACGGATCATGATGAAGATCCGTGTTCTGCATCAGATGTTGATGAGATGCAGATGGTTCCATTTATTGAGATTGTTCCATGGCTGTTGTTGAGTAGTCCATAGCGGAACTTGCTCTGTTCTGCAAGAAACCGGAGGAGGCACTGCAGATCCTGTTGCAGCACAGACGGGCGTACCGGGCAATCAAAATGTGCATCACGTTGCACCGCTGGGACCAGGCGCTGGATTTGGCGATACAAAACAAAACGCATGTCGACACGGTAGTACTAGATTACAACATTGAGATTGAGCTTGATTTGATTACAATTACTATTACATTGCCGCCTTGCATGATATTAAGATGGAGATCAGATAAAGAGTGATATTTGGCTTTTGTTAGTGCTTGCTCAACAGCACCAGCAGGCGCGGCACCGCAGGACGTAGCCGGCCCTTGCTGAGAGGACTGGCCCCCGCTAAGAGGGCTGGCGCTGGCTAGGACGGCTGGCCCTGGCTAGGAGGGCCGGCTCTCTGCTGGTGTAGCGACGGCGGCAATTTTTGGCCAGCAGAAATCATTTGTGCTCATTTCTGCTGGGGCAGATTTACAGTGGGATTAGCCATTTCTGCTGGCCGCTTTTTGCTCCTGTGGTTTTTTCTTTCGTTTTGAGAATGCCGAAAACTTTTTTCAGAGTTCGCAGTGCGCTCTCCCCCCGGGAATCATGCCTTCAGCTTGTTTGCGAAAGACCTAGAATTTCATGACGACTGCAATTTTTGGCCAGCAGAAATCATTTCTGCTCATTTCTGCTGGGGCAGATTTACAGTGGGATTAGCCATTTCTGCTGGCCGCTTTTTTCTCTTGTGGTTTTTTCTTTCATTTTGAGAATGCCGCGAACTTTTTTCAGAGTTCGTAGTGCGCTCTCCCCCCGGGAGTCTCGCTTTCAGCTTGTTTGCGAAAGACCTGAAATTTCATGACGACTGCAATTTTTGTCCAGCAGAAATCATTTCTGCTCATTTCTGCTGGGGCAGATTTTCAGTGGGATTGGCCATTTCTGCTGGCCGCTTTTTGCTCTTGTGGTTTTTTCTTTCGTTTTGAGAACGCCGCGAACTTTTTTCAGAGTTCGCAGTGCGCTCTCCACTCGGGAATCTCGCTTTCAGCTTGTTTTCCAAAGACCTGGAATTTCATGACGACTGCAATTTTTGGCCAGCAGAAATCATTTCTGCTCATTTCTGCTGGGGCAGATTTACAGTAGGATTAGCTATTTCTGCTGGCCGCTTTTTGCTGCTGGAGTTTTTTCTTTCGTTTTGAGAATGCCGCGAACTTTTTTCAGAGTTCGCAGTGTGCTCTCCCCCCGGGAATCTCGCTTTCAGCTTGTTTGCGAAAGACCTGTAATTTCATGACAACTGCAATTTTTGGCCAGCAGAAATCATTTCTGCTCATTTCTGCTGGGGCAGATTTACAGTGGGATTAGCCATTTCTGCTGGCCGCTTTTTGCCTTTGTGGTTTTTTCTTTCGTTTTGAGAATGCCGCGAACTTTTTTCAGAGTTCGCAGTGCGCTCTCCCCCCGGGAATCTCGCTTTCAGCTTGTTTGCGAAAGACCTGGAATTTCATGACGACTGCAATTTTTGGCCAGCAGAAATCATTTCTGCTCATTTCTGCTGGGGCAGATTTACAGTGGGATTAGCCATTTCTGCTGGCCGCTTTTTGCTCTTGTGGTTTTTTCTTTCGTTTTGAGAATGCCGCGAACTTTTTTCAGAGTTCGCAGTGCGCTCTCCCCCCGGGAATCTCGCTTTCAGCTTGTTTGCGAAAGACCTGGAATTTCATGACGACTGCAATTTTTGGCCAGCAGAAATCATTTCTGCTCATTTCTGCTGGGGCAGATTTACAGTGGGATTAGCCATTTCTGCTGGCCGCTTTTTGCTCTTGTGGTTTTTTCTTTCGTTTTGAGAATGCCGCGAACTTTTTTCAGAGTTCGCAGTGCGCTCTCCCCCCGGGAATCTCGCTTTCAGCTTGTTTGCGAAAGACCTGGAATTTCATGACGACTGCAATTTTTGGCCAGCAGAAATCATTTCTGCTCATTTCTGCTGGGGCAGATTTACAGTGGGATTAGCCATTTCTGCTGGCCGCTTTTTGCTCTTGTGGTTTTTTCTTTCGTTTTGAGAATGCCGCGAACTTTTTTCAGAGTTCGCAGTGCGCTCTCCCCCCGGGAATCTCGCTTTCAGCTTGTTTGCGAAAGACCTGGAATTTCATGACGACTGCAATTTTTGGCCAGCAGAAATCATTTCTGCTCATTTCTGCTGGGGCAGATTTACAGTGGGATTAGCCATTTCTGCTGGCCGCTTTTTGCTCTTGTGGTTTTTTCTTTCGTTTTGAGAATGCCGCGAACTTTTTTCAGAGTTCGCAGTGCGCTCTCCCCCCGGGAATCTCGCTTTCAGCTTGTTTGCGAAAGACCTGGAATTTCATGACGACTGCAATTTTTGGCCAGCAGAAATCATTTCTGCTCATTTCTGCTGGGGCAGATTTACAGTGGGATTAGCCATTTCTGCTGGCCGCTTTTTGCTCTTGTGGTTTTTTCTTTCGTTTTGAGAATGCCGCGAACTTTTTTCAGAGTTCGCAGTGCGCTCTCCCCCCGGGAATCTCGCTTTCAGCTTGTTTGCGAAAGACCTGGAATGTCATGACGACTGCAATTTTTGGCCAGCAGAAATCATTTCTGCTCATTTCTGCTGGGGCAGATTTACAGTGGGATTAGCCATTTCTGCTGGCCGCTTTTTGCTCTTGCGGTTTTTTATTTCGTTTTGAGAATGCCGCGAACTTTTTTCTGAGTTCGCAGTGCGCTCTCCCCCCGGGAATCTCGCTTTCAGCTTCTTTGCGAAAGACCTGGAATGTTATGACGACTGCAACTTTTGGCCAGCAGAAATCATTTCTGCTCATTTCTGCTGGGGCAGATTTACAGTGGGATTAGCGATTTCTGCTGGCCGCTTTTTGCTCTTGTGGTTTTTTCTTTCGTTTTGAGAATGCCGCGAACTTTTTTCAGAGTTCGTAGTGCGCTCTCCCCCTGAGAATGTCGCTTTCAGCTTGTTTGCGAAAGACCTGGAATGTCATGACGACTGCAATTTTTGGCCAGCAGAAATTATTTCTGCTCATTTCTGCTGGGGCAGATTTAATACAGGGGGATTAGCCATTTCTGCTGGCCGCTTTTTGCTCGTGTGGTTTTTTGCTCCTCCTTCCCGCTTCGAGTTCGGAACCCTCCTGACTAGTTCGCACACTCGTAATGCGAGGTAATCGGCAGAAAAAGTTGATAAGTGCGACACATGTAAAGAGAATAGATACAACACGAAGCCCATGATTGATCAGGTCCTTGCGTACCGGGAAAGGCATTTGAAGCAGATGTATCCAGTGAAAATTATATGTCCGGGTCTGGAAAGTTGTGATGCAAGAAAGGAAATAGTCAGTTACTAACGCTGTACCACCCGGCGCAGAATAGAAAGTTGACCAAATGTTGACGGATTTGTGACGGACAGGGTTTTTGAAAGTGGGGCGCTCTTCAGATGCACTCGGTGGCATCGCAGGAGCTATCTCAGCAGTGCCTTCGGGTCATTCTCTTCCGCGTCACAGCCTCACCGCGGTAATGCGTTGACTACGCCCTACGTGGGTACATGGAGCAGCGCACTACCCTGGTGCGGGCGCCATAGACTTCAGCTTTGGCTAGGCGCCGAAGCAAGGGCGAGGCCTACGTGGTGGTCTGGGGATGGCAAATGTGGCAGTAGCCTGATGTGGGGTCGATGATTTGGGATGGAAGTCGTCAACTTTGAATGGCTTTCAGCCTTTCGAAATGGAGATCACCCATTTGAAATGGCGATCAGCCATTTGAAATGGAGATCATCCATTTGTGACGAAGATCAACCATTTGTGACGAAGATCAACAATTTGTGACGGAGATCAACAATTTGTGACGAAGATCAGTGGGCCTGATCCGATTTGTGACGAAGATCATGGCCTCTGTTCAGAATTTGTGACGGAGGTCAGAATTAGGTCTGATTTGGGTCAGAAATCCTGTCCCTATATTACATTCTGGATTTCTGACCTAAATCTGACCGAACTCTGATCGCCGTCACAAATTGACGAGATCGGTGCTAAAGTGAGAAAGATAGCGCTTTCCTCGTCGCGGGCGCGGTGTTTTCGCCCTCGGGACTCTCCCCATGCCCGTTCGGCCGGTTGTGTTTTTTCCTTGCCGGTCGAGTAGCTGGCATGGGCGAAAATTTCTCGTCGCCGGCCCTCCGGGCCGTCGACGGTCTTGCGCTTTGTTTCTGCAGCGCATGTTGGCCTTTCTTTTACGTGGCGACCCACCTGTTGCCGCTTCGCAGCGACTGCGGTCCGGTTTTTAGTCCCCCCGGCCGAACTAGATGCAAGCGGGCGCTTGCCGGGTAATGCTTTGGGAAGTGATGCCTTTCTTTTCTCAGCAGGCCTTGGAAGGTCAAGCTCAAGGCTCAGGTGGAGCGCGAGCAATGGCGCAAAATTCGCGCGCAGCCGCTGCAGTCAAAGTAGCGCAGCGCACCTTCTTGGCTAGTTCCTCAAGCCAGCGTGAGGCGCCTGGAAATGAAAAACGCTGTCCGTCACAAATCCGTCACAATTTCGCCACAATTCAAATTACAATCCGCATGGTATGACGTTAATCAGTACACTGTAATGCGCTCCCAAACGTGACAATTTTTTCCGTGGTTCTGAGACTGAGTTGCGTCCTCCGCATGAGACTAAAGTGCATTCTTGCGTGACAGGATAGACAAGCTGCTCGCGGCCACGCAACACAGAACTCGGATTCATGCCAGACAAGCATGACAAATCTCGCAATCTCCTAGATCCAGACACTGTTGCAATCTGATAAGATGCGGCACGTCGAGACCAACGAGAAGTTCAAGCAGTACTCGGCGGAAGTGCCACACGACTGGTATCCTAGGTAAAAACGTCCCCACCTGCTTGTAGTTCTAGTTCTTGTCATGCGAATCTGCATGCCCAAAGAAAATGTTTCGCATGCGGAGCCCCATGATGAGAAGCGTTTTTTAGTCGTCCTTTGGAATTTGGAATGCTCCAATCTGCATACAAGACTAGATATGTGATGCTGCTGAACGAGCTAAACAGGATCATTACACTAAGAGGCCAAGCTACTTGTCATGCGCAACAACCGAAGCTGTTTGATTTGTGTAGCAGATTTCTTGCTATCTTGACTCTGGTGTGGGTACGTTTTTCCTCAGGATAGCTGGGACACTGTGCAGGCCAAGATTCACATGGAAGAAGAGAAGGAGCGGGGAAGCGGCGGGGGCTAAAGTTATATCAATATCAAGTGTTTCTTGCATATAGCATTTCTTGCATGAACGGGTTCACCAATTGTTCAGATCTAGAGATTTTTTACTTCACATTTTTTTCACCTGCTTGTGCTTCTTTCGTGCACCATCTTCGGGCGAAACTGATTTATTAGCAATAGCAAAGCAAGAACAGTGGAGGTACTTATGCAGAAAAAACAGTAAACTCTTATGGATACAACTCAGAAGTAGCGTAGCATAGCGTAGCCTATGTCTATCACAGTTAGTACATCGTTGTCGATACGTAGGAAGTAGTAGTCGTATGCAAGAGCCGTAGCAAGGGTTTTTTTGTAACACAAGGCGGCGATCGGGAAATAAGAGGTGCAGCAACTAAATCACAGTGGAAAATAAACCGGATTGTTAATGGAACCAGAAAAAAATCATTCCGAATCGTCCTTCGCCGTGTTGCGAAGCGGCTGTCTTTCCTCTTTGCAGCTTGAAAGCATGAGTACTACCAAAATTCTTGTTTACGACATGTCAACAGACGCTTGTTCTCGTCTTTCTTCTATGCCCGGAGACCATGATCCGCACGAAAAAATGGAAAAGGATTTGTTTGTCGAGTAGCTCCTGCAGAAACAGAAAGTAGTCGTGACCTCCCATGTGGGTGTACCAAACATCAAATTCAAAATGCCGAACTGAGTAGAGTCTTGTTCACCACTGTACCCAAGGCAACAACAAATTTGAGGGCGGGCGACCGAGAAAGAAGAATGTGTGAGCGTATTTACGCGGTGTAAATTAATACGTGGAAAAAGATAAACATTTAGAACAAGACGGCTGCGTGATGGAAGCACGGCTTGCGTATTGAAGCAAAAAAACGAAACAGCCTAAACTCCCGGTCTTTCTTTTTTGGCCTGCGTCACAGTTGTGTCGTGGAACTGCATAGCAGCACGACTCAGGCACCATGGAGGAAGCGTTCGCGCAGCGCTCTACTTCCCGGTCCTCCACCTCCGCAAGAATGGAGCCTTCGCAGCAGTCCACCCGGGCTTTCGTGCTTGGCCAAGCGGAGCGGCATTTGTCGAGCCTGACGCAGCTCGCGATTCTGATTACGATTGTCTGCTACGCGATGGTGCAGCTCCAGGAAATTCTGATCTATGCTGTGCAAAAGTATCGTACTCGTAGTAGTTGCAATTATGCATTTACAAATCTCCATCTCACGGTGAAACAGCATCACAAATTCCATTTGTCGTGCTAAGGTAATTTGTAATGCAATTCCCACTAGTACGATGCTTTTGCAATTCATATGATCCCCTTCGCGCTCGCGGTCTTTCTCTTGCAGCTCTTCGAGAAGGTCGCCAAATTGCTGGCCAAGCCCCGGGATCTTATCAAATGTAAAAATGTCTGGGTCTGGAAAGGTGGAACTTGTGATGCTTTTTGCGGATCCGATTTCGAAAAAAAACTGTATTGCATGACCAGCAAGAGAAGTCCAATTTGGTGTACACGGAGAGGGCATTTCTGATGCAGAATACGCATCAGGAAGCCCTCTAGAAATATGTGATGCTAGGCCATGCATTACAGGCATCAAGGGCCATGCAAAATATGCATGACAAGTCTGGCAATCTTTCAGACCCAGACATTTTTGCATTTGATAGATCTGCTCGTGAAGCAACTGGACTCTTATTGCGCGAACTACGAGCAGGCTACTATGGCAACATCTACTTCATCCGCGAGGCATTTCACAGCTAGTGGCGGAGCAAACGATCATATGAATCTGGGCGACCACGTGAGTGGCGGTGCGAGAACGCCGACGGGAATCGCCAGTACAACCGGTCCTACTTCTTCCGCGACAGTTGTCTCACCGCTTTCGCTATGAAATGCAAAAGCATCGTACTAAGTAGAAATCGCATGACAAATTTCCTCAGCATGAAAATTGGAATTTGTAATGCGGATATAGGTTGTAAGAAGGAGATTTGTAATGCATGACAGGAGCGATTACTACGAGTGCGATAATTTTGCACAGCATATTCGCCTACAGCTACAAGGCCCTCGTCCCGGAGGAACATTGCACTTTTCTACAGCTATATGGCAAGAAAAAACTGTTTCGCTGTGAACTTGTGATGCATAGAATGGAAGACAGAACGCATTTGTCTTGCCACACCTGCAAGACCTCGACTCTTTAGCCGTGTTTTCCCTTTGGAAGCGCGCATGGCAAATTTTCTGCGTCATGTGTAACAAACTTGTGATGCAGATCTTGCAAGATGATCATCACAGTGAAACAGTTTTTTCGTGGGATAAGCTACCTGAAGAAGGCGATTCACGTGATTTCCGATTTGTTGATTATCCTCATCTGTCTCGCGTCGGTGCTGTATGACGGTGCACAACTCCCCCTCCCCCTCATTTGTATCGCATGAAGAGCAACACAAGCAACAGCAGAAAAGGGGTTTTCGCATGACAAATTTTCATGCGGATTGTAGTACTAATTTGAGGTTCCAAAATTTGTCATGCTAGCAGTGCTTACGAGCAAGGTGTGAGTTTGGTACTTTGCATGACAAACGAGGGGGAGGGGGAGTTGTGCACTGTCATATGCTGCTCTTTGTCTTCCTGGTGTTCTACGGGCTGTCGAATCTGTTCGATAAATCCAAATTCATATGAACTGCAAAGAAAAGCATTGTACTTGTAGTATTGCAATGCAAATTAGCTCAGCATGAGAAATGGAATTTTTCATGCTGATTTAGGTTGAAAAAGAAATTTGTGTTGCATGACTGCGATTTTTAGTAGGAGTGCGATGCTTTTGCACAGGATAACTCAGCAAGTACTACCAATCACCGCGGGTGCAGGATTTGATAAACTACCTGCGGTCACTAGGGGTGGAGATCACGGTCGACGAAGTGGTCCGGAAAATCGAGGACCCCTTGACCCAATTTGTCGGCGGGGTTTTGCATTTCTTGTCGACGGGCTTCTTGGTGTTGATGATCCTCGGATTTTTACTCCTCGGGGTGTTGCAGGAGACGCAGGCGAAGAAAACCGGCACAGTGACGAGCGGGAGCGCTACAACAGCTTCGGGGACAAATCTTTCTCTGCACCACCAACGTCAACATACCGCCTCCGATCTGGATCGAGAACTTTCTGACGTTACCACCGTTATCAAATGGAAAAATGTCTGGATGTGGATCTGGAAGAATGCAACTTGTGATGCTGCATTTGGATTCCAAAAAAATCTGTATTGCATGACCAGCAAAAGGAATCTGATTTTTGCTACGCGGAGAGGGCATTTGTCATGCGGAATAGGCATCAAGAATCCCTTTAAAAAAACTGTGATGCTAGGGCATGCATCACAGACATCATGGCTCACGCAAACCGTGCATGACAGGTCTGAGAATCTTCCAGACCCAGACATCTTTGCATTTGATAGACGTGGCGCACGTGCGATCTTCTGCGACAGGTACCGTTTATGCTGTGCAAAAGTATCGTACTCGTACTAATCGCGTTCATGCATTACAAATTTCTTTCTCAAGTGAAATATTAGCGCGAAAGTACCCCTAACGAAAAAATCTTCAACAAATTGCAAAAGTTTTTGAAATTTTCTGTCGTCTCTGTTTTGTGGCGCGTTGCGCTGGTATGGGCCGAGATGCCCAGCAGGCTGGGTCTGCGGCCGGCGTGGAGGAGTTTTCGCCGCGAGGCCTGTTGAAGCCGCAGGCTTGGTGCAGCATAAAACTTGCGGCTGACAGCCCATCGCCCCATGGCCCGCGAGCCGTTTTAGTGATTATTTTGGCCGTGAAAGCGTCTGCCCCTTTTCTCCAAAATTCAGCCAAAAATAAATCGCAGGCGGGCCCGTTTTTCGGCGCCCAAATTTCCGGAGGACCACGGACGGACCACAGACGGACCGCAGGCGGGCCACACTTGGCCAACAAAGCAAATTTTTAAAATTCCCAAAGTCAGGCGATTCCTTAGGGTTTTTGCCGTCCCGAGCCAATTCGGGTGCTTTTGTTTGCACAAAAAGAATTTTTTTTTCGAACAAGCGGAATTTGGGAAAAATTTGTTTTTGCACAAAAAAAATTTGGGAAGGCGATACGGTTGGGGGGTAAAATTGGGGGTTGAGAACTTTTCCTGCCCGGGAAGCAGGACGCCACGCTGGGTGAACGCAATCCATGTCGCGGCTGCAGAATTAGTGCTGTGGGCCCGGATGGCTGGGCAGCCTCCCGCGCAAGTCGGGCCTACATCGCGAACGCTCCAACCTGGCAGGCCTCGGCATTTCAATTTTCCCGACCATGGCCGCAGGAAGGGCCGCGACCTTTCTGGTGATTTTCGCGACGACAAAAAAAAACCAAATTTGTTGGAATCAGATTCCTTAGGGCAACTTTCTGCCCAAGAAATACGCATTACAAATTTTATTTTTCATGCTGAGGAGATTTGTCATGCGATTTATATATACTAGTACGATACTTTTGCAATTCATACCGTTCCGGGCGTGCCGATTGTCATGCCTACTACGACAGGAGTAGACAGATTCAAAAATACAAGTACGATGAACGGCGCTTCGATATACAACAGTGAAGTACGCAGTGCAACAGTGCTATCGTACTCGTATAAATGCATTACAAATCATGTACATGTCCTCAGCATGAGAAAGAAAATTAATTTGTAATGCTGATCTACCTCAAGAAAAAGATTTGTAATGCATGACTGCAATACGAATACGACGCTTTTGCGCTGCATATGAAGCGGAGTCGGACTATTCCCCGTCCATCGCCGATATCGTGTCGACAGCGGCTAGCACGACCAGTCCGCAGCACTTGCACGCCACCGTCGCTGCCGCGGAGTTGAGTATGGATCACGCGCTCAGTAACAACAACGCGAGCAAGGTCACGCCCTTTCTCACGTCTCCGACCACGCAGCATGGGGCAGCACCGCCCCTGTTGGCCGCGCGTGGGACTCGGGACCCGAGACAGCCGCAGCTACCACACCACACGACCTCCACACGCTCGTCTCCGCACTATTTTGAATCCTTCGCACCAAAGGCGAAAGACCAGATCCAGAAGTACATTCTGCTGAAGACGCTCATGTCTCTGATTCTCGGGTGCGGGGTGGGCACCACGCTGTTAGCGGTGCAAGTCGACTTCTGGTTCGTTTTTACCGTGATGGCGTTTCTGCTGAACTTCATCCCGACCGTCGGCGGCGCGATTAGTTTGATCTTACCCACCGTGATCACGTTTTTGGACCCAACGAAACAGGTGTCGGACATCTTGATCGTGTTTATCATACCGGTATGCATTGCAAATATGCCTGGGTCTAGAAGGATGCAAAGTTAATCCTGCTCGTCTGGCATGACTATGAGAGTATCTCTTTGATGCGTGATATCCAAGAAGACACCCTAGTATTGCTTGTCATGCAAAGTCGCCGTTTGTAATTGAATTGTAGTCTTTATGGCGAAAGCGCAAGGCCTAGCCGCGCAAATAATATTTCTCACGCTTGGTTGTGCATTATGGAAACAGATTTTATCACTTACGACTACGAGAAATTCAGATTCACAAACACAGCCGACCATATATAAGTTTCCAAACCTAGACTTTTTGCATTGGATAACCAGGGTTGCTGCACATTCTCTGCGGAAACGTGTTGGAGTATCAAGGTGAAAAATTCTCCCTCCCCCTGATCAAAGTGGAATTTACCCACCTACCTACCGGCTCGCCTGGTCGACCAGGCGACCGGGAGGCCGCATACCGTGCCGGAAGTGGATCAGACAGGGCCGGCGCCCCTTTCGCTCGCCTGGTCGACCAGGCGAGCGGAGAGAACCTGCCGAAAAGTTGCGTCACCTTGAGGCCGCATACCGTGCCGGAAGTGGATCAGACAGGGCGGGCGCCCCTTTCGCTCGCTTGGTCGACCAAGCGAGCGAAGAGAACTTGCCGACAAATTGCGTCACCTTGTGGCCGCGTACCGTGCTGGAAGTGGATCAGACAGGGCCGCCGCCCCTTTCGCTCGCCTGGTCGACCAAGCGAGCGAAAAGAGCCTGTCGAGAAATTGCGTCACCTTGTGGCCGCACACCGTGCCGGAAGTGGATCAGACAGGGCCGACGCCCTTTTCGCTCGCCTGGTCGACCAGGCGAGCGAAAAGAACTTGCCGAAAAATTGCGGCACCTTGCGGCCGCGTACCATGCCGGAAGTGGATCAGACAGGGCCGGCGCCCCTTTCGCTCGCTTGGTCGACCAAGCGAGCGAAAAGAACTTGCCGAAAAATTGCGGCACCTTGTGGCCGCATACCGTCCCGGAAGTGGATCAGACAGGGCCGACGCCCCTTTCGCTCGCTTGGTCGACCAAGCGAGCGAAAAGAACTTGCCGAAAAATTGCGGCACCTTGTGGCCGCATACCGTGCCGGAAGTGGATCAGACAGGGCCGACGCCCCTTTCGCTCGCTTGGTCGACCAAGCGAGCGAAAAGAACTTGCCGAAAAATTGCGGCACCTTGTGGCCGCATACCGTGCCGGAAGTGGATCAGACAGGGCCGACGCCCCTTTCGCTCGCTTGGTCGACCAAGCGAGCGAAAAGAACTTGCCGAAAAATTGCGGCACCTTGTGGCCGCATACCGTGCCGGAAGTGGATCAGACAGGGCCGACGCCCCTTTCGCTCGCTTGGTCGACCAAGCGAGCGAAAAGAACTTGCCGAAAAATTGCGGCACCTTGTGGCCGCATACCGTGCCGGAAGTGGATCAGACAGGGCCGACGCCCCTTTCGCTCGCTTGGTCGACCAAGCGAGCGAAAAGAACTTGCCGAAAAATTGCGGCACCTTGTGGCCGCATACCGTGCCGGAAGTGGATCAGACAGGGCCGACGCCCCTTTCGCTCGCTTGGTCGACCAAGCGAGCGAAAAGAACTTGCCGAAAAATTGCGGCACCTTGTGGCCGCATACCGTGCCGGAAGTGGATCAGACAGGGCCGACGCCCCTTTCGCTCGCTTGGTCGACCAAGCGAGCGAAAAGAACTTGCCGAAAAATTGCGGCACCTTGTGGCCGCATACCGTGCCGGAAGTGGATCAGACAGGGCCGACGCCCCTTTCGCTCGCTTGGTCGACCAAGCGAGCGAAAAGAACTTGCCGAAAAATTGCGGCACCTTGTGGCCGCATACCGTGCCGGAAGTGGATCAGACAGGGCCGACGCCCCTTTCGCTCGCTTGGTCGACCAAGCGAGCGAAAAGAACTTGCCGAAAAATTGCGGCACCTTGTGGCCGCATACCGTGCCGGAAGTGGATCAGACAGGGCCGACGCCCCTTTCGCTCGCTTGGTCGACCAAGCGAGCGAAAAGAACTTGCCGAAAAATTGCGGCACCTTGTGGCCGCATACCGTGCCGGAAGTGGATCAGACAGGGCCGACGCCCCTTTCGCTCGCTTGGTCGACCAGGCGAGCGAAAAGAACTTGCCGAAAAATTGCGGCACCTTGTGGCCGCATACCGTGCCGGAAGTGGATCAGACAGGGCCGACGCCCCTTTCGCTCGCTTGGTCGACCAGGCGAGCGAAAAGAACTTGCCGAAAAATTGCGGCACCTTGTGGCCGCATACCGTGCCGGAAGTGGATCAGACAGGGCCGACGCCCCTTTCGCTCGCTTGGTCGACCAGGCGAGCGAAAAGAACTTGCCGAAAAATTGCGGCACCTTGTGGCCGCATACCATGCCGGAAGTGGATCAGACAGGGCCGACACCCCTTCCGCTCGCCTGGTCGACCCACCAGGGCAGGCGAGCGAAAAGAACTTGCCGAAAAATTGCGGCACCTTGTGGCCGCATACCATGCCGGAAGTGGATCAGACAGGGCCGACACCCCTTCCGCTCGCCTGGTCGACCCACCAGGCGAGCGAAAAGAACTTGCCGAAAAATTGCGGCACCTTGTGGCCGCATACCGTGCCGAAAGTGGATCAGACAGGGAGGGCCGCCGCCCCTCTCGCTCGCCTGGTCGACCAGACGAGCGGAAAGAACTTGCCGAAAAATTGTGGCACCTTGTGGCCGCATACCGTGCCGGAAGTGGATCAGACAGGGCCGACGCCCCTCTCGCTCGCCTGGTCGACCAGGCGAGCGAAAAGAGCCTGTCGAGAAATTGCGTCACCTAGTGGCCGCATACCGTGTCGGAAGTGGATCAGACAAGGCCGGCGCCCCTTTCGCTCGCCTGGTCGACCAGGCGAGCGAAAGGAAAGAACTTGCCGAAAAATTGCGGCACCTTGTGGCCGCATACCGTGCCGGAAGTGGATCAGGCAGGGCCGACGCCCCTTTCGCTCGCCTGGTCGACCAGGCGAGCGAAAAGAACCTGTCGAGAGATTGCGTCACCTTGTGGCCGCATACCGTGCCGGAACGAAGTGGATCAGACAGGGCAGACGCCCCTTTCGCTCGCTTGGTCGACCAAGCGAGCGAAAAGAACTTGCCGAAAAATTGCGTCACCTTGTGGCCGCATGCCGACCGTTCCGGAAGTGGATCAGACAGGGCCGCCGCCCCTTTCGCTCGCCTGGTCGACCAGGCGAGCGAAAAGAGTGAACCTGTCGAGAAATTGCGCCACCTTTTGGCCGCATACCGTGCCGGAAGTGGATCAGACAAGGTAGGGGGGGCGCCCTTTCGCTCGCCTGGTCGACCAGGCGACGGACCGGGAGGCCGCCCCTCGGAAATTGTGCCACCCCCGGGGAGCCCCCTGGAAATTGGCGACCGGGAAGCCGCCGCCTTGGGTATGGGGTGGATAGGATTTTTCTTTACGATATGGAGCCCTACTTTTTCGGATCTTCGTTCGAGTTGTATCATGAGTAATATTGCCGACGCTTCCACCCGAGAGAGACTACTTGGCATGCAAGGCTGCAAGAAGCCTAAAGCTAAACTTGTGTGTGTGTTGTGTCTCATGCGCAGGCACTTCTATGAGAGCAGGCATTGTCTAAATGCTGTCTGAGTGTTTGTCATGCCAAAATAAGAGATGCCGGTGCCGCGGCTTCACACATGCTAAACGCAATGAGATTGCTCGCCCAGCAACCACCTCATGCGCAACAGCAGTCAAAACTTGTTGCTTGATTTGTGTCGCAAAGTGCTCACCTTCAGGACTCAGGTGTGTAGTGGGCGGTCCCGTTTTTACGTTGGATAAACTGCACCCCATTGTCATCATGTTCTGCTTGGTGGTCTGGAGCTCGCTCTGGGGAGTGGTTGGCGCGGTGCTGTCGGTACAGGAGGTTCCTTTTGATGTGAGCGTCACATCATATTGCTTCACCATTACTATGTACTAGAGAAGTATTGCACCAAAATGAAAATTAATACCAAAGAACCTATTCAGGTGCCCCTCACTTGCTGCCTGAAGCTGGCCCTGGAGCCCCACATCAAGGCCCATCCCTACGCTCTGTTTGCGTATCGCGCTATGGAGTTCCATATGCATTGCAAAAGTAAATCGTACTGGTTCTCGTACTAGAAATGAAAATTTTTGCATTTGTAGTCATGTGCATTACATACAAAGCTCTTTGTCAGTTTTTATGGTATTAAATCCACCGCATTTTTAGTCCAGTCATGCTGAGGGTGGAATTTGTCATGCGATTATTCTAGTACCATTACGATAGTACTGGCGCAATGCATATTCGAGCTACCAACCGAAGAGCAGATTTTGGAAACCGACTACATCAGTTCGACGCCCCGGCCAACGCCCCGCACGTTGACGGATCCCAGCCGAGCTTTGATGAGCAGTGGCGGTGGTACAAATTTTGGAAGTAGTTCTCATGCGGCGGGAACAACTATGGGGATATCCAATACAAAAATATCCTTGGACGACGTCTGGATGTAACAAGGCTGCACATGAAAAGAAGTCTCGCCATATCTTGTTCAGTTCTACCTGCATATATAACAGATTCAGATCTTGTTGTCCTTCAAATTTCGCATCACAATAAATCCAGCTAACCAAGAGTGATATTTACGATGCATAAGGGAGTAGAAACTACCACTCGAGTCGAATGTCGACGGCGAGTAAAGATTCCACGCCGATATCCTGAGCGAAAGGACCGTAGTACAACTAGTAGAAATTATTGCATGAAGATCACATATTTGCTCAGCATGATGGATGCAGATTGTAATTCTGATGTAGCCTAGGAGAGACATTTGTCTTTGTCATGCACATTTGCAATTACGACACGTACGATAGTACACCTTTGCTGCACAGGATAGCCGAGCTCGAGTTACAACGAGGGGTAGCTAACTCCAGATGGGCTCGAATCTTCTTCGGACGGTGGAACCTCTTCTAGGGGGGATGAAAGACGAAGACCGTGGAAACAGTTTCGTATTTGACATCACTTCTATGGACGAAAAATAAAAGATTTTTATGACCACCGGGCATTCAAGTCGGCAGTAATTGAAAACTCGTGCGAACTATTCGGTCCAACAAAAGAATCACAGCACTGAAGTCAAAGTGCAGAATGGACGATAGGAGGCTGTAACAAGCGGAAATTGAAAGTAGAGAACCTATTGACGAGCACACCTAGATGAAGTACTAGTAGTACGACAGGCGTAATACTAGCCAAGGTTAAGGTGGTGCTCCTGCTTTTTGAATAAAGAAAAACTACGCTCGGCTGTATGATTCAAAAATGTAGTACCGGTGTAGAGCAGCGCGCGCTTGTTGTTTCCCGGAGACGGGAAAAAGACGGCTAGTACTTCGTGCGGTTTGTGCCTACTTGCGCGTTGTATTTGCTGTCGACATTGTGTTGTTCAGCAGTCGTGCTTTGGATCATACGAATGTCGTTTTTTTTTTTTGTCTACAGCAGATCACGCATGAGCATGACTGCTCAAGCCGCAAGATCTTTGAACCCACCAGGGGAAAAATTTCGGGGTTTTTGACTGCTTTTTTTCGAAGATTTGTGAAGTTTCTTGTACAGCTACAGTGTGCCTGTCGACGCGTTTGGGGCAGTGCGGCCACAGCATCTTCTTAGACATCTTCAGCCACGGTAGCTCCTCCTGCAAGTAGCGCTTATCACCCGTGTGCACTACTACAACCGGCAGCACGGTACCACACCAAGTGTATCAGTCCTCTCTTGTATTCAGCACAGCGACTACGGCTCCTGTACAAAATACAACTGTGAAGAAGATGTTTTTAATAAAGCTTGCCTGGGTCTTCAAAATTTTGCACCTGGTCGTTCACTGCTCCCTTCGCGCCGCTTCAACTGTTGACCACGATGCAAAAGAACTTTTCTCGCACCACAGCCTCCTCCGGAAAGCCTTCGTGGACCGGCTGTACGGTGGGCGAGATCTGCTCGCGGAAAAGGAGCTTCCGCAGCATTTGCTCGACGAAAAAACACCAAATCTCGAAGTATCCTGTGCAAAGGTATCTTGCTCGTAGTAATCGCAGTCACGCATTAAGAATCTCTATCGCAAGGCAAAAAAGCACGACAAATTCCATTTGTCATGCTGAGCTAATTTGTATTGCAATATACTACTAGTACGATACTTTTGCAGTTCATACGAAGACGCGGTGGACGACCGGTTTTCCGATGGCACCTGGCGGACCCACCTCGAGAAGGCTGATTATCCCACGAAAAAAGTGTTACAGTTACACATTTGTAGGCAATTCAGCAACACAAATGTCCCTGCATGAGAGAGAAAACCTGTAATGCAGAAATCCTAGGGGAAACATCTATGAAGCGAGGCTCTTATGCATATCCGGCATGACAGAGCTTGTCTGTCTTGCTTGGCCTGCAAGACAGTGTGTAAGAACCAATCCACGCGGCGTGCGCCGCGTGGGAAAAAATAAAACAACTCTTCAGCGTCTGTGGCAAATTCTGTCTGTCCTGAAAAATTTTCGCGCTCGACTTTGTCGCCTCTATTAGAGTGGCCGCGTTTGGCTTCTCTCGAAGTGGCCAAATTCGAAGGAAGACAGAGGCGGCCAGGCAGCTTTTGGCTTCGTCTCTGAGGCCCAGCCTAGCAAACAAGCAACGAGGTCGCTTCTCGCTTTACAAAAGTGGCCAGCTTTGGCAGTTTTTTTTTTCAGAAGCCCGGCCAGATCAGGAAGAAACCAGGAAAGAGCTCGCCTGCTGTTCGCTACCTCGCCCGGCCTCGCTTTTTGCTTTTACAAAAGCGGGCAGCTTTGGTAGGCGCTTGTCAAAGTGCTAGGCGCTTGAGCGACCAGAACCGCGACAGCAGTGCGCGAAGCGTCTAAACGCGAAGGAGGCCCAGTCGGGCTCTTTCCACACGGCGAAAATCTCGCGAGCAAGCGAAACGGCGATAGCAGTGCGCGAAGCAGCTAATAAGCAGTGATTTCCATCCGGGCTTGTTCCACAGCGTGAAAAGGGCCTGACTGGCAAATCGTCGGCGCCTTCGTGACACATTTTTTTCAATGGGTAGAAAACGCTAAGCAGACCTTCAGAAGAAACCTTCTGAAGAAACCTTCAGAAGAATTGACATTTCTTCTGAAGAAAGCTTCAGAAGCTTTTTAGCTTTCAACCTTCAGAAGACCTTCTTGAAGGTTTTTCGACCTTCAGAAGGTCAAAAAAGGTTGGCCCTTTTTTTTTGCATTTTTCGGCAAAAAATGACGTTTTTCATTTTTAACCTTCAGAAGGTTTTGAAAAATCAACCTTCAGAAGGTCAAAACCTTCAGGAAGGTTCAAAATCAACGTGAGCCAAACCTTCAGAAGATTTTTTTGATGAAAAACCTTCTGAAGGTCAAAATCAGACCTTCTGAAGGTAGTTACCTTCTGAAGGTTCACAAAAAAAAATAAATTTTCGCGGCGCAGGATCTGACTTCCTTTCCACTTTGGCCGTTTTTTGAACTGCTCTTTTTAGAACCTTCAGAAGGTTCGTCGACTCTTCTGAAGAGTCTTCTGAAGAATTTTCTTCTGAAGGTAGTTTTGATTTTTTCCCTTATAGTCCTTCAATTACTGTAAGTAACACTTTTTTCGTACGATACTGACGTCGACTTGGTCACCCGCGGCTTGAACCGGCCGGTGAAGTTTTGGCTGGAGCTGGGCTCCTTCCGCGGACAGAGTTGCATCCGGGCGGCAAGAATCTTGAAGAACGCAAATATTTACTATCATGCCAGACGACGAAAGCTGCAGAACGGTCAGGAGGTGGAGCAAGAATCGAGGAAAAATACAGCTGCCTCCTCCCCAGACGACGACTTCTTCGTTCTCTGCGTCGACAGTTTCGTGTTCGGGTCCAGCTTCGTATCGACCTTAGTAGAGGATTTGAAACGAACACGGAAGAGAAAGGAAAAGGAAAACAAAGTAGAAAGTAAAGGTACTAGTATTACCGGCAGCACGGCGGTAGCGCAAAGCGGTACTAGTAGCGCGCCGAAACGCAGTACAACGTCAACGTCCGTGCTGGACCAAATGCTCTACAAGGATGGCAGCTCAAAGCTCCTCGACTATCAAATACAAATATGTGGTCTGGGGTCTGGAAGATTGCAGGAGTTTGTCATGCATCTTCTGGATCACGCAACTGGTCTCTAATGCACGCAAAAGCACTACAGGTTTTGCGCAGGCCTCCTGATGTCTATCCCGCATGAGAAATTCTCTATTTGCGTAGCAAGAAATGGAAAGCTTATGGTGCTTATGCAATACAAATTTTTGCCTATTCCAGCAATCGCATGACAGGTTCCAATTCTTCCAGACCCAGACGTATTTGCAATGCATATCGACCAGTTCATCGCCAATGTCCGCCACGCCGGGCTAGAGCAGGTCATTGCAGTCTGGCCACAAACAACGCTCTCGGCGTTGCGACTGCTATTGACGAAAGTGCAGCCGCCGGCCAGCTTGCCACTGTATGACGACGACAGCGAAGAGGATAATCATGAGATTAGGTACGACCAAGAACAACAACTACACGAGCACGAAGAGTTTGAGGAGAAGGAGTTTAAAGGGGGGACTAGCAGACCTAGCGAGCAGCAGGATCGTGAAAAGAACCCATCTACAGCTGCAGCTCTCTCCTCAGCACCCCTACAGAAAAGCAAAAGCCGGTCGTTCAGGAATAGCGACAAGGAGCCGCTGTTGCCCATCCAACCCGACGTGATCTATCTCGACGCGAGCCATTTGAGGGATGAAACCTTGATGGAAGTGGAACACGCGTGGGCGGCGCTGGCCCCCGGCGGCATTCTCTTCGGCGACGACTGGGCGCTGGAGGAGGTGGCAGTAGACGTCTTGAAGTTTGTGGACCGACTACTGCTCTGCATGCACAAACGAGATGAACTACCGAGGTGGACCTCAGCTGGCGACCAGACCAATGCCAACGCGACCATCGCCGCCCGAACCGCTTCTGGTACGTCGAGCGTATGCGCTGCAAATACGTCTGGGTCAAGAAACATGAAAACTTCTGATGCACATTTCACACCAGACAAAAATCTGTCATGCGTGGACCGCAAAAGTTGCTAGGCTCATTTCGTGTCACTCAGACGGCATAATTTCTCATGCGGATTAGCCATGGAGAAAACTGCTCAAATAAACCTGTGATGCTAGGACTTGCATGCCAGAGCTTCTGCGTCATGCACAAGCAGCATCACACCCTTCCAGACCCTAAAGTGTTTGCACTTGATAAGGCGTGAGCTGTGCTAATTTCCGCGAGTCATCTTCCCTCGACGTCAACTGTTTGCACTGCAAAAGTATCGTACTAGTACAAATCGCAATACAACATTGGCTCAGCATTACAAATTAAGTAAATTTGTAATGTGGATTTACCTAACCAACTAGATTTGTAATGCATAACTGCGATATACTGCGAGTGCGATACTTTTGCACAGCATAAACTGGTTTCCCCACCAATTTTACGAGCACCGGGTGGGCATGCTGCGGCTATCAAATGTAAAAATGTCTGGGTCTGGAAGAGTGCAACTTGTCATGCTAAATCTGAAGCATGCAAAAATCTGTGTTGCATGATTACCACAAGTCGTCCAGTTTTGACCCAATCGGGAGGGAGTTTCTCATGCAGGATAGGCATGGGAGAGATCGCACAGAATCTGTCATGCTATGTCCTGCATTCCAGACCGCATGGGTCTTGGAAAAGCTGCATGACAAATCGCGCACTCTTCCAGAGAGACCCAGACACTTTTACATTTGATAGCGCCCGGGGTTGTACGTTTCCAGAGATACTTTCCAGTGGTTTTTGCGGAAACACGACCCGAGCGAAACACAGGGCAGGAGATATCAAAGTGAAAAATCCGCCCTCCCCATATTGAAACGGAAGCTTCTGTTGCTGGATTTGCGTACACAAATCAGCTCTGTCTTGCAGTGAGGCCCTGCAGGCAAGGCCAACGCCTGTTGTACAGGGGTGTTTTGGTGTAGGTACTTAGCATAGCAGAGGCCTGCCATGTTGTAGCCGTAACAGCATTACAAATCGCCTGCATAAGTCGGCGGATTCTTTGGATCTGCCTCCTTGCAAGAACGACAGGCTCTGTGGTCACAAATCACCATCACAAATCTTTAGAAGGAGCATACCTTTTCAGTAGGGGGAGGGTTTTTTTTTTCTCACAATACATGACTGCAAAACCGCTTCGAGTTGGTCTTCCACCAGGCACCTACAGTTACTGAAGCGACGTCTGAGCAAGTGGATTTGAAGAAGGTAAAATGGCTGGACCATGACTCCATGTTTGTCAGGGGGACGGAGGAAATCGTAGCGCTTGCGGCCGCACATCTGGAGGGAGAGGCGGAAACACATCAGGGATTAGCAGCTACTGCACGTACGGCCGGTGGTCCAGCGTCTGTGTGGTCACCTCGAGAACCGCAGCGGCATCATGCCTACCTGCAACCCTTGCGCCCGCACATCTATCAAAATGAAAAAGCCCCGCTCCCCTTAGGAACTCAAAGGAAGATTTGTGTAGCGTGATTTGTGATAGCAAGTCACGCTGTTATGCTAGAAGGGAAGAGATGCGGACTGTAGTGCTGGCTGGCGTAGGAAAGCCTTACGTCTTCAGCATGACAGGAAGCAGCTGGAAACGGGAAACACCATCACAAATTACCTGTAAACGAGGAAGCAACTGCGTCTCTTGGCCTTCTAGCAATACAAGTCGACTTGTGTAGTCAAATACAGCAACACAAATTGCTTTTTCGATATGGGGAGGGGGAATCTTTCCTCACAATAACATCCTGGGCATGTTTTTGGAATCAGATCTTCTCCTCGAAGACCCGATCCTGACGCCACCGGACGGGCAGACGACTTCTCTGCCAACGAGCTTCTCGTTTCTAGACCTGCAGATGACCACTTGTTTCCTGGGTTTCAGCGCCGTGAAAGTGAAGCAGTGGCAGTACGACTGTTGCCAGGACTGGTCGGAAGAAAACTCCGGCTGCTGGGACCTGGTGTACAACCCGAACCACTGCTGTGTGCTATTTGCAGACGGCCCGGATTTCTACAGCACTGCAGGGATAAGAAGTTCTCGCACAACAACTAGACCCCAGCCCGGGCAGCAGCTACTGCGCGACACAGCGCCGGCGTCTAGAATGATAACCAGAGTCAGGCTAACGGCAGATCACATTCGGTGAGCTATAACTTGCTGAGAAGATGATGCGGCTCTTAATCATTCCGATCGAGAACATAGATTCAGTGATAATTCATTTGTGGGCGGAAGATATGATCTGTCTTCAGAATGCAGCAGGTGCAGCACAAGTACTAGGCTTGTAATACAAGAAAAACAGCGCATATTATCAAATTTCGTTGGTTGCTGGGCCCGACATGCGGCCGGGCAGCTCTGTCAACGCCAGCTTCCTGTCATGCAGCTGCCATGGGATGGTGAAGTGATGTCGATGGCACCTTCTAGTACCGAAAAGACTTCCGTCTTTGTGTGCATCTTGATAGCAGGCCGCGCAAAAAGTACGGATGGCGAAACACTGATGTGCGCTTTTTAATATTGGTGTAGGGCTTAGTGTCAGTTCACCTACGTTACCGCACCGACTAGTAGTGTGAGAGGAACATGATCCTGATCCGCTGTTTTAGTATTTCTCCTGCAGCCATGTTGGCATCAATGTGATCAGGCTACGTACTGATTTTTATTCGATTGCTTGTGATCGATTGCAAGAACTTTGATGCCGCCCTGGTTTCACCTTTCCACGCGGCTTCCATGCACGACGCGGGTGTACATTTATCACTGCGTAGCCTCGTCATATTAACTTTAACACGACCTAGTGAAGATCATGGATAAAAAGTTTATTTGTTGGGTACTGTACAATCAGCAGATCTCGTCATGAGGTAGACTTCATTGCCATAGTGCTACTAGCTGGCGCAGCTCTCAGCTTCGAAGTAGATCAGCAGCGTGCGATATCTGATCCGATCAGCATCGAAGGTCGGAACTTTGAAGTTCAGCAGCGTGCGATATCTGATCGATCTTCAGCATCGAAGGTCCCAGCTTCGAAGTAGATCAGCAGCGTGCGATATCTGATCCGATCAGCATCGAAGGTCGGAACTTTGAAGTTCAGCAGCGTGCGGATCATGGTCTGATGCGTGTTTTTTGCAACACCGGATAATTCTTGTTTTCTGTGCAGCAGCTGCAACCGTTTCCAAGCCTAAAGAAAGCGTCGGCGCGGCATACGTACCTAAGTAGCCTGGTGAGGTGGAACTACGAATAATTCTCGTTTGGTCCTTTGTAAGTCGTATTTTCACACGCACTCCCCCCCACCTTCAGCCTCATTGTGCTTTTTAAGAAATTTACCAATATTTTCACGACAGGACGCTCTTTTACTTTTGCATCTGCCTAGATCAATCTTGCGACTCACTTCCAACCATTTCTGCAGGGCGCAGTAGTTATTTTCAATCTCTGTAGCTAGTAGTTTTCCCGCAAGATAAGTAACCCTTAGGTTTTCCGCCCACCAGATTCAGACGGCGTTGTTTTCTTGTGTTTCTTCGACCAGGGTCGTGAAGAAGAAGATGGTAGCATCTACCGACGAGCGTTCTTGTTATCAAATGCAAAAATGTCGGGGTCTGGATCTGGAAGGATGCAAGTTTGTCATGCTTGTCTGGCATGACTCGAAAATCTGTGTTGCATAGGCGCGAAAAATAAGCCCTCTTACCTGTCATACAAAAACGCAGTTTGCCATGCGGAATATGTACGACATGATTGCAGCCAAAAAATTTGTCACGCATAGCTGCGTATTGCAGTGCGTCGATCATTCACTTTTAGCATTAACCCAGACCACATATTTGCAATCCATACTTGCCCCGCACAACAAGCGGAACAAACCAAGCCCGGAAGTGCGGCGGACCCGAAAAGTCTGCCCAAGAACGAGGACCTGGAGCAAACTACCGATCTGTTGCAAGACAGTCCCCCGGGCTCCTGCGAGATCTCCGCCTCGCCGCGCCACGTCGAGGGGGAAATGCAGGCCAGCCCTGAGTCGACGTATTCATCTGCGGGGCACGAGGAGAAAGAAGAGATTGAAGGTGGCACCACCAGCCCGGCGGCCAAGAAGCGCAAGATGCAGGCCGCTACAGCGGAGGAGGAGTGTAGTACAACTACGAAGAGTCCGAAGGAACTATCAAATGCAAAAATGTCTGGGTCTGGAAATAACTTGTGTTGCTGATACTTGCATTGCAAACTTGCTGCTTGTACGGCATAGCAGCATGAGAAAGTTCCCTCGGCATTCCTTGGGGATTTCATTCGTATTTAGCATGACAAACTACCATATCCAGCAAGACAAAAAAACTGGCCAATGGTATTCATGCATTACAGATCTTGTTGTCCTTGAAGTCCTGCATCACAAATCCAGGCCCAGACATATTTGCATTTGATAGGAACTGATGGGGACGTATTTTCAGACGAAGCTGAAAGGGCCGGTATGAATTGCAAAAGTATCGTACAACTCGTAGTTATAATTGCAGTCATGCATTGCAAACTCTTTTCTCAAAGGTAAATGTGCATTAGAAATTTTATTTCGTATGCTGAGGAAATTTGTAATGCCTTTATACGAGTACGATAGGATCGATACTTTTGCAATCCATAACCGGATAACTTCTACCATCTGGGTTTGGATCAAGCAGATTCAAGGCTCAAGGGGCTGTTTGGCAACGTTCGCATGATCCTGATGATGGGGTCGGCTGACCGGGCGAAGAAGCTGGCGGAAAAGATCGACGTGAACTTCCCGATTCCGGAAGACCAGTTGGATTCTACCGTCCACGGCATCACCACTTCGAAGAAAGACGCTGAAACGAAGGAACGCTCCGTGGAAGACCTGTCGCGGGCGAAGGATATCAAAAGGAAAAATCCTCCCTCCCCATATTAAAGCCATGTCCTTCCGAAAATTTGTGATGCAGATTTGTGACCACAAATCCTGTCTGTCTTGCCAGAAGACAAATCTAAAGAGTCCGCCGCGATATGCAGGCGGTTTGTAATGCTGCAAGGCCTACAGGGCAGACGTCTGCCATGCTGGGTTCCTACACCAAAAGGCACCCCCTCACGCTTGCGATCTGCGTGCAGTGCTTTCCTGCAAGACAGGCGTGATTTGTGTACACAAATCCCGCATCACAGATTTCTGTTTTGATATGGGGAGGGGGGATTTTTCATTTTGATAAAGGACCGCGGGAGTTTGTTTGTCACGGGCTACTGCCCTATCAAGTGCAAAAGTGTCTGGGTCTGGAAGATTGCCAGGTTTGTTATGCATATTTTGCATACTTCATGGTCATGGTGCCTGTAATGCATGACCTAGCATCTTCACAGATTTTTAACTCGCCTTCTGATGGTGCGTATTCCGCATTAGAAACGCCCACTCCGCGTAGCACAAACTGCACTCCTCTGGCGAGATCAAGCCTGAGGCTTTGTTCGTAAAGGGGGTGACTGTGGTTGAGGGGTAAAAAAGGTCATGCAATACAGATTTTTTTTTACCTTCCAAAGACAGCATCACAAGTTGCAACCTTCCAGACCTCCAGACACTTTTGCATTTGATATGCCCCACCGAGCAGAAGAAGAATTGCGTTTTGATCTTCTCTCACGGGATGGGGAATGCGAGCACCAGCATTTTTATCCCACGAAAAATTGTTTCACTGTGATGATTTTGCAAGATTTGGATCACAAGTTTTTTACACATGACAAAGAAAACTTGGCATGCGTGCGTCCTAAGGGAAAACACAGCTAAAAATCCAATGTCTTGCGTGTGTAGCAAGACAAACACATTTGTGTTCCGCTCTATGCATCACAAGTTTACAGTGAAACAGTTTTTTCTTGCGATAATTTTTTTGAACGAAATTACCAAGCTTCTGTTCTGGAGCGGCTGCGAGATGAAGAAGCTGGAAGCGCTGCGGATCGGCATATGACGGTGCACAACTCTTCCTCCCCTGCAGTTGCCCTGCAGTTGTCATGCAAAACCCCAAATCCAGTCGCTTTCCTCCTGTGGCACTGTTTGCGTGACAAATTTCGAAAGGAGCCCAAACAGCACTACAGTAAGTACGTAAATTTGTAATGCACAATGTCCACGGTGGTCGCATCGCTGGCGTTTGTATAATTGTTGTTCATGCAATACAAATGAGGGGGAGGGGGGTTGTGCACTGTCATGCGGCACTTGCGGTGGACTGAATGTGCCCGAGGGCACGGTGTGCATCACGGAGCGTATCACGAGAAAAAAGCGTTACAGTTACACATTGTGTTGCAAGCCCAGCATGACAGACAACCTCTGTTATGCCAGAAATGTATGCTCCTTCATCCGAGCTTCATTTCATGCGTGTTTTCCCTTATGCCCTGTGCATTGCAAGTTTTCCCTCTCATGCAAGGAAGATTTGTGTTGCTGAATTGACAACAGATGTGTAGTCACTGTAACACTTTTTTCATCGGATAGAGCGAGCGATGGACGGACAAGAGGAATGGGGTTACGAGTTCACTTATGCACTACAAACATACGTTTGGAAGATTCAAACCTGTGATGCAGATTCTGGAACAGACAAAAATCTGTATTGCGGAGCCAGCAGAAGATGCGCGAATCTTGTCTCCAGCAGAAGGCATGTCGCATGCAGACCAGGCATCATGGAGAAATAACCTCCGGAGAGTTTGTCATGCTCTGCGCGTATTCAAGACCTTTTTTCAGATGCAAAAACTGCATGACAATTTGTCGCAGCCCCAGACATGTTTGAAGTGCATATCACTGCCTTCGGGCAGAAGTTCCGCGATCCGGCTGACGCGGACAACAAGATGGTGGCGGAGCTGACGAAAATCGGGAAGGACATGCCGTTATCCACTGCAAAAGTATCGTACTAGTAGAAATCGCATGCCAAGTTCCTCAGCATGAGGAATGACATCTGTAATGCGGATTTGACTTAACCGAAATAAAATTTGTAAATGCATAAATGCGATTAGTACCAGTGCGATACTTTTGCAGTTCATAACCCTTTCCCTGCACCGTGGGCAACACCATGACGACCGATGATTACTACCTCGGCCAGGGTCGCTTAGACGGTGCTTTGCTGCCCCCCGGTCATTTCAACCTCTCGTCTGGAGGCGGACGCGGAGGTACCAGCCCAGGCGATTATCAAATGCAAAAGCATCGTACTAGTAGTAACCGCATTTACAAATTTGCTAAGCATGACAGAAGGAATTTCTCATGCTGATTTACCTTGAGAAAGAGATTTGTCATGCATAAGTGCGATTACTACGAGTGCGATACTTTTGCACAGGATAGCGATGGTGCAGCAGCGATGAATACTAGCGAGATGAACCTCATCGACGAAAAACAGCAGAAGGAGTGGTTCGTGAAGCTGCACGAAAAACACGGAATCGTGAATATGGAGATGGAAGCCACGGGCATCTTAGCGTTTTTCCAGCGCTTGAAGATTCCCGCCGCGGTCATCGCAGTTGCGTTGCTGAATCGGTACAACGGTGACCATATCAAATGCAAAAATGTCTGGGTCTGGAAGATTCTGAGGCTTGTCATGCATGTTTCACATGACCCAGGATGTCTGTAATGCACGACCTAGCATCACAGATTTTTAGAGGGCTTACTGCTGCCTACTCCGCATGACAAACACCCTCCCCGCGTAGCAAAAACTACACTGCTCTTGCTAGCCATGCAATACAGACGTTTTTAGAGTCCAAAGTTCGCATCACAAGTTCCAGACCCAGACATTTTTGCATTTGATAGACCAGCACAAGGTTTCCCGGGAGCAGATCAAGGCGTACTCGGAGCGGCACTTGGTATCCAAGAAAAAAACGTTGTTAGTATAACTTTGTGATGCGCAACATGCAAAATGATTGCGTCTGTCATGCTTGGCATGCGTCGTAGGCTCCATTAAAGGGCGTTATCACGTACTATCTGCGCATGACAGGTTTTTGCTGTCATGCGAGAGATATTTGTGATGCTAATCCTCCAAGAAAGTTACAGCTACAATGTTTTTTTCTTGGATACTTGGCCCTGGCCATGCAGTACCTGCACCAGCGCACCTATGGATGTGTCAGAGTTGAAATCGACAAAGTGGAAATAATTTGCCATGCATAAAATGCGACACAAAGAATGACTCTATTGCTGAAGGCGCAAGGGAGGCAGATTCTAGTGCTGGTAAGGGTCAAGAATTGGGCTGCTGACTAGCATGACAGAGAGCAGCCATCTTGCACTAAACAGCATGACAGACTTGCTTCAGAGGCTAGGAAAATTTGTCATGCGCCGATTGGAAACTGTGGGTCCAACTGGTATAGATTTTATGCATCACAAATTATTTCAACTTTGTTAATTTCAATCCTGACAGTTCCATAGCACCTTTGCGGTGTTGAAATGATTGAAGCTGCAATTTGAAGATAATAGATACTTCCACCAAGCGTGATATTTTTTTTTCTTTGTGAGCCAAGGGGAATTCGAATTTTTCATTCCATACGCAAACTTCAATACATTGGTTATACGAACTGAATCTTATCAAACACTACAAGAAGTAGTAGAAAAGGTGGGAGGAGCTGCACGGTGAGAACGGAAACTAGTATTTCCTTACGACCCACCGACCAGAGAGTTGTGGATGAATCTAGGCGCAATGAAAGACTTCTGTTGCGGCTGATGAAATGCAAGAACAAGTCCGATGTTGCTGAAAGACAACGCGATCTTTTTTATCTTCTATTTTTCTGTTTGTGGAGGACGATCATATTTGATTCACTTATTTCTTTTCATTTGATTCTGTTTACAACAACCGAGGATGTTGACGCTCCAAATCCGAACACGCCCTAGATAAAGAAAAGACGAAGGAAGCACGTGGTGACGATAGATAAAGCGACATTTTGAATGATGCAAAGCTCGACTTTGTCGTGCACAAAGCAACTGTCTTTTTTGAAGATGTAATGGAAAGAACTTGCATCGCAGGAAGATGTAATGCAAACAACTTTTATCATTTGCGAAAAAATGGAGAAAAGCGAAGATGATCATCGCTCGTAAATAGATATGAAGACCTACTACAGGCCTTTATCCAGTGCAAATTTATTTGTCGTGCAGAGTCTTCCAAGTAGGCGCGCGCGCATGTTCATCTCCGGAAATCCGGACCCCACGCAGAATGGTCTGCAAAAGCGAAGAGCGCCTGATCTTGATATCGAATGCAAATATGTCCGGGTCCGTATGGAAGAGTTGTGTGGCTCTCCTGTTTTTGCATCACGCAGAGGGTGTGGTATGCAAGACCTAGCATCTTCACATAAATCCAGAATAAAGTAAAATAGAAAGAAGATCGACTTTGAGCGCAAAATCGAAATCTAAATTAAACCGAAGGCAATATTAAGAAATTGACGCAGGACTCACTTCATTTTCAAAACAAACTACAAGTAGTGCTAGTTCAACTGAAGCCCACTTCTATCAATTGAGGTTCGAGCTGCGCCCTTTTATAATTTTCTACCTCGCAAGAAATAACAACGATGCGCATGCGTGTGATCTTCGACCACCTAAATCAATTTTATTGCGTTTTATTTTTCTCCGTCTCCCTTGCACACCAGTTGTATTAAACTACAAGGTAGCACAAGTAGAAAATAAATGATGGTGGGACCACTACTTGCGACGCGAGGAGATGAAAAGTCTGCTGCGCCCCCTCTCGGTACTAGCAGTTCTGCTAGCGGTTTCCATGTTCACGCGGTGAAGAAGATCATTTTTTGCCCGCTTCTTCTCGGGTGCGCGCTCTTCTACTTCGTCAACGGGGCCGATCGTCCTCGGCGCCGTGCGTCCTCGGCGCGCGCCGTTCGTCCTCGACTCCGCGCAGCGCAGTCGACACTGGCGCGAAGATCGTCGTCGGCACCGGCCTATGAAATGCCAATATGTCTGGGTCTGGAAGGGTTGGAATTTCAGATGCTTTCTCTCATCTTCTCTCAACGGCCACACAAAGATCTGCTATATCTATAAATAGAATATGCATGAACAGGAAATGCAAAACCTGTCCACTTTTGGCCACCGGGACAGAGGATTTCTCATGCAGAATAGGCATTGCAAAGCCGTCGCAGAAGAAGAAGAACCTATGTTCTAGTGCCGGGCTCGAGAATGATCCAGAGGACCTTCTGGGCGGCCATACAAAACCTGCGTGACTACATTTTCCAGACCCAGACATATTTGCATTTGATAAGGCCACTAGAAGTACTAGCTCTGCTGGTGCGGTCGTCCCGACGGCGGGCGGCAGGCGTGCTTCCAAAAGGTGGAGCATGGGAGAAGATACTAGTAGCCGCGTGACACCTTTTTTACCGCCCCGCGACCTCGCGCAGTGGTCAGTGGCTGCAGGGATGATGCACCAAGTCGCGAGGCCGCGGCTTGCCTGGCTGCAGAGCCTTCAGCAAAACGCGGACCCAGAATGGACCAAGGACGAGAAGCGCCGCGGGGAGCCCTTTCCCTCGAGCCTGGAATTTCTGAAGACCGCGATCAAGCTCTGGACCAATGCGGAATACGACACTTCGCACGAGCAGCGCAATTCGATTGTGGCGACATATGGTGAGCCCGACACGTGGAACGTCTCAGACGCGTTGCGCGCACGGAGAGGCGGGCGGCTCCGATTTCGTTTTGATTTTTGCAGCAATACCCCTCCAGCAGGGCAAGACTTACCTATGTCGTGGGGACTCTGCTTTCATTCCTCGTTCAGCGTCACAAACTGGCGAGTGACCGGCGTGGAAAGCTTGGAACGCATGTTCGAGGACATGCGTGGCCTTTCCTTTCCGCTCTTCTGGGATGTATCTCAGGTTACAAACATGGACGGGATGTTTCAAGGCAGCGACTTCAACCAGGATCTCAACACTTGGAAAGTCGATGCTGTTACAACCATGCGGTCTATGTTCCACGACGCCTCTAACTTCAACGGTGATCTCAGCCGCTGGGACGTGCGTTCTGTTACAGACATGAGCCATATGTTCCGTGGCGCCCAGAATTTCAACAGGGATCTCAGCAGATGGAACGTGAGTGCTGTTACAGACATGAGATCGATGTTCGAGGACGCCTCGAACTTCAACGGTGATCTCAGCCGCTGGGACGTGCGTTCTGTTACAGACATGAGCCATATGTTCCGTGGCGCCCAGAATTTCAACAGGGATCTCAGCAGATGGAACGTGAGTGCTGTCCAAAATATGAGAAACCTGTTTTTCGAAGCGAGCACGTTTAACCAACCCATTGACGCATGGGGAGAGAAGATTGCGCTTGGGACGGATTTGTCGGGGATGTTCGGCGCGCATGTGAACAACCCTGGCACTGCGTTCAACCAAAGCTTGAGAAGCTTTGAGCCGTTGATCAGCGAAGCCTCCTCTCGCACCTACAAAGATATGCTTTTGGGCGCGACGAGTTTCGATTGGGGTGCAAACTTCAGCAGAAATTTTTTATCACAGCGGGAAGGACGGGAGGTGCTGAGGCTACTAGGGCGAAGATAAACTTCTATTAAAGATCCTTGCTTTTGGTTTTGTCTCCTCTCGCCTAAAGCAGCGCGAGGTCCTCTAGTTTTCTGTAGATCGCTGTTGCTATCCTCCCTCGCCTCCTTGGCTAAACAGATACTTTTGTTTTTCCACAATATCAGGAACGATCGGCATTAAAGCAGCGCAGCCCGAGTAGCTTAGAACTTTCTACTAGACTAATCGGTCGCACTTGTAAAGTTGTAGAACTCTCAGAACTCTTCATGTATCTATATGTGCAATCTATAAACCGCTCACTTTGCCCTGCTTGCATCTACAGCCTACGAGGAAGAAGGAATTATGATGTTACAGCATTCGGATCAGCAACGGAAATGGGCCACGGTGCAGCTTCTTACACTTTTCTTTCTGGAAAATAGTCTTCACTGCTTTCGTAAAAATCCTGGGAGGTGATGCAATGAAGAAAAAAAGAAATACTGGAATGGAAAGAAGTATTTTTCCTTGTATAATAATGTATGATTGGTGTATGATTGGTGTATAATAATGTATGATGGAGATGATGTATGATTGGTGTATTGAAAAAAAAAAAACAGCCAGATGTGTAGAGCAAGATGGAAGCGAAGTCGTCGTTGGACTCATACACTTGTTCACTCCGCCGATCGAATCGGTGTCGACTTGAGTAACTACGTCCTCGGAGCATGCATGCATAGGCATACGGCATACCCCACCACCCCCCCCGACGTTACGTTAGTACCTGGGTTAGAACGTCTCGATTTTTGTTGGGCAGACTCCTAATGCAAACGCATCGGTTGATGTCCGCCGTTTCTGGAAGTCGTCGGTCGGTGATCGGTCTATCGATCCCTGAACGCTGCCGTGTGCAGTTTGAGTTCTATCAGACAAGAACGTCAAGGAGACGGTATTCCGCAGTTTTTGTTGAGGATCATAACGACGACGTAGACGAAGCGAGAGCTGCAGCGATAGAACTCAAGCGGTAGATGATACTCGCGAACCCACGGGCAACATACCTCGAAGGCAGGAGGACAAAGACAAAGAAGCAGTCCGAAAACAACTCTGGGGTTGCGGCGGCCATCAAGCGGTGACATTTTGAAACGCCTCGAAGTAGATCAGCAGCGTGCGATATCTGATCCGATGAGCATTGAAGGTCCCAGCTTCGAAGTTCAGCAGCGTCCGATGGATATCTGATCGATCTTCAGCATCGAAGGTCCCAGCTTCGAAGTTCAGCAGCGTGCGGGTCAATGTCTGATGCTGGTTTTTTGCAACAGCGGATGATTCTAGTTTTCTGTGCAGCAGCAACCGTTTCCAAGCCTGAAATAAAAGCGTCGGCAAGGCATACGTAAGTAGTCTGGTGAGGAACTACGAATCACTCTCGTTTGGTCCTTTGTAAGTCGTATTTTCACATGCACTCTCCCCCACCTTCATCCCGCTCATTGTGCTTTTTACGAAAATTTAAATTATATCCAAAATTACGACAGGACGCTTTTTTACTTTTCCATCTGCCTAGATCAATCTTGCAACTACCATGCCTGCGGAGCGCAGTACTTATTAATCTCTGTACGTAGAAGTTTCCCCGCAAGATAACCACCTTCAGCTTTTGCGCCCAACAGACTCCGACCGTGATAGCACCGCACGGGTGAAGAAAATTATTATACCCATATTTTTTACTGTAGAACGTTTTGTTATGGATGTGTCAGAGTTGAAATCGACAAAGTTGAAATAATTTGCCATGCATAAAATGGATGCCAGTTGGAACCCAGTTTCCAAGTGGCGCATGACAAATTTCGGTGGTCCCTAAATCCAGTTTGTCATGCTGTTTAGGCAAAGAAGAGCGATTTTCTCATGCTACTTTAGCAGCTCGATCTGTAGCCCCAAACAGGCTGACAATCGGCCTCACTTGCCTGCTCTGCAACACACGTACCTCGGGTCATGCATTTTATGCATTACAAATTATTTCAACTTTGACGATTTCAAACCTGACACTTCCATATTTGTTTTCTATTTCTTGTGTCTCTTCGAGCAGGGTCGTGAAGAAGAAGATGGTAGCATCTACCGACGAGCGTTCTTGTTATCAAATGCAAGAAAAGTGTCTGGGTCTGGAAGGATGCAAGTTTGTCATGCTTATGATCTGGCATGACTCGAGAATCTGTGTTGCATAGGCACGAAAAAGCCCTCTTACCTGTCATGCAAGAACGCAGTTTGCCATGCGGAAGACGTACGACACTGCAGCCAAAAGATTTGGCATGCATAGCTGCGTACTGCAGTGCGTCGATCATTCACTTTTAGCATTTTTAACCCAGACCACATATTTGCAATCCATACTTGTTCCGCACAAGCGGAACAAACCAAGCCCGGAACTGCGGCGGACCCGAAAAGTCTGCGCCACGAGGACCTGGAGCAAACTACCGATCTTTTGCAAGACAGTCCCCCGGGGTCCTGCGAGATTTCCGCCTCGCCGCGCCAGGTCGAGGGGGAGATGCACGCCAGCCCCGAGCCGACGTACTCATCTGCGGGGCACGAGGAGAAAGAAGAGATTCAAGGTGGCACCACCAGCCCGGCGGCCAAGAAGCGCAAGATGCAGGCCGCTACAGCGGAGGAGGAGTGTAGTACTACGAAGAGTCCGAAGGAACTATCAAATGCAAAAATGTCTGGGTCTGGAAACTTGTGTTGCTGATACTTGCATTGCAAACTTGCTGCTTGTACGGCATAGCAGCATGAGAAATTTCCCTCGGCATTCCTTGGGGATTTCATTCGTATTTAGCATGACAAACTACCATATCCAGCAAGACAAAAAAACTGGCCAATGGTATTCATGCATTACAGATCTTGTTGTCCTTGAAGTCCTGCATCACAAATCCAGGCCCAGACATATTTGCATTTGATAGGAACTGATGGGGACGTATTTTCAGACGAAGCTGAAGGGGCCGGTATGAATTGCAAAAGTATCGTACTCGTAGTTGTAATTGCAGTCATGCATTACAAACCTTTTTCTTAACGTAAATCCGCATTGCAAATTTTATTTCGTATGCTGGGGAAATTTGTAATGCATTTATACGAGGTCGATACAACTTTTGCAATTCATAACCGGATAACTTCTACCATCTGGGTTTGGATCAAGCAGATTCAAGACTCAACGGGCTGTTTGGCAACGTTCGCATGATCCTGATGATGGGGTCGGCTGACCGGGCGAAGAAGCTGGCGGAAAAGATCGACGTGAACTTCCCGATTCCGGAAGACCAGTTGGATTCTACCGTCCACGGCATCACCACTTCGAAGAAAGACGCTGAAACGAAGGAACGCTCCGTGGAAGACCTGTCGCGGGCGAAGGATATCAAAAGGAAAAATCCTCCCTCCCCATATTAAAGCCATGTCCTTCCGAAAATTTGTGATGCAGATTTGTGACCACAAATCCTGTCTGTCTTGCCAGAAGACAAATCTAAAGAGTCCGCCGCGATATGCAGGCGGTTTGTAATGCTGCAAGGCCTACAGGGCAGACGTCTGCCATGCTGGGTTCCTACACCAAAAGGCACCCCCTCACGCTTGCGATCTGCGTGCAGTGCTTTCCTGCAAGACAGGCGTGATTTGTGTACACAAATCCCGCATCACAGATTTCTGTTTTGATATGGGGAGGGGGGATTTTTCATTTTGATAAAGGACCGCGGGAGTTTGTTTGTCACGGGCTACTGCCCTATCAAGTGCAAAAGTGTCTGGGTCTGGAAGATTGCCAGGTTTGTTATGCATATTTTGCATACTTCATGGTCATGGTGCCTGTAATGCATGACCTAGCATCTTCACAGATTTTTAACTCGCCTTCTGATGGTGCGTATTCCGCATTAGAAACGCCCACTCCGCGTAGCACAAACTGCACTCCTCTGGCGAGATCAAGCCTGAGGCTTTGTTCGTAAAGGGGGTGACTGTGGTTGAGGGGTAAAAAAGGTCATGCAATACAGATTTTTTTTTACCTTCCAAAGACAGCATCACAAGTTGCAACCTTCCAGACCTCCAGACACTTTTGCATTTGATATGCCCCACCGAGCAGAAGAAGAATTGCGTTTTGATCTTCTCTCACGGGATGGGGAATGCGAGCACCAGCATTTTTATCCCACGAAAAATTGTTTCACTGTGATGATTTTGCAAGATTTGGATCACAAGTTTTTTACACATGACAAAGAAAACTTGGCATGCGTGCGTCCTAAGGGAAAACACAGCTAAAAATCCAATGTCTTGCGTGTGTAGCAAGACAAACACATTTGTGTTCCGCTCTATGCATCACAAGTTTACAGTGAAACAGTTTTTTCTTGCGATAATTTTTTTGAACGAAATTACCAAGCTTCTGTTCTGGAGCGGCTGCGAGATGAAGAAGCTGGAAGCGCTGCGGATCGGCATATGACGGTGCACAACTCTTCCTCCCCTGCAGTTGCCCTGCAGTTGTCATGCAAAACCCCAAATCCAGTCGCTTTCCTCCTGTGGCACTGTTTGCGTGACAAATTTCGAAAGGAGCCCAAACAGCACTACAGTAAGTACGTAAATTTGTAATGCACAATGTCCACGGTGGTCGCATCGCTGGCGTTTGTATAATTGTTGTTCATGCAATACAAATGAGGGGGAGGGGGGTTGTGCACTGTCATGCGGCACTTGCGGTGGACTGAATGTGCCCGAGGGCACGGTGTGCATCACGGAGCGTATCACGAGAAAAAAGCGTTACAGTTACACATTGTGTTGCAAGCCCAGCATGACAGACAACCTCTGTTATGCCAGAAATGTATGCTCCTTCATCCGAGCTTCATTTCATGCGTGTTTTCCCTTATGCCCTGTGCATTGCAAGTTTTCCCTCTCATGCAAGGAAGATTTGTGTTGCTGAATTGACAACAGATGTGTAGTCACTGTAACACTTTTTTCATCGGATAGAGCGAGCGATGGACGGACAAGAGGAATGGGGTTACGAGTTCACTTATGCACTACAAACATACGTTTGGAAGATTCAAACCTGTGATGCAGATTCTGGAACAGACAAAAATCTGTATTGCGGAGCCAGCAGAAGATGCGCGAATCTTGTCTCCAGCAGAAGGCATGTCGCATGCAGACCAGGCATCATGGAGAAATAACCTCCGGAGAGTTTGTCATGCTCTGCGCGTATTCAAGACCTTTTTTCAGATGCAAAAACTGCATGACAATTTGTCGCAGCCCCAGACATGTTTGAAGTGCATATCACTGCCTTCGGGCAGAAGTTCCGCGATCCGGCTGACGCGGACAACAAGATGGTGGCGGAGCTGACGAAAATCGGGAAGGACATGCCGTTATCCACTGCAAAAGTATCGTACTAGTAGAAATCGCATGCCAAGTTCCTCAGCATGAGGAATGACATCTGTAATGCGGATTTGACTTAACCGAAATAAAATTTGTAAATGCATAAATGCGATTAGTACCAGTGCGATACTTTTGCAGTTCATAACCCTTTCCCTGCACCGTGGGCAACACCATGACGACCGATGATTACTACCTCGGCCAGGGTCGCTTAGACGGTGCTTTGCTGCCCCCCGGTCATTTCAACCTCTCGTCTGGAGGCGGACGCGGAGGTACCAGCCCAGGCGATTATCAAATGCAAAAGCATCGTACTAGTAGTAACCGCATTTACAAATTTGCTAAGCATGACAGAAGGAATTTCTCATGCTGATTTACCTTGAGAAAGAGATTTGTCATGCATAAGTGCGATTACTACGAGTGCGATACTTTTGCACAGGATAGCGATGGTGCAGCAGCGATGAATACTAGCGAGATGAACCTCATCGACGAAAAACAGCAGAAGGAGTGGTTCGTGAAGCTGCACGAAAAACACGGAATCGTGAATATGGAGATGGAAGCCACGGGCATCTTAGCGTTTTTCCAGCGCTTGAAGATTCCCGCCGCGGTCATCGCAGTTGCGTTGCTGAATCGGTACAACGGTGACCATATCAAATGCAAAAATGTCTGGGTCTGGAAGATTCTGAGGCTTGTCATGCATGTTTCACATGACCCAGGATGTCTGTAATGCACGACCTAGCATCACAGATTTTTAGAGGGCTTACTGCTGCCTACTCCGCATGACAAACACCCTCCCCGCGTAGCAAAAACTAGACTGCTCTTGCTAGTCATGCAATACAGACGTTTTTAGAGTCCAAAGTTCGCATCACAAGTTCCAGACCCAGACATTTTTGCATTTGACAGACCAGCACGAGGTTTCCCGGGAGCAGATCAAGGCGTATTCGGAGCGGCACTTGGTATCGCAAGAAAAAAGTGTTACAGTTACACACATAGTCTATGCAAGACCGGCAACACAGACAACCTTTCTCATGCAGGAAATGCTTGGGATGAACCTCGATTCCTTCCTGTTTTCCCTTATGATCTTCGCATTACAAGTTTTCTCTGCAGCCACGCAGAGAAAATTTGTGTTGCTGAAGTTACAACAAATGTGTATCTGTGAGCACTTTTTTCTTGTGATACTTGGCCCTGGCCATGCAGTACCTGCACCAGCGCACCTTTGCTATGCAGCAAAAAAACTGTGTAAGTGTAAATTTGTGTTGCAGAACATGCAACAGAGTTACACCTGTCATGCCAGACAGCCACGAAGTCCTCTTTTACTGTGTGTTTTCCCTTACAAGCCACGCATGACAGGTTTTCTCTGTCATGTAGAAGAGCAAATTTGTAATGCTGTTTCTCAAAGAAAGTTACACTTACACACTTTTTTTCCTGGATATTTGCGGTGTTGAAATGATTGAAGCTACAATTTGAAGAAAAAACTACTTCTAAAAGCGTACTATTTTTTTTCTTTGTGAGCCACCAGCAGGGGAATTAGAATTTTTCATTCCATACGCAAACTTCAATAAATTGGCTATACGAACTGAATCTTATCAGACACTACGTACAAGAAGTAGAAAAGGTGGCAGGAGCTGCACGGTGAGAACGGAAACTAGTATTTCCTTACGACCCACCGACCAGAGATTTGTGGATGAATCTAGGCGCAATGAAAGACTTCTGTTGCGCCTGATGAAATGCAAGAGCAAGTCCGATGTTGCTGCAAGACTACAACGCGATCTTTTTTATCTTTTATTTTTCTGTTTGTGGAGGACGATCATATTTGATTCACTTATTTCTTTTCATTTGATTGTGTTTACAACAACCGAGGATGTTGACGCTCCAAATCCAACCCCGCCCTAGATAAAGAGAAGACGAAGGAAGCAGGTGGTGACGATAGATAAAGCGACATTTCGAATGATGCAAAGCTCGACTTTGTCGTGCACAAAGCAACTGTCTTTTTTGAAGATGTAATGGAAAGAACTTTTATCGCAGGAAGATGTAATGCAAACAACTTTTATCATTTGCGAAAAAATGGAGAAAAGCGAAGATGATCGCTCGTATAAATAGATATGAAGACCTACTACAGGCCTTTATCCAGTGCAAATTCATTTGTCGCGCAGAGTCTTCCAAGTAGGCGCGCGCGCATGTTCATCTCCGGAAATCCGGACCCCCACGTAGAAGGGTCTGCAAAAGTGAACGCCTGATCTACTTGATATCGAATGCAAATTATATGTCCGGGTCTGGAACAAAAGTTCTGTGGCGCTCCTGTTTTTGCATGACACAGAGGGTCTGGTATGCAAGATGTAGCATCTTCTTCACAGGTTTTGAGAAGATGGAGCAAAAGCAATACCTAATTCGCAAGACAAATCCTCACTTTCGGTGAAACAAGATGAGCAACTTTTGCGGTCCATGCGTGCCAGATCATTTTTGCGTGACCTAAAATGCGCGGTAGAAGTTTGCACGAATGATCCAGACCCAGATATTAAGTGCATTTACAAAAAGGTCAAAAAAGGTCAGTGTAGTCGTCAAATGGCTCCTGCCGCGACGGCCCGTGGAGGTCGTGGGGCTATTACTTTCTTAGGTCACGTGAACAAGAAGAAAAACGAACTTATTCTTCCATCAAGATCACGGCTCTTCTTCCTCTATCAAAAGGATCCCCTCTACTTACACGATAGCAGGAAAGTATAAACTACAGCACAGCTATAGTTGTAAAAGCAACAGATCCAGAATAAAGTAAAAAAGAGTATCGACTTGGAGCGCAAAATCGAAATCTGAATTAAACCGAAGGCAATATTGAGAAATTGAAACAGGATTCACTTCTTCATTTTCAAAACTACAAGTAGTTCTAGTTCACCTGAAGCCCACTTCTATCACAGAAATTGAGGTTTGAGCTGCACCCTTTTATAACTTCCTACCTCGCGACAAAAAATAAGGGCGACGTGTGTGATCTTCGAACAGCTAAATAAATTTTGTTGCGCCGTTTTATTTGTCCCCCTCGGACAGCTGTATTAAACTACAAGCTAGCACAAGTAGAAAATAAATGATGGTGGGACAACTACTTGCAACGCGAGGAGATGAAAAGTCTGCTGCGCCCCCTCTCGGTTGTACTGGCAGCTCTGCTAGCGGTTTCCATGTTCATGCGGTGAAGAAGATGTGTTTCGCTTCGACGTGTCCTTGGGGGACAGCGGATTGCCTTGCCCGGTGTGAGGAGGGGAGGAGCTCGTTGTACAACAACTTCTACATAGGGAGATGAAAAACTACAACGGACCGACTGGAAAATTCACGAAATCCAGATCAATACAAGTTTTCTTTTGCACTCAAACTTCGACGATACCCTGACCTTGATAAAATTTCTTGATACCAAAAAATAAAGAATACAGCTCACCAAACCCAATTGGCAAATGCATGCTTCATGCTTCTTTGAGTTTAGAAGTTGACAACTCATTTTCTACTTCGGAGCAACATGGACCGTTTCCGTTTCCGCAAGCATACGAGCAAACTTGTACAATTTGAACACAGCCCCTGGGTTTTTTTACGAATGAAAATAATCCAAGATTCAAAGCCACTTGATAGATTGTAGACGAACACGAGAAACATGATTATTAGCACCGCTGGGGGTTGCAATGTACCTGTAGAATTTCATTTATGTGAAGCCAGGAAAAGGAATAGAAGAATCATCTGATGTAGCGATTAGGAGAGCTCTGGGCTTTTCAACAGCGACATTCGTAGTTTTGTTCCTTGTCGTTCTTGTCTTCCGCCGGCGTGTTTTTCAACCGTGTTGGTTTGTTTGTTGTCTTGAACAATCTACCTCTTTATTGGAGAGAATTTCAATTTACCTTCCCTACAGACTTGCTCTTATTGCAAGCGACTTGCGCGGGGAAAAACCGCCAGCACGCACAGGTCAGAACATCATCAACAGTTCGGTGTTGTACTAGTGAAAGATCTTTCATCTTGTGCTCGGAACTTCTACCTAGGAATACGAATACCACCTTGAGTTTCTTGATTACACCTACATAATTCAAAAAGTATAAAGAAAACAAGAAATGCCACTATGGCGTTCTCAACTGTTACATTCTCAACTGTTACATGATTTGTCATGCAAAACTACAATCAGAATCGGCACGGTCAAGCTGCTTTGCATGACAAATTCTTGAAGGGCCAAACAGGCTGAGAAATTGTTCCAAATCTGTCATGCAAGACGCGCAAGGTCACCCCGTCCACTTTTTCCATTCTTGCATCACAAACTCGTGTAACAGTTGAGAATGTCGTCTTGTATAAATAACATAAAAACACTTAGTCTCGGTACTAGCAGCTCTGCTAGCGGTTTCCATGTTCATGCGGTGAAGAAGAAACCGCAGACTAGCTTCAATTTCCCGGGAGGCGGCGGGGGAGGAACCTCGAGAGACGGAAATTTAGAATTAATTTGGATAGTAAGTTGAACAAGATGAACTCAGTTGTGCTTGTGGACTTCAACACCATAATTCGATGTATTAACTACCGCATCTTGATCTTCCTCTTCGTTTGTGCAGCTGCTGCATGCAAATAGCGAACAACCCGAAATCAGATGCGTACTGGTACTAGGTCGTGAGGACCACATCAATCAGCACCAAAACAAAAGATTAAAGATTCAATCATACCTCCGCCGCTTCCTCCTCCCCAGCGGGTGGCGCTGGTGGGTCTAACGTCTTGAAACTGACCTCGGCCTGGGGGTAGATCAGTTCCCAGAGGTAGGATCCGTTCGGCAGCTTATCCGCGCAGTTCTCCTCTATTACCCCGAAAGCGGACGCCATAGCCTGGGCGCAACCCACGTCTTGCGTGGGCTGCACGTACATGCAGGCGGGCATGCGCAGGTATTTTGGCTGTGGCTCAGCCTCGTCGCCTGGATATTTTTTGACGGAGCGATTGTTTATTTTGCGTCGCGAGATTTTGGTTTCGGAGCGAATAATTGCATCAGAAAAAAATTGAAATTCAGCACGTCGCATCGGACGACTTCTCCGTACAACTGCATTTTCTACAACTCTTTCTCCAGCGAACAGAGCACGAAACCGCAATAAACGGAGTACAATGAATACCGTCTGCCGGCGGCTTTGGCACAGGGACGCCCAGCTCCTTGTACATATCGGACTGTTTGCAGTTCTCCAGAAACGCAACCATGCAGGACTTCGAGTAAGACTCGCCTCGCGGGGCCAGCCACTCGTCATACTGATCTTGCGTGCTTTTCCCCTCGCTGGCCTGCATTTTTATTTCATCCAAATAAGGAGCACATGAATCTTATTGAACGCAATGAGTAGTAGTGAGGACCACTTCCTGTTCCTGCGTCCTTTTCTTTGCTATTGCTGGTGCGCGTTCTTGAACATGACTATGTATGAGGATGAAAGAATATGAAAATGAACTAGAACCTTGCATGACAATAAAAATGAAAATCACGAAGATGTATGAATAACTAGATCGCACCAGCGGGGCCGGGGCTGCATCTCCGCCCGCACCTTCCTCCTCGCCTCCAGCACCTCCAGGTATGGCATTCTCAAATGTTACATTCTCAACGTCAACTCTTACAACATGAATTTGTAACGCAAGACTGGCAAAATTGGAAGGAAGAAGATTGCGCCTTTTGCATTACAAGTTTGGCGCAGATTTAGATGCTGTCTAGCCCTCCCGAAATTTGTCATGCGAAGCAGCTCGATCATCTGGATCTGCCGGCTTAACAAGGTGCTTTTGCATGACAAATTCATGTAACAGTTGAGAATGTAACGTTTGAGAACGCCATACCAGGTGGCTCCAAGGTATGTCCCGCAGTCTTCACGTGCGTGACCCGGCGCCAGGCCGTGGTTCGCTCGGCTTATGCATTGCAAAAGGTAATCGTATAAATGCATTACAAATTTCCTCAGCATGAGAGATAAAATTTGTAATGCTGATTTACCTTAAGAGAAAGATTTGTAATGCATGATTGCAAGACGAGTACGATACTTTTGCACAGGATACGGCTACCCCCTTGTCGATTTTCTCCGCGCCACCATTTGACAGTGCACAACCCCCCCTCCCCCTCATTTGTCATGCAAAATGCCTAATTTGCGCCTTGGCTCTTGGCACTGTTTGCATGACAAGTTCGGGCAGCCCAAATAGCACTACACTCCAGCGCAAATTTGTCATGCAAAACCGGCACTCTTGCTGATGCTTGTATTGCCGTTCATGCCATACAAAAGAGGAGGAGGGGGACTTGTGCACTCTCATACTCCATTTGACCACACCGGAAAGTCGGCATCGAAGAAAGAACCCGGGCTCTGCTTCACGTTGATTTTGTCCACCACATTCACGTCGGGGTAGTACGACTCGACAAAATTGAAGCCCCAGTTGACTTGATCGATCGCTTCCGCATCAAATTCCGGGTACAGCCGCGGCGCCAGGCTCCTGGTCGCCGGCTCGAAGGCGGCAACTTCCTCGGGGGCGGGGACCTCGTCCGGCGCGCGGGCCTCAAAGGTGGAATTCGCCTCCAGCTCGGCGGCGCCGCCACCTTTCGGCGGCATGGTTTAATACGTGTACAACGCGTAAAAGTTTTGAAACTTTGACAATACTCAAGTAGCC
>CAJINV010000025.1:306833-332578 GCA_905178155.1 Amoebophrya sp. A120
GACGCCTCGAACTTCAACGGTGATCTCAGCCGCTGGGACGTGCGTTCTGTTACAGACATGAGCCATATGTTCCGTGGCGCCCAGAATTTCAACAGGGATCTCAGCAGATGGAACGTGAGTGCTGTTACAGACATGAGATCGATGTTCGAGGACGCCTCGAACTTCAACGGTGATCTCAGCCGCTGGGACGTGCGTTCTGTTACAGACATGAGCCATATGTTCCGTGGCGCCCAGAATTTCAACAGGGATCTCAGCAGATGGAACGTGAGTGCTGTTACAACCATGAACGGTATGTTCGCGCACGCCTCGACCTTCAACGGGGACCTGAGCGAATGGAAAGTGAGTGCTGTTAGAGACATGGGCTGTATGTTCGATGGCGCCTCGACCTTCAACGGTGATCTCAGCAGATGGGACGTCAGTGCTGTTAGACACATGTACTCTATGTTCCAGGGCGCTTCGACCTTCAACGGGGACCTGAGCCGATGGGACGTGAGTGCTGTTACAAGCATGACGGCGATGTTCTCCGGCGCCTCGACCTTCAACGGGGACCTGAGGAAATGGACCGTGAGTGCTGTTACACACATGCAATTTATGTTCCAGGGCGCTTCGACCTTCAACGGGGACCTGAGCCGATGGGACGTGAGTGCTGTTACACACATGCAATTTATGTTCCAGGGCGCTTCGACCTTCAACGGTGATCTCAGCAGATGGGACGTCAGTGCTGTTAGACACATGTACTCTATGTTCCAGGGCGCCTCGACCTTCAACGGTGATCTCAGCAGATGGAACGTGAGTGCTGTTACAGACATGTCTTTTATGTTCCGTGGCGCCTCGACCTTCAACGGGGACCTGAGCGGATGGGACGTGAGTGCTGTTACAAGCATGAGCAGTATGTTCGAAGGCGCGCGGAATTTCAACAGGGACCTGAGCGGATGGGACGTGAGTGCTGTCCAAGATATGAGAAACCTGTTTTTCGAAGCGAGCACATTTAACCAACCCATTGACGCATGGGGAGAGAAGATTGCGCTTGGGACGGATTTGTCGGGGATGTTCGGCGCGCATGTGAACAACCCTGGCACTGCGTTCAACCAAAGCTTGAGAAGCTTTGAGCCGTTGATCAGCGAAGCCTCCACTCGCACCTACAAAGATATGCTCTTGGGCGCGACGAGTTTCGATTGGGGTGCAAACTTCAGCGAAAATTTTTTATCACAGCGGGAAGGGCAGGAGGTGTTGAGGCTACTAGGGCGAAGATAAACTTCTAAAGATCCTTGCTTTTGGTTTTGTCTCCTCTCGCCTAAAGCAGCGCGAGGTCCTCTAGTTTTCTGTAGATCGCTGTTGCTATACTCCGTCGCCCCCTGGGCTAAACAGACACTTTTGTTTTTCCACAATATCAGGAACGATCTGCATTAAAGCAGCCACGACCTAGAGGCAGCTCTAGTAGCAGCTCAGAACTTTTTACTAGACTAATCGGTCGCACTTGTAAAGTTGTAGAAGTCCAAGAACTCTTCATGTATCTATATGTGCAATCTATAAACCGCTCACTTTGCCCTGCTTGCATCTACAGCCTACGAGGAAGAAGGAATTATGATGTTACAGCATTCGGATCAGCAACGGGAATGGGCTACGGTGCTTCTTACACTTTTCTTTCTGGAAAAAAGTCACTGCTTTCGTAATCCTGGGAGGTGATGCAATGAAGAAAAAAAGAAACACTGGAATGGAAAGAAGTATTTTTCCTTGTATAATAATTGGTGGAGATGATGTGTGATTGGTGTATTGAAAAAAAAAAAACAGCCAGATGTGTAGAGCAAGATGGAAGCGAAGTCGTCGTTGGACTCATACACTTGTTCAAAACTTGTTCTTTGTTGTTGATATATTCATCAGCTTTGAAGTTTGTTCTTTTTTTTGAGTTCCAAGTAGGCGCGCGCGCATGTTCATCTCCGGAACCACATGCAGAAGGGTCTGCAAAAGAGAACGCCTGAACGTCATATACATATTATCGAATGCAAAGTTATTATACTCGTGTCTGGCGCTCCTGTTTTTGCATGACGCAGAGGATCTGGTATGCAACGCCTAGCATCTTCACAGGTTTTGAGAAGATGGACATGAAGCATTACCTAACTCGCATGACAAATCCTCTCCTTCGGTGACACAAGATGAGCAACTTTTTCGGCCCATGCGTGCCAGATCATTTTTGCGTGACCTGAAATGCGCGGCACAAGTTTACACGAATGATCCAGACCCAGATATTAAGTGCATTTGCAAAAAGGTCAAAGAAGGTCAGTGCAATCGTCAAATGGCTGTCGCGACGGCTCCTGGAGGTCGTCGGGCTATTACTTAGTGAACTGAACAAGAAGAAAACAAGGTCGCGTGAACAAGAAGAAAAATGAATTTAATCTTCTATCAAGATCACGGCTCTTCTTCCTCGGTCAAAAACCTCCCCTCTACTCACACGACAGCTGGAAAGTATAAACTACAGCACAGCTATAGTTGTAAAAGCAACAGATCCAGAATAAAGTCAAAGCAACAGAAGATCGACTTGGAGCGCAAAATCAAAATCTAAATTAAACCGAAGGCAATATTGAGAAATTGACGCAGGATTCACTTCATTTTCAAAACTACAAGTAGTTCTAGTTCACCTGAAACCCACTTCTATTGCAGAAATTGAGGTTCATCGAGCTGCGCCCTTTTATAATTTTCTACCTCGCGACAAAAAGTGACTGAGGACGACGCGTGTGATCTTCGAACAGCTAAGTAAATTTTGTTGCGCCGTTTTATTTATCTCCCTCGGACAGTTGTATTACACTACAAGGTAGCACAAGTAGAAAATAAATGATGGTGGGACAACTACTTGCGACGCGAGGAGATGAAAAGTCTGCTGCGCCCCCTCTCGGTTGTACTGGCAGCTCTGCTTGTTGTACTGTGCGTGGCGGTTTCCATGTTCATCCGGTGTTGAAGAAGATCACTCTTGGCCCGCTTCTTCTCGGGTGCGCGCTCTTCTACTTCGTCAACGGGGCCGCGGCGGCGCAGTCGACATCGACGCAATCGTCCTCCGGTTTCCATGTTCATCCGGTGTTCAAGAAGATCACTCTTGTATCCTGAGTAAAAAGGTACCCACACCAGAGTCAGGATGGAGATTTTGCAACACAAACCTAGGAGTTTTGTGAGTCACGCATGACAAGTTGCACTCTGCAGTGTAGTGCAGGTTAGCAAGTGCAGCCGCGTCACAGATTCATCTGTTCATCCTGTTCACAGCATCACAAATTCCAAAACACGATTGGAAATGGCTCTCATGCGGATGCGCATTACAAGTCTTCCTGTCTTTGCAAATCTGCATTACAACTCTGGTGTGGGTACGTTTTTACTCAGGACATCTTGGCCCGCTTCTTCTCGGGTGCGCGCTCTTCTACTTCGTCAACGGGGCCGATCGTCCTCGGCGCCGTTCGTCCTCGGCGCGCGCCGTTATCAATTGTAAAAATGTCTGGGTCTGGAAGATTCTAAACTTGTGATGCTGTCTCTGGATTCTAAAAAAATTTGCATTGCATGACCGGCAACAGAACTCCATTTTGTGCTACCCGGAGAGGGCATTTCTCATGCGGTAGAGGCATCACAAAGGCCTTTGAAAATCTGTCATGCTAGAGCATGCATCACAGACATCATGAGTCTTCCAAAATATGCATGACAAACCTGGCAAGCTTCCAGACCCAGACATTTTTACATTTGATAGCCGTTCGTCCTCGACTACGCGCAGCGCAGTCGACACTAGCGCGTCGATCGTCCTCGGCACCGGCCTATGAAATGCCAATATGTCTGGGTCTGGAAGGGTTGGAATTTGAGATGCTTTCTCTCATCTGCTCTCAACGGCCACTACACAAAGATCTGCTATAAATAGAATATGCATGAACAGCAAATGCAAAACCTGTCCACTTTTGGCCACCGGGACAGAGGATTTCTCATGCAGAATAGGCATTGCAAAGCCGTCGCAGAAGAAGAAGAAGAACCTCTGTTGTAGTGCCGGGCCCGAGAATGATCCAGAGGACCTGCTTCTGGGCGGCCATACAAAACCTGCATGACTACATTTTCCAGACCCAGGCATATTTTTGGATTTGATAAGGCCACTCGAAGTACTAGCTCTGCTGGCGTGGTCGTCCCGACGGCGGGCGGCGGGCGTGCTTCCAAAAGGTGGAGCATCGGAAGAAATACTACTAGCCGCGTGGCACCTTTTTTACCGCCCCGCGACCTCGCGCAGTGGTCAGTGGTTGCACAGGATATCCACCAAGTCGCGAAGCCGAGGCTTGCATGGCTGCAGAAAATTCAGCAAAACGCGGACCCAGAATGGACCATGGACGAGAAGCGCCGCGGGGAGCCCTTTCCCCCGAGCCTGGAATTTCTGAAGACCGCGATCAAGCTCTGGACCAATGCGGAATACGACACTTCGCACGAGCAGCGCAAAGCGATTGTGGCGAAATATGGCGAGCCAGACACGTGGAACGTCGCAGACGCGTTGGGCGCACGGGACGAAAGCGGGCGGCTCCGATTTCGTTTTGATTTTTGCAGCAATACCCCTCCAGCAGGGCAAGACTTACCTATGTCGTGGGGACTCTGCTTTCATTCCTCGTTCAGCGTCACAAACTGGCGAGTGACCGGCGTGGAAAGCTTGGAAAGCATGTTCGAAGGCATGCGCGGCCTTTCCTTTCCGCTCTTCTGGGATGTATCTCGGGTTACAAACATGTACGCGATGTTTCGAAGCAGCGACTTTAGCCAGGATCTCAACAGCTGGGACGTGAGTGCTGTTACAACCATGTCTTCTATGTTCAGTCACGCCTGGAGCTTCAACGGTGATCTCAGCAGATGGGACGTGAGTGCTGTTACAGACATGTCTTATATGTTCAATGGTGCCTCGACCTTCAACGGGGACCTGAGCGGATGGGACGTAAGGGCTGTTACAAACATGGACTCTATGTTCTACGGCGCCTCGAATTTCAACGGCGGGGACCTGCGCGGATGGAACGTGAGTTCTGTTAGAAACATGAGCGCTATGTTCCGTGACGCCTCGAACTTCAGCGGGGATCTCAGCAGATGGGTCGTGAGTGCTGTTATGTACATGGAGTCTATGTTCCTTCGCGCCTCGACCTTCAACGGGGACCTGAGCGGATGGGACGTGAGTGCTGTTACAGACATGAATTGTATGTTCCGTGACGCCTCGAGCTTCAATGGGGATCTCAGCAGATGGGTCGTGACTGCTGTCACAACCATGCACTCGATGTTCCGTGGCGCCTCGACCTTCAGCGGGGACCTGAGCGGATGGGACGTGAGTGCTGTTAGACACATGAGTAACATGTTCCACAACGCCTCCAGCTTCAACGGGGACCTGAGCGGATGGGAAGTGGGTGCTGTCCAAGATATGAGCGAGATGTTTTTCGAAGCGACCACGTTTAACCAACCCATTGGCGCATGGGGAGAAAAGATTTGGCGTGGGATGGCAAGGACTCGCGTGCGCCAAGTTCTATTGGTTGGGATGTTCGGCGCGTATGTAGGAGGCCGTGGAACTGCGTTCAACCAGAGCCTGAGAGGCTTCGAACCGTTGATGCTTTCGGGCGCGACGAGATTTGAGTTTGACCGCATGCTTTCGGGCGCGACGAGCTTCAACTGGGATGCAAACTTCAGCCAAGAGCTTTTAGCACAGCGGAAGGTAGTGAAGAAGCTACTCGGGCACCGATAAACGTCTAAAGATGCCCGCTTTTCTTGTCTCCTCTCGCTTCAAAGCAGCGCGATCTATCATGATGTCCTCTAGTTTTTATGTAGATCGACTCTGCTAGCTTTCCTTATGTTGTATGTACTATATAAAAGTATATTCGAAGATTAAGAGGTTGACGAGGAGGGGGAGAGGATGACGATGTGAAGAAAGAAAAATTTGTTCGAACTACACCAAAACACAATGCTGACGCAAGACAAACACAAATTTGCTTTTTACGTTTGTGTATGATTTATAAAATTTTAGTACGACATCCTGCAAAACGAAAAATCTTTGCTCTGCCATCGACCAACATAGGGACAGATGACTTCCGGCGCTCAAAGCAGCTCCCGGTAGGTGGCCAGGGACTCGCAACGAGTCCGCTGAACCGGTCCGAATGCTCTCAGCAATGTCTATGGCATCAGAAAAACAACAAAAATTGCAAAAATAACGTCGCGGCCTTTCCTTGCGCTCGTGCGTGTGTTCTGCTGAAGATTTCCACACGCCGTTCGTGTAGTTGAGATGAGAGATGAACCAGTCAACAAGATAAAGAAAAATCACAGACAGGATCGAGAAAGTATAAAGCTGTTGTGCGCAGCGACAAACGCAATGATCAAACTGAATAGCAAGAGTCCGAAAACAAAAGCGCGCAAGAGTACAACTATGACGGGGGACCCTTCTGGGCCCCTCGTGAAGATCCGAGCTTTTCACTTCAGTCCGTCGCTTTTTTTTTCCCTCCAGTCTTGCCTTCTATTCTTCTTGGCTGATGATGACACAACTCCGATAAAAGATGAAGGAAGCCCAAGGGGGGAACGGGTGGCCCTTGTTTTTTCATTTGATGCATTGTTAGAGATAGAGTAGAGTCATACTTCTAAATATGATCCCTGTTCAAAATTTAAACAGGTTCTTTTACGTGCTGCCGGTCGAAGGTATTGATGAGTAGCCACAGCCAGTAGAACTACTTTTTCTATAACCATGACAACGATCATGAAGAAAGACCCCGCCCTCGAGGAAGAGGTCCGAGCGCGGACTTCCACCTTGCTCGCTCGACTCAAGTCCGCACAGGCGGCGGCGGCTGCTGCGGCCACCGGCCCATCAAGTTCTGCTTTTGATGCTTTCGCATCGGCAACCGCCTTTCTCTCTGCGACAGTGGGCCGCGCGGTTACAAGTGCAGCTACATCCTCGACGTCCACTACCACTTATGAAATGCAAATATGTTGCCCGGGTCTGGAAGAATCCAAACTTGTCACGATGCAAAATTTCCGTGCTCCATGAGGTCTGGTAGATGCAGGTGGTGGACCTAGCATGGCTACAGATTTTGCGAGGTGGTCTCCATCATGCCTATCCTGCGTGAGGAACTCCTTCACGCAAGACAGATTTTTGCATGATCCAGACTTAGCATGACAAGTCTTGCACTCTTCCAGACACGTTTGCCATGCATACCACTAGTACAGCAGCTCTGTCTACAGCCACTCCTGCGAGCATTCTTTACGCCGGAGCTGCTGCACGACCCGCAGCGACGCCAGCACCGCTTCAGCAGCAAAACCTGAAAAATCTCCTCCAGACCGCCGACTTCGCGAGGCTACTGGACAGCAATTACACACTGAACGAAGAGCTTCTTCAGGAAGCGGATCAACAGCTGCACTCCGGGATCCAAGCAGACCACAACCTGGTTGCCAACTATGACTGGCGGTTGCTTAGCGAAACGAGGAACAGACAACTAGTTTCCGCATATGGGCAGGTGCACGCGCTGAAGTCGAAAGACTTAGACATCGTGAACATCTCCGTTCTGCAGCAGAAGTTATCAAATGTAAAAATGTCTGGGTCTGGAAGAATGCAAACTTGTGATGCTGCATTTGGATTCCAAAAAAATCTGTATTGCGTAAGCAGCAAAGGGAATGCAGTTTTGTCTACGCGGAGGGGGCATTTGTCATGCGGAATAGGCATCGCGAAGCCCTCAAAAAGTCTGTGATGCTAGTGCATGCATCACAGACATCATGGCCCATGCAAAACGTGCATGACAAGTCTCAGAAATTTCCAGACCCAGACATTTTTACACTTGATAGAAGTACAACGTTTACCAAATGGAGCAGCTGGGCAGTCGAACGGGAACGAGCTCCCCTGCGTCTTCCTCGTTCTCCAGTCGTGCACACCAGGCCGCGGGGCAACTACGCGACGCCAACAAAGCTTGGGAACAAAAAGACAACGCAGACTTGGACTTGCTGAAAACCTACCTGAGCCACGCCATCGTGGTCTTAGAGGGCTGTCTCAAGTTCCAAGACCAGTGTCTCTACGTATCTAGGAAGCTGATGCCCCTAGTGTTGCGCGACTGCGACGTGCCCGGTGTTGATGTCGTGGACCACTTCGGCAGTAAAAACTTTGGAAGAGGAGGGAGCACAGTCGCAGGCACAAGCGCAGCTTTCCAACATGACCGTCAACACTTCGCAGAAGACGGGCTGGAATCATCGACGCAAGGAGCTAGCAGCGGCATCAACACCAGTTCTCACGGTCCACTGCTTACTACAACTTCCGGGCTTGTTGAGAAGACTGGAGCGTCGACGAAAAGTCTGACTGAGCAGCAGATCGCAGCCGTTTGCCAAAGCAACGACGCGGTCCTGGAAGGCGCTTTTTTTGACACCCCGGCGAGCAATACCGATGCCCTCGAGAAGGGTTTGGATGCGAACTATCGCCTGCTGTTAGACCTTATCAAATGTAAAAATGTCTGGGTCTGGAAGGGTTGGAACTTGTGATGCAAACTCTGGAACACACAAAAACTTGTGTTGCATGAGCGCCAAAAGCTGTCCATTTCTTGGCACGCAAGTAGGAAGTTTCTCATGCGGGACAGGCATCATGACGCTTGCTCAAAACCTGTGATGCTTTTGCCTGCATCAGACGCCATTTGCGTGATCCTGCAAACATGCATGACTAATCTCACAATCTTCCAGACCCAGACATTTTTACATTTAATAGACCTGCTGGGTCTCGTGAAGATCGACAAGCAGCTGGCGCAACAAGACGAAAACGAAATTATGCCCGCTGGTGAAGAAATAAAAGATGAAAAGGATCTACTTTTTGCACTAGACCAGGCACCATCTTCCCCGGCACGGCGAAAATCCCTGCTCGCTCAACAGCTAGACGCCCTGCAGGCACAGACACTGCTGATCAAGCTTATGACCTGCTCAAACGTTACAATCTCAAACGTTACAATCGAGTCTGGGATTTGTCTTGCATGATGAGCGTGACAGACTCGCAGAGCGTTTCACTTTCTGCAATACAAATTTCGCCAGATTATAGTGCGGTTTGGAGCTCCGAAACTTGTCATGCGCAATCCTGTGGGAAGAGGCTAGATCATGCGCTCTTGCATCACAGATCTCCATATTCTATTGTAACGTTTGAGATTGTAACACCTGAGCAGGTTATAAAGCTGAAGTTGCTGGAAGGGGAAATATTGACAGCTGATGCATCTTTATCCTGTGCAAAACTATCGCACTCGTATTGCAATCATGCATTACAAATCTTGTTTCCAAGGCATATCTGCATATACAAATTTCATTTCTCATGCTGAGGAAATAATTTGTAATGCATTTACACGACGAGTGCGATGCTTTTGCACTGCATAATCTTCCAGTGCCACTCGTGCCGCTCCTAAAAGTGATCTTCCTGACGTCGCTCCTTCATCTGCAAACAGTACTACAAAAAGAATGCCGGCGGTCCTCGCCGACCACAGCGATTTTTACCAGGTTCTTGACGCTGGCCACGTGGCTCTGGCCGACACAGTGACTATCAAATGCAAAAGTGTCTGGGTCTGGAAGGATGCAACTTGTGATGCTACCTTTGGACTCTACATAAAATCTGTATTGCATGAACAGCAAAAGAGGTGTAATGCTACGCGGAGAAAGTTTTTCTCATGCGGTATGAGCATCAGAAAGCTCTCGCAAAATCTCTGATGCTAGGGCATGTATCACAGACCTCATGGGTCAAGGTCATGCGAAATCTGCATGACAAACTCCTGCATTCTTCCAGACCCAGACACTTTTGCAATCCATAGTGGCAGAGGAGTTCAAAATCCTGTGGAGCGAGTGGCGAGAAAAACGGCTATCAAATGCAAAAATGTCTGGGTCTGGAAGAACGCAGCTTGTGATGCTGCATTTGGATTCCAAAAAAATCTGTATTGCATGAGCAGCAAAGGGAACGCATTTTTTGCTACGCGGAGAGGGCATTTGTCATGCCGAATAGGCATCCAGAAGCCCTCAAAAAATCTGTGATGCTAGGGCATGCATCACAGACATCATGTCTCATGCGACACGTGCATGACAAGTCTCAGAATCTTCCAGGAGACCCAGGCATTTTTACAGTTAATAACGGCAGCGCAGATACGAATCAGAGCGGGTGTTTCTTCAGGAAACCGAAGTGGTAGGGATACAGAAGTGGCATAGTTATGCAGGACAAGTACAAGAACCTTTACCTTCTCCTTCGCCGATGTTGCTGGCGGCCGGCTCCTCGTCCTCCGCCGCGGACCGGCAAGTTCCGGAGCAGACAAAGCTGATCTGTTATCCAATGCAAATATCCCTGGATCCCTGGATAAGGTTGTAACTTGTGATGCTGTCTTCGGATTCGAAAAAAATCTGTATTGCATGAGGAGCTGCAACAGGAGTCCAGTTTATTGCTGTACACGGACAGGGCATTATTTCTCATGCAGAAAAGGCATCAGGAATCCCTCTAAAAATCTGTGATGCTAGGCTATGCATTACAGGCATCATGGGCCATGCAAAACATGCATGACAAACCTGGAAACCATCCAGACCCAGACATATTTGCATTTGATATCTGTGGGCTCTTACTCAGAGCGAACAGCCTGTACGCCGAGTTCGCCGTGGCAGTTTATGAACTGCAAAAGTATCGCACTCGTATTGCAATCATGCATTACAAATCTTGTTCTTAAGGTATCGCAGCATTACAAATTTCATTTGTAATGCTGAGCGAATTTGTAATGCGATTTATAGATACTAGTACGATGCTTTTGCACTGCATACAGTGTTGCCAGAGCTGATTGCCCCCGCCCTCTCGAGCAGCGGTGCAGCGGACAGCCCCTCCATCGAAAAAATTACTTCGCAGCTTGGTGCAACATCCCGTGATCATGTAGTAGGCGACGTGGCAGATAAAAAGATGACAACGACCGCAGCAGGAGTTGTACCCACAGGGGCCGCTGCCGTCAACAGCGCGGAAAGTTGTGCAACTAGGTCTTACTTTGACCAGGAGATGCGGCCGCGAACCGCCGAGGCCAGGTCGTTCGCGGAAAACCGGTTTACCAACCGGGTGAAGCTTCTAAGTTACAATCTCCAATTTCGCCCGCCCTTGCCGCCCTCCTTTCCGGAGTTTCAGGAATTCCTTTCCACTACGGCGAAAACGACGTCGACTGTGGTAAGCACGTCGACGGAACCGGCTAGAAGACGTGAAAATGAAAATGCCGCCAGCACCGGCCGTGCTGTTGGTGCGGCTGGTAGATCGTCGACCACATCGAGCCTTACTTCTGGTCCACCGCAGCACAGCATGTCGTCCACTGCATTTTGGGAAGGCGAAGCTGCAAAAGACGAGCGGCTGAAAAGACTCCTGGCACCCGGAGAGGAGGTACCAAATGCAAAAATGTCTGGATCTGGAAGGATGCAACTACTTGTAGTGCTATTTTTGGATTCTAAAAAAATTCTGTGTTGCATGACAGGCAACAGGAGTCCAGTTTTTGTCACGTGGAGAGGGCATTTCTCATGCAGGATATGCATCAAGAAGCACTCAGAAAATCTGTGATGGTAGGGCATACATCACAGCCGTCATGGGTCATGTCAGGCGTGCATGACAAGTCTTCCAATCTTCCAGACCCAGACATTTTTGCATTTGATAGGAGGTGCCGGTTGGAGCCGAGGAAAATGGAAATCAAAATCGGAATGATTTGACGCACACAAGAACTACCGTCAGCACTGCCACTGGCCCTCCTGGAACATCAAGCGATGTATTCTTGAAAACAGAACATCAAACCGACGGCGCGCGAACCTGCATTTTCGGCGGAAAATTCGATTTCCTTTGTCTGCTATGAATTGCAAATATGTCTGGGTCTGGAAGAATGGATGTTTGTCATGCTTGTCTGGCATGACTCTTGAATCTGTCATGCACGTTACCCAAGCGCTCCATTTTTCTGTCATGCAGGAACGCAGTTTGTCATGCAGAATAGGCAACACCTAGAAGCTCAGAAACTTGTCATGCTGGGCCAGCACTTGTGGCCTCATCATGGTACGCCACCCAGCATCACAAGTTTCCAGACCCAGACATTTTTGCATTTGATATCTGCAGGAGGTCTACGATTCGTATTCAGACCGAAGGACTATCACATGCAAAAATGTCTTGGCCTGGAAGAGTGGAACTTGTAATGCTGTCTGCGGATTCTAAAGATATCTGTGTTGCATGAGCAGCAAGAGGAGTCAGTTCTTGGCACGCGTTGAGGGCATTTGTCATGCGTAATTAGCATCAAGTAGCTCTCAAAAAATCTGCGATGCTAGCACCAGCATCTCAGACCTGACGGGTCATGCAAAATGTGCATGACAAGCCCCGACTCTTCCAGACCCAGACACTTTTGCAGTTGATAAGGACGAAAATTGTGCAACAGTTTCTCGCCGACAAGAAGCGGCTGGTCGGGCTCAAGGGTCCTCAACACGCAGGTCGTTTTCATCCTGATGAAAGGAGCGACGACGGACGAGGGGGAACAAACCAACAAGACGAGGAGTTTGCGTTGTCGCGCCGGCAGCACTTGCAAAACCAGCAGCAGGCGCCGGCGTTTCTGCCAGAGAACCACCCGGCAGGACGACGGGGTCCACGTCCCGCCAGCACGTTGATGCCCAGCACCGCCTCCGCGTTACTATCTCGCAGTACAATCGTGGCGCGCAGACGAGCTGAAATTTTGCGCGCCTCCCACCTGGCTGCGGTCACCCACAGCCCGCAACCGTATGATCATTTCGGGTCCTCTACTTCGGAAGCTGCTGCGCAAGAGGACGAAGATCATCATGTTTTTCCACTTTTTGAAGACGTTGATGACCAGGACACAGCGGCTAGGGGACCTACTACTACGTCGAGTAGAAGCAACGCAATAAACTACCACACCGGAACTGCGGAAGATGATCACTCATCGCTGCAAGAAGATCTCCACGTGTTCGCCTCCTCCACCCTGACATCCAACGCGGTCCTGACGAATGGCTACGCCCTCGATGCGGGGCTGTTGCTTTTCTATTCAAAAAAAAATGACTGTACGTCTGGTAGGTCAACTTCATTTTTGGCCGAAAAGCATGAAAGACAAATCTTTCGGGTGTAGTACATAGCAAAAAAAAGAAAAACAACTTTTCGTGGGCTGATAGCGCGATGTGAAGACACGAGCGACGTTTTCGGCCACACGATACTAGCCGCCATGATGCATGTTCTGCACGACAAGTGTTGTCACTGCCGTACTTCGTCCTCTGCAACTACACACAGTTACACTAACAATTTTTTTTGGTTGCATATTTGATCGAAGTACCCGATTGTGGACAGGGAGGAGCTGCAGTTTGAGACGTTGGGGCGCGGCTGGGACAAGTTTATCTGCTTTGGCGCACTTTACGCAAAAATCAGGATTCCAAGGCTGTCTTCGGCGAAGCAGGACCACGGGACTTCTGCGGACGAAGGCAAGAATAGAAGTTACCAGCAGGAGGAGCAGCAGTGGCCCTGTGATGAAGTACAACAACAACAATCGACTTTATTGTCAATAAGCACGACTTGCGAATACGTGCACCTGATCACGACCCGGCTGCAGCCTGAGTATGACGAACATTCCCAGGCGGCGCGACACGATCAAATCTTGGAGCTCGTCGAGTTTGTGCTCAGGCTCGCAAAAAAGAGAACAGGAGGAGAGCAGGAAAGAGGTAGTTCTTCTACTTCTTTTTTCCAGTGGCCGCTGATTCTGACCGGGGATTTTAACTGTCGGTCCGAGCTGGAGTGGGAGCGGGACTTGCTGCCTTTGTTGCAAAAGTACTTGGCAAGTCCTCGTCCGCACGAAGTATGTACTATGTGGGAAACGATACACGATCTGTCATCTTCCGGCAGCACAACAAATCAGCTGGAGCGAGATGCGCGGGCAAAGGGGTACAATCGAAAAAAGAAAAACGCGGCAGGTGGCGTTGCTGGTGTTGGGGTCGTTGGCGAGGCCGGTGGTACAACTAGTACCGGGAGCTGCTGTACCAGAGAGGCAGAAGACATCGGCACTTCTGTGGACAACCCAATGCAGTGGAACAAAGTTTTGTTTTTCACCCCGCGGCAAAGTTCTGGTGTAATTCTTGAGAAAGACAGCCGCGAGGACGGCTTTTTTCAGGAAGAGGACACCGGTACCGGAGTAGAGCTGCAAGATCAAGCGGAGGAAGCAATAAAAAAGAAAACTTCCGCCCAGGAGGACGAGGTGGGCGAGGAGCCTTCTACATATCAAGTGTAAAAATGTCTGGGTCTGGAAAAGTGTAGACTTGTCATGCAGATTTTCCATGACCCATGAGGTCTGGAATGCGGAACTTAGCATGACAGACTCTGCGAGGTCTCTGCCATGCCTATCCTGCATGAGAAACTCCCCTCCAACTTTTGGTCAAAAGTGTACAGCTTTTGGCACTCATGCAACACAGATTTTCGCATGCTTCAGATTTACCATGACAAGTTGGAATCTTCCAGACCCAGACATTTTTGCAATTCATACTACATCAACTCCTCTTCGGTGTCAACAAGAACTCGAGTATCAAATGCAAATATCCCTGGATGTCTGGAAGATTCGGAGACTTGTCATGCAGATTTTCCATGATCCATGTCGTCTGGAATGCAGGACCTAGCATGACAGATTCTGTGAGATCCCTATCATGCCTATCCTGCATGAGAAACCTCCTCTCAACTTGATCAAAAGTGGACAACTTTTGGCATTCATGCAACACAGATTACAAGTCATGCATCCAGAATTAGCATTACAAGTTGCAACATCCTTCCAGACCCAGACACTTTTGCAATGCATATCGAGGGTCTCCTTGCCAAGATCAAAGCGGAAGAACCCAAGCTCGCCCCCATCTCGCTCCTGCACAAATCTGCATCGTGGAAGCCGCAGGACCTTGCGGCTGTTGCTATCAAATGCAAATATGATGATTGGGTCTGGAAAGTTGGAGCTTATCATGCACATTTCGCATGACCCATAATGTCTGTGATGCATGCCCTAGCATCACAGATTTTTTGAGAGCTCCTTCTTGCTGCTAATTAGAATTACGCATGAGAAATGCCCGCCCCCCGTGCCAAAGAGTGACTGCTTCTCTGGCTGCTCATCATGCAACACAGATATTTTTAGAATCCGCAGACAGCATCACAAGTTCCGCTCTTCCAGAGGACCCACACATATTTGCATTTGATAGTTGCGCAGGCGGAGCATTTCGTCGAGAAGACGCAGATATGCATTGCAAAAGTATCGTACTCGTATTGGTATTGCAATCATGCATGCAGTAATCTGAGTTGTCCTACGCTGAGTTGCTTTTTTGACTTTTTTTTGCGCAGTTCCTGGCGCGATCTGAATTGTCACAATATAGCTCATACGTTCGACTTTCGTCCTTGCTACGTTTTCTTCGTGAATCCTTACTGTTTTGCCGCTTTGGGTTTCACGTATGACGGGGGGAACGTCATATCTTGCAACTTTAGCCGTCGCCTTTCCGGGGTTGTCATCACGTGATAATCATGTGATTATCACGTGATGAAAACAACTCAAAATGGCTTATGGATCGCAAAAATCATGTGATTATCACGTGACTACTCACGTGATTATCATGTGATCCGCGCAGGCTTGATTGTTCGGGGCCCAAAGCATGGCGCAACGGGTAAAAAGCTGCACGCGCTGCGTTCTACCGCAGCCAGTTTGCGGGGGTCCTGCCAAGGAATGCTCTCCCGGGCCCTGGGCATGGACCATGCCCATGGTTGCGCGTGTGGCGGGGCAGCGTTCCGAGCAAATTGCCGCAAGTCTCCCGGTCTAACTATTTCGGCACGCCTCGCGCCTGGTATAACCCATAGCGCTTGCGGGCGTCCTTCCCCCCCCCCCCCCCCCGGGCCCTCTTTCGCATGCTGCCGCGCATGCGAAATCAGGGCGCGCGCGCTGCCTATCTTCGCTTTTGCTTTAAAGCAATGCTATTGCTATGAGGAAAACGTCGGCACGCACGCACACTGCCCGTCGCGCCATAGGCCTAGCGCCCGCGCAGGCTTCCCGCGCTACCGGCCTTTTAGGGCGAGCGCTTCTATCGAAGGCGCCCGTAAGCGTGGTGGGGGTGGGCACTTCCATTTCCGTGGACTATTGTCTTCTTGCTTCAGAGCTTGTCGCTGGCTTGTGCCGGGAAATATATTTCCGATTGACCGAGATAGGCTGCTTTGTCTTTCTGCGCTGAATTGCTTCGCTTTCTGACAATTCAGCTGCTGAGCTATTGCCTTCGTTTTTGGTCAAATACGACACAAGGTCCGCTATTTTCGCTTTTGAAGAAGTTGGCTGCTGAAATGCCTTGCTCGCTGTTTTCGGGTTTTCGTAATACGATACGATGTAAGGTTTTCTGGATTCTTAATACGTATTTGGGTACAATTCATCCTATACGACAACTCATCTACCTGCATGCATTACAAATCTTTTTCTCAAGGTAAATCTGCATTACAAATTTTATTTCTCATGCTGAGGAATGCATTTTTTTATACGAGCGCGATACTTTTGCAGGTCATAACAGATGCTCCTGGACCGAGGAAAACAGTTTCTGAAGGAAAATCTCCCGGAACAGATCACCGCGCACGCATCGGTCGCCCCGTATTTGATGGACGTGGAGCAGCTGAAGAACGGTAACCCGGTCCTCTGGAGCGACGCTTACGGCGTCGTGAAGTCGTCGCCCGTTCTTGGTAGCACAGCGTACAGTCCTTCCGGCGTCGAGGTCAAAAACGGCGGTCGTGGCGCTCCGCGAGGCAAGGCAACTGGAGGTGGTGGCTCTACTCCTGCTTCCTTCTCTCAACTATCCTGTGCAAAAGTATCGTACTCGTACTAATTGCAGTCATGCATTACAATTTTTTTTCTTAAGGTGAATCCGCATGACAAATTTTATTTCTCATGCTGAGGGAATTTGTAATGCATGCACCCAGATGAATTGTCGTATAAGATGAAATGTAACAAAATACGTATCTGTTATCCAGCGAAGCTTGCAGCGTATCGTATTACGCAGCAGAGAAAAGCGAAAGCGAACACCAGCCGAGCCAAATTCGACAAAAGCAAAAAAGCAACCCTTGCAACATATTTTCCCAAAAATGAATTGCAAGAAGCATCAAGCGTTGTTGTAAAAATCGATGCAATTCAGCGTGAAAAGACAAAGCAGCTCAGCTTGCCGCTTCTGTGATATAGCTGCGCTGCGAAATAGAATAAGACGAGCAAGCGGAAAAAAAATGCAGCAAAGTAGCGACAGGAAAGCGAGCGCGATCTACTTCTATTGCCTCAGCTGCAGCTTCTGTGACAAAATTGACGCACTGAGAAACGCGATCAAAAAAAAAAGTCGCTCTTTAGATTGTGAAAATGTAGGGAATGAGAACGAGAAAGCCAAAGCTAACATAGGGAGAACAAAAATACACAGAACGAGTTCCACATTAGCAAATAAAGCCTACAAGACTTAACTTGCACCAACACAAAACGCAGGGACATATCAAATTAGCAACGCGAGTTTTGTATGAGAACAAAACGAGCGAAGGAGAACTTGCAGGCGAAGTGCAGCGTCGGGGCAAGTTGGTGAAAGCGTTAGCCGTCAATCAACATGCGGGGTGCGCTGTACTTCGTACGGAAATGGAAACAGTTTGCAGAAACAGAAGACAGCAGAATAGTGTAAAAATTGCATGTAAAATTCAAGAAGAAGCGCATAGTGTACAAGTGGAGCGCAGCAACAGAGCGCGTTGGTCGAAGCGACAGCCTCAAATCAACTCGCGTGGTGCGCTGCGCTCCTAGTTGTAATAGTTATAGCTGATAACAGTTCAAGTCCGACACAAGAAGAGATACGAGAAAAGACGAGAAAAACGACTGATAAAAGTAGCACAACGCATGTTGTTTCTCACGAGAAATTACACATGCGAAAAAAAACAAAACGAGTAAAAGGAACGCAACGCATCTTCTAGCACAAGAAATAACAACCGCCCAAGAAGCTAAGCAAAAACGGAAAGCCGACGCCGCGGCGCTTTTCGCGTGCCCCCTCTTCAGGGCTCGGGATTCTTGAACGCAGACAGAGACCGGCGCCCCTCCGAGGCGGAGGACGTCGAGGCCATGCGGTGCAGTTCCTGAAGCTCCGGCGGGGCGCGCGGCTCGATCGAAGTCGTGCGCCACGTTGCCGGCATGCGCAGAAACTGGCCGCCTTGAAAATTTCGCGTGAGCGCCAAAGGAATGAAAACGACGCAAGGGCACCGCTGAGCACGCCACCACGCCATTGGTGCAGCCTCATAAATTCGCCAAACGATGCTGACACCAGTAACGCCCTCAATGCGGATCCGAATTCCGCGCGTCGCCCCCTCGACACGGGTGACCGAACCCCGGATGTTCGTGGGAACTTGTTTCGGGCCGGCAGTTTCCAGCTCGGCGACGTCGACGTAGGCTTTCGTTTGCCCTTATGCACTGCAAAATCGCACTGGCGCAACGTAATTACGCAAGCAGCCAAATAAAAACAAAGAAAAACTAGAGGCCAGCATGCTTCTGGGCGCATAAAGAGAAAAAAAGACACTGAGAAAAATGCGCAACCACATGCGCGCCAGCACGAGTGTTGCAGAGCTTAAGAGCGGAAGCGACCCCGAGCCAAAAACGCGATCCATTGCGGGGTCGACGGCGACGACCGCGGAAAGATCGTCGCCCGCAGCTGGAGGCGGTGGCCCAGCAATCGACGCCGTTTCTTGTTGGACTCGTGGCGGGACGTGATTCGGCGCGGCAGGCGGCGCGGTCTCGGTGGGAGGCGCAGGCGGCGCGGCGACTTGCGTGAGGCCCGTGGGGCACCGCTTGAGGTCCTTCCAAGGAACATCGCGCAGAGTCGTTTCGCGTTTCTTGCCGGAGAGGACTCCGTCGCTGCGGACATCCACCCCGAGCGCCTTCACCTGCGTAACGACGAAAGGCCCCAAGAATTTTGTTGCCAAGCCGGGGCTTTTCTGTCTGTTTCTGCACAAAACACGTTCCCCAATTTTCAGCTTTTTAATGTCCTTCAGCCTGCCCCCGTCCTCCCGATTTTCAAAGAAGCGGCTGCGATTGCGTAGCGCCTGTCTGGCCAGGGAGCCGCGCAACGTTGCGGCCGCAAAATCAGCAGCGCCATCACTTTCGCCACCCGCGGCCCCGGCGCCGTGTTTCCGTTCCTCGGAATTCTGCGGCGGGGGTCCAGCCAGTGGGGTGGCTGAGGCTGCGCTTGCGCTTTCTGCCGCGGCGCCCTTGTCTGCAACGATATGCGGAGGCGCACGCTGCACGGGATGCAGAGTGGCTTCGGTGATGTCCCGTAAGGGGCGGAGAAACGTGTTCAAATGCCTCGCAGCGGGAATCCGACGGCCCCGCGTCGCCCGTCGGTTCAGTGCCGCAACAGACGCAGGCAAATGACGAGGCCAATCCTTTTCGCCCCCCCTTTTACGCAGTTGCTGCTTCAACTGTCCATTGTAGGTTATCATCGAAAAATCCTCCCTCCCCATATTGCAAAAGGAATTTGCGTTGCTGATGCGTGGCCGCGAGTTGTAGTCCGTTGCAGAACACGCGCGAACACGAACCCAGCAACACGAATGGTCTTCATAAATAGGGGGGAGCGTCTTTTTCAGTTTCGTAGAACTTTCCGCGGCACCATTGGACTGCGGATGCGCGCGAGGGCTTTCGCGGATATCCGTGCGAAAGGCTGCGCCCGCCGGGGGGTCGTTGGTGAAGGTCGCGCACTTATGGTCGCGCGTCAAGCAGGTGCACTGGCTCCAGTTCTTTATCTGCTGCAGCTCTGTGCCCTTGTCAATGTTCAAATGATCCGGCACGCCGTGTTCCTCGATCATGTCCAGATACGCTTGCTTGACCTCTTCCGCCTCGAAGCTCGTCAGCAGTTTGGAACAAACAGCGCCAGTCGTGAGGCAGCACATGTTCAAACAACCGACGAAGCGCGTGCCGACATTTTTGCCGCGGTGCGCCGAGTTTTCGCAGGGGGTGCAAACTATGCAGTCGAGCCCTGCCCAGGCAAAAGGCCGAAGGGACTCACTGGCGGGGTCCTTGAGCGCCGCCAAAGTACTGCTTGCGTAAGAATCCTGCTGCTGCGGCGCATGTTCTTCGTTGGCCGCGCAAGCCTCGCACGCTTGCACCGCAGCCCGCGCGCTTTCTTTCAAGCCGCACCACGTGAAGCCAAGCTGCTGGATGGCCACCCCAGTTGCCTCAATTCCCCCATGCGACCGCAAATGCCCAAGGGCCGCAATGCGCTGTTTTTCCGCGTCGTCGTCGGCGCCGATGACGGTAAGCCAATCCGGATACACCGTCAGCGCCTCGGTGGTTTTGCGTCCGTAGCCCTGGAACTCTGCGCGGGCCTGCAGCTTGCCCGTGCCCGGGGCCAAGCGGAAAAAGTTTTTCTTTGTTTTCCACCACTTCCGCTGCCGCGCGGTAAGTCCCAACGCTTTGGAAGCCGCCCCAATGTCAGCAGCTCGCAGCAAGAATTCAATCGCGCCATCGGGCAAAGAAAAATTTTTGCCGGCGTTGGACTTTCGCCCGCGCTTTCGTGGGGGGGGCGCGCACTCGCTCGCATCCGAAGCAGCCTCCCCATCGCTTTCGCTCGAGTCGCTCAAGCTAACAACGCTCGAAACCGACGGCGCCGGCGCATCTGCTTCCGCTGCACGTTTGCGAGAGGCCAAGCCAACCGCCACAGGTTCGCCCTCTTGCGTTTCCAAAACCGTTTCGGCCTTCGTTTCGGGGGGCGGGGCAAAGGAAGTCCCCGTCGCTTCCGCTTTCGGCTGAGCGCCGCGCCTGACAAAGGCGTTGTAGTGGCGGCCATCGTACTCGAGTCGGATCGCCTTCGCGCCGCTTCCGATTTTCTGCGCCTGCTCTTGAGAACCCGGGGCGGGTTCGATCTGAATCGACAACACTATGCAAAAGAAAAAGCAAACCAGCCCACTACACATCAGAGACAAGAGAGGCACGGGCCGCAAATTTTCGCAAAACGCGCGCCGCATCCCGCGCAAAAACGACAGCGCGCGGCGTGCCGCTCGGCTCTTTTAGGTGCGGGCGGGCTCATTTTTTCGGGTAGGGTCCATGACTTTCGCCACAGCCTCCAAAAATGCGTGGCCCAGCCATACCGTTGCCGCGGGGTGCAGAAGTTTTCCCAACCAGGCCAGCCACTTGCTCTGCTCTGCTAAAACCGCGGGGCCCGCCGGCTCGTCCACTCCGTACTCCCCCACCCAAAACGGACCAAGCTCTTCGCGCTTGTCCGCCATGAAACCCTCCACCAACTGCTTCACCTTCGGCATGCTGATGCCTGTGGCCGCCGCAATCGAAAGAGGGCAACAATTGCCGTTCCCCTCGATCTTTTGCAAAACATCGGTCGAAGCCGCACCACAATCGCTGAAAAAACGAAGCCCCCCCCCGATATCGTTTCGGGCTTCTGTCATGCTGATCTCCTGAATTTCCCGGGATTTTCGTGGAAAATCCTGGGAAACCAGCGAAAGCGCAACCAAGTCCGCGCATTAGCTGAAACAACGACGGGGGGGGCGCCTGTGTTCACGGCCTTAAGCTTCCCCCGGGGCGGCCGCAGCAGGGGCCTCCGCCGGTTTCTCGCCGCGGATCCACTCGACCCGGCACAGCCACTTGCCCCGTCCCGGCTTGGGGTTGCGGCTGCCGGGGAGCCTCCCGACTTGGCTCGGCTTGTTGGCGTGCCTGTCCCCCCCTAAAAGGGGGACCATCACCGTGCGGAAATCTTTTTCCGCTGTCGCGCCGCCGGGGACCTGAAACCACGCCTGCCAGCAGGCCGCCGAAGTGCGGGTCACCAACTGGCAGCGGTGGTCTTCCTTCGCCCTTTCCACCACCCCCGGCGCAGCGTTGTCCAGGTCGACCAAAAAATATCAAACACGCAAAGCCTCCGCAAAACAGCGCCGCGCTACGGGCGCGCGCGCGAGGTATTGCCCGACGGCTGGGCAGGAAATTGAGCGACCGCCCAATCCCCCCTGCCCTTCTGTCATGGTGCTTGGCCGCGGCCAATCAAGCAAGCGGCGCCCCTTTCCCCTTGTACGGGCGGCAAGCTAGAAGGAAAACGCGAACCCGCAACGCCCCCCATGCTACTAAAAGCGCGCGCACGAGGCGGGGGGCGGCGCTGCCCTATCTAGCCAAGGAACGGCCCCGGCGCTGCGCCACACTGGGCGCGCGCCTTGCAACTCGGGTCGCCTCGCTCGGCCGCCGGCCGGCCGAAGAAATTTTCTCACCAACCGGCGAAAACCTGCGCCGCGACCTTGGCCGGGGCCTAGGGTTTAGAATCTCCACCGGGCGCCCGCGGCTTTGCAGAAAAACGCCGCAACTCCATCGCGCGCAATGCTTGCGCGCCGTTGCGAAGGCTTTGCGCGTGCACATGCGTAAAATCCAGTCGGAGCCCATCGGGCGAAAGAAATAATGAAAATCCTTCCCGAGCGCGTTGGGCCGCCACGCCTTCGGGTCCGCTCGCTGCTCCATGCTGGCGACGCCTGAAAAACAGAAAAGATGAGTGTTGCTATTTGACATGTGAAAAAGGAAACCTCACTACGCGGAAAACGACTGAAGCGCCCTGTTTCCCCTCCCTTACTATAAGAAAGCGGAAGCGAAAATCTATCGCAACACCCAAGCGAAAAAGAATACCTCCCCCACCACGCAGCGGGTCCTTGGCCTGTGTCAGGATCAACTTCCGGAGGGCCCCGACCGGCAACAACTTCGTGACCCGTGACCTATCCCCGAAAAAAATGCTGTCCACACAAAGCTGGCGACCTCACTGCATACAAGATCGAAAACGCGAACCGGCAAAACAAAAAAAAAATCCGTTGCCCCTCGGCGGGGCAAATGCAAAAAGCCACCACGAGGCCCCGCCGCCTTCCATGCGCCTGGGGAGTCCATTTTTTTGGGGGATAGGTCATGTCTGCGACAAGTGCCGCCGCATCCAGATCGTTCGTCACCAGCCCTTCCCCCGTGTACCGGTAACCCGGAAACGCCGACGGCATCGGGGGGGGCGGGGGGGGCAGGTTGTGCAGGCCCGGGCCACCGGCCGTGCGGCCCGCGGGCGGATCGATGTTGCGCCCGGACGCTTTGCCGCTCGCCTTCGAATTGTCCCCGCAATCGGAGTCGCTCGCCACAGAAGCCGGGCCCGCGTCGAGCTGCCCGTTGGTGGGGGCCTGGGTTCCGTCCGGAGCCGGGGCAGCGGGGGCCGGGTCCTGCAGCCAAGAAACGCCCAAGACACTGCCCGGGCCACTGTGCGGAAATGCCGCCATTAGGCCGGCATCCCGCGTCTTTGTGGCGACATTCGCGGCAAAATCTTTCTGCTCGGGGCTGATGGGCTGCGCCCCTTCCATCGCCATCGCCAACATCCCGCCAAGCATGCTGCGCCATAATGGGAAAAAGTGCGCCCAAGCAAATCACGGGCGGGGGCCCTTGTATCATAAAAAACAGCCCAAAGCGCCAGGCGCTGCCTGGCCTGGGCGCCGCAAAAGGCGGAGCCCTTAGCGGGCGGAAACCCTGCAAAGCCTGGGGATTTGTCATGCCTAAAAAGCTGCCCGCGCCCTGCAATTGCAGGGGCTTGGTTTTTTTTCGTATTTTTTCCTTGGCGCTGAGGCCCTTCCCGAGCGTCTCCAAGCGCTTGAAATTCGCCCACAGCTTCGCCACCTTCATACGAGTGAGCCGCAGGCGGTCGCGCTGCTTGTCCGAGTAAGCGCCCGGGTCACTCATGTCGACCCACCCCGCGGGAGTCAGGCGAGGGGGAAAATTGCCCGAGTCCCCGAAGCAGAAGTCGGAATCCTGCAAGTCCAGCAAGCCAGCGACCGCCAAGGCCTTGGCCCGGTCGTAATCGCCGGCCACCGAAACGATTTCCATGGCCATGGTGTTTGTTGTTTTCTTTCGATTTGCAAGGCGAAACCGAAAAAATGCGAGAAGAAGAAAAACGCGCAACAACGACAAAGATAAAGAAGCCAGAAGCGTCGCAAGCTAGTGCGTAGCTGGTGTTTTTTTGCTTAGTAGTCGAGAGGTTTTTTTTTGTGGTTAGTGTGCTCGTTTTTCGTCCGAGGTAGACAAGTTGTTTTTTTTTGGGTAGCGTGTTCTTTTTTTCGTCTGAACAAGACAAACTGAAGTTGGGCACTGTAAGGGTAATGAAGATGAAACAAGAAAAAAGTAATATAAGCATGAGCCAACGCAAAGTCATCATATGCCTATCACGTGACTGCTCACATGATAATCGTATGATTTTGCACCCCCATAAGCCATTTTGAGTTGTTTCGCTCACATGATAATCATGTGATTATCATGTGAGGCCCGACGCTCGACAGCGAAAGTATTTTTCCAATTATATGACGCAACGCCCGTCATACGTACGAAAGGAAGCGTAAAAACGTGAACGAAACACAACGAAAACAACGAAAGAACGAAAACCGATCGTATACACAATACGACGACAACTCAGATTGCATCCCGTAAGGCCATGAAAAAAAGTGAAAAAGACAACTCAGCACGAAGCAATTCAGATTACTGCATGCATTTATACGATTACGATACTTATGCAATGCATATCAACCCGCCCCGGAAGCGACGAGGACAAATGATGGCAAGAACGTCACTCTCACTATCAACTGCAAATATGTCTGGGTTTGGAAACTTCAACTTGTGATGCATGTCACTGAATAATATATAACCACACTGTAATGCACCGCCAGGCATGACAAATTTTTTGTTTTCTCGTGGGGGTTGTGTTGCCTTGCGTAGTCCGCATGAGAACAAATAACAGCGTCTTTGCATGACAGATCGAAGAGGAGGTGTGCCGATGGCCCTACGCAACACAGAGTTCAGAGTCACATGCCAAACTAGCATGAGAAATCTCGCAATCTTCCAGACCCAGATGACATATTTGCGAGACATACTCGCAAAAGACCAACGGTCTTCCACCACCTCGGCCTACCTTGGGGGCCTCGATGAGACAACGGATGATGAGGAAGATGAATTTACGGTGAACGAAGGCGCGGTGACGTTCGGCGCAGCGCTTTCTGCCGCCGCGGGAGCGGGCGGGAACATATCAAATTTTAATTTAAAAATGTCTGGGTCTGGAAGAATACAAACTTGTGATGCACATTTCAGAACACAGAGAAATCTCTCATGCATAGGTAGCCAAAGCTGCTCACTTTCTGTTACCAAAGTGGGGCGACATTTGTCATGCGAATTCGGCATTGCGGAAGCTTCTCGAAAACCTGTGACGCTAGAGCTTCCATGCCACCAGACCTTCTGTGTCATGCAAAAACAGCATGACTCTTCCAGACCCAGACACTTTTGCTGCACTCGATAGAACAACAAAGGCAGCAATAGTATTATTAAAGGCGCACGAGCGAAAACGAGGACGAAGCGTCACAAGATTGACTCGCATAGTCTTGGCGGCCACTTATCCTGTGCAAAAGTATCGTATTCGTACTAATTGCATTTATGCATTACAAATCTTTTTGTTAAGGCAAATCCGCATTACAAATTCAATTTGTGATGCTAATCCAATTTGTAATGCAATTTATACTAGTACGATGCTTTGGCAATTCATACCACTCCGTGTCTGTCGAATCGCAAGATGAGATATCAACTGTAAAAATGTCTGGGTCTGGAAGGGTTGGAACTTGTGATGCAAACTCTGGAACACGCAAAAATTTGTGTTGCATGAGCGCCAAAAGCTGTCCATTTCTTGGCACGCAAGTAGGAAGTTTCTCATGCGGGACAGGCATCATGAGGCGTGCTCAAAACCTGTGATGC
>CAJINV010000025.1:360933-378063 GCA_905178155.1 Amoebophrya sp. A120
GCTGTGGCTTTTTGACGATGTTGGAAAAGGCTGATAGTGACAACGAGTCCTCGCCGTCGCCGGCGTCACCAACTACAACGCCAGCCGCACCTGCTGGACGAGCAAGCAGCCCCGTTCTGGCTCGGCGGTCGATGCCCTTGAGCGACGTGCTGCGGCGAGTCAAGAGGGCCCGAGAAAGTAGTGCAGGCGGCGCCGCAACTACATTTCTGCAGCGGCGGGGGGGGGGCAGCAGCAGCAGCACCAGCAGCGGCTCGACCACCAGCGAACACAACTACTATGACACAAGCCTCGACTGCGGCAGATTTTGACGGGGGTGCCAGGTTGGGCAGGCATTGACTGGGGCAGGCAAGCGAAAACGAGGAACAAGTGTCATGGCCATATCACAAATCGAGAAGTTTTGGGGGTCCAGCATGACAAGTTCGTTTCTGTATTGTAGTGCACGCGGACGATGAAGCTGGCTTCACCATTGAACTCGATCCTCCTGCTGGCGTGTTTTACGATGGACGTTACGCGACCTACGCAAGTCGCGTTTGTAACTTTTTTTAAAGAACGCAAGCCGTAGCCGGTTTGCTCTTTCTGATGCCACGTAGAGTTTCGTCGCGAAGCACCGTTGTCAAGCATTCTGAAGATGCGCCTCTTTTTTTGTTCAGCGAAATAATTATACACTTCTGCGAATAGAAAGACAAAGAAAAAGCCCTGGCTTCTTCTCCTGTGGAAAATAAAGCTCAAGACTCCCACGACGGTTGCTCGCCGTGATAATCACAAATTTTTGTACAACTCGACGTTGGTTGCGCGATCTACTTCTACTCTTTATGTGCGAACTCCTGGAAGAACCGCTATTGAGTGGTTATGAGTTATCGAGCTCCCGCCGTGGGCCTTGGCCTTCTTCGCATCAAGGCGTTGTGTTCCGTAAGAATGAAAAAGGTCTGCTGTTCTTTCATCTCAAGAAATTCTCAGATAATGCTACTGTTGAAGCTGTTACAAGAAAACTTTCACGATTTGGTTTTGTCCTCCATCTGTTGCCCTACATTTATATGCATCACAAATTTTTCGATTTTGTCGATTCCGACCCGGGCACATCCATACTGACGACATTTCGATTGCATGACGCTTCGATGGATGACGACATTTCGATCTTCTAGTTTCATTTATACACAGTGATACATACTTCTTGCCACCTGCGAACTTTATTCGGTCAACCTCAACAATACCGGTTCTGTAACTACATGGATCGATGAAGAATCGAATTTTGCAGTTTTGCCCTGCCGCAGCATTTCGGTTATTTCAAAGGCGTTCTCGTGTGGACCTACAGGGAAAATCGGTCGCGCGTATGGTGCAAAATTTTCTGTATGCGGTATTTTTAACTTCGGTGTTGGTACTACCTTGTCCAAGGTTGAGGCTGGCTATTTTTCACCCCGTCGGTCCTCGTGCAACGAGGTCACGTTTTTGCAATAGCATGTCGGTTATCAACTGCAAAAATGTCTGGGTATGTCGGTAATCAAATGCTAAAATAAAGTATTGATAAAACCATTTGTCATGGTAAGTTTTTTTTTTTCGGACCCCATTCCATTGTCATATGTTGATATTCCCAGTTGAGGAGGATTTGTATTTGTTTTCCCGAATAAATCCCACCCGTACAACCCGACGTGATCGTTCTTTTTCGCTCAAGTGTGGTATTTCGATTCCATCTACCCGAAATAAAGCAAACCGATCCAATAGAAGGAATTTCTTTCTGTTATCGATTGCAAATATGTCTGGGGCTGGAAATTTGTGTTGTTGAAGCTTTCGCGAGTCTGGGTCCGTCTGGAAATTTGTGTTGTCAGAGTTCTTGTAGACACTTCCTACATAATTGTCATGACATCAGAACTTTTGCGAAATTCGCAAAGAAGGCACTTACTGCAGATTCAGGCGTAATAAAATGCACGACAAAGAAGGGCGACAAGGTGCTCTTGCTCAACCTCAATCGCATTCATGCATTACAGATCTTGTTGCCCTTCCAATAGTTCGCATGACAAATAACCCAGCCCCAGACTACATATTTGCCAACATGCATACCCGGTTGCTTTCCTGAACTTCACTGTCGTGGTACTTACTTCGATTCCATCTATCCGAAGAATCTAAACCGATCCAATAGGAATTTCTACCTGTGGAGATGGTCGGCTTGTAACTGTTGGTGTTGTAACTGTAAATAAAAGTTAAATTTTACGTGCGGGCTACTTCGAAGAAGAGACAGAAGACCCCCTAGTGCCTATTTCAATTTCTTCTTTTCTGCATCAAAAACCTCCCAAGGCCATCGCTCATCTTTCTTGCTTGTTCCGAAGCAAACCTACAGAAGTTTTTGTTGTGAACAAGAATATTAACCGAGTTTATAATTTTTAAGTACTTATAGTAGATTACGCATCCTTCCACGAAACGACCCCTGTGAGGACAGCTACATTTTTCCAATGGATACGTCTCGTCGTGGATTGCCCTGTTGGGCGATTGCCGTGCTGGTCGCGGTAGGGGGAGCTGTCCAAAGCGAGGGAGTGACATGGCGGAGGAGCTGCGGAGAGACGAGGGAGGAACTGCGTCCGCAGGAGCGGGAGGAACTGCGTCCGCAGGTATCCTGTGCAAAAGTACTATCCGATACTCGTAGAAATGCATTACAAATTTCCTCAGCGTGAGAAATGAAATTTGTAATGCCGATTCACCTTAAGGAAAAGCAAAAGATGTGCAATGCATGATTACAATACGAGTACGATGCTTTTGCATTGCATAGCAGGGGGGATGGACCGATGTCGACGACGTCTTCCGCTGCAGTGCGGAGTATGAAATGCAGAAATGTCTCCGTCTGGAAGATTGCTAGGCTTGTGATGCACGTTCTGCATGAGCCATGATCGATCTGTGATGCATGCCCTAGCATCACAGATTAGATTTTTTGAGAGCATCTTGATGCGCCAGCCTATTCCGCATGACACATGCACTCTCCGCGTAGCAAAATTCACACTCCCTTTGCTGCCCATGCAGTACTACAGATTTCGTTGGAAAAATCCAAATGCAGCGTCACAAGTTGCATTCCCATTCTCCCAGACCCAGATATATTTGCAGTCGATACGCAGGACTACGAAGCGATGGCGCAAACCTGGGTTCCAGGCCTCCAGGCAGAACCTGCTGCTGGCTCAAGAACAGTTGGAGGCCTGTTGTCTACTTCCGCGAATTATATTGATAGAGCGGTGCGTCCGGTGCACATTTTCTTCGAAACGTTTGGAAAAACCACCCTGACAGGCGCATATAACTTGATGAAGCAGCTGGCAAAAACGCCGCACGTTAAAGTCACCTTTGTTGGCCCGGTGGGAAAGTTGATACAGAAAAAGGATCCGGCGACCGGCGAGCGGGTGATTGTGTATGCGGATCAGCTGCTACCTGTATTAAATGTAAATATCGATCTGGGTCTAGAAGAATGCCAGGTTTGTCATGCATATTTTGCATATACCCGTGATGCCTGCAATGCAGGACCTAGCATCACAGATTCTTAAAGGGCCTTCTTATGCGTGGTCCGCATGAGAAATGCCCACTCCGCGTAGCACAAACTGAACTACTCTTGCTGGTCATGCAATACAGATGTTTTTCGCTTCCGAAGACAGCATCACAAGCTGCAACCTTCCAGACATCCAGGGATTTTTGCATTTGATAACCCGCGGCGAGCAACGACGTGAAAGGAGATCTATCCTGAGTAAAAACGTACCCGCACCAGAGTTGTAAGGCAGATTTGCAAAGACAGGAAGTCTTGTAATGCGCATCCCCATGAGAGCCATTTCCAATCGTGTCTTGGAATTTGTGATGCTGTGAACAGGATGAGCAGATGAATCTGTGATGCGGCTGCACTTGCTAACCTGCACTACACTGCATAGTGCAACTTGTCACGCGTGACTCACAAAACTCCTAGGCTTGTGTTGCAAAATCCTCATCCTGACTCTGGTGTGGGTACGCTTTTACTCAGGATAAGATCTTCCAGATCCCGCCCTTGAGGGAGACAAGACCTATATGAATTGTGAAAGTGTCTGGGTCTGCAAACTTGTGAATGTGATGCTAAAATGTGCAACCAAGATGAAAACAGTTCCGAATGGAATGTAGCATGACAACTTTCCAGCACGCTTTCTCATAGGCAATCCGCATGAGAGACTCACTGCGTGTTTGCAGGTACAAAAGAGGCTGCGCCTCTTGGTGGTTGTGCAATACAGATTTCCTAGGTATAATGAAAAGCTAGCACTACAAGTTCCAACCTTTCAGACCCAGACATATTTTTTGCAATCGATAACCTATCTTGCGAAACAACTGAGAAAGTACGATCGGCTGCAGCACAACGGGACGGTCTGGACGGAGAGGAAGTCGGAGAATGTTACTGTTCTTTGGGACTTTGCTGTCTCCGAAAGCGAGATGAAGAGCCTCGGCGCGGCCGGAGTGGAGTTCGTGCCCTGCCGCCCCCGAAGATACTTTTGGAGTGTGAAAAGCAACACCGCGGTGCGACAGATGTTGCCGCGTTTGTTTTTGACGGACGGGGGGGAAAATCCGGAGGGCTCTACTTGGGTTATCAAATGCAAATATGTCTGGGTCTGGAAGATTGCCAGGTTTGTCATGCATATGTTACATGACCCATGACGATGAAGATGATGCTTCTAATGCATGACCTAGCATCGCAGATTTTCATTTTTAGAGGGCTTCCTGATGCTTATTCCGCGCAAACTGGACCCCTCTTGTTGGTCATGTAATGCAGATTTTTTTAGAATGCAGCAACAGCATCACAAGTTCCAACCGGCCTCCAGACCCAGACACTTTTGCATTTGATATCAGTTTTCCGCGAACAAGACAACCGAGACTGGCCGCGCCAGTTTTATGCATTGCAAACATGTCTGGGTCTGGAAGATGTCATGCTGCTTCTGCATGACACAGAAGGTCTGGCATGGAAGCCCTAGCATCACAGATCTCGAGAAGGTTTTGCAATCCGCCTAATCCGCGACAGAAGAAAAAAATGTGTATAATTTTCGTTTGTTAAAGAGTTTATAATTCTACCACTACTCAGGGAGGTGGGGTAGGCTTAATGGGGTAAATTCAGGCTCTCCACCAATGTTGCCCGAATCGGATAGAACACAGACGAGGTCCGCTTCAAAGTTCGACTTTCATTTGTTGAGATACCCAAAAGACTGCTCATATGAGACGACTCAGTCCGGAGACTACACATCAGGCATTCACAACGAAGTCGGTCGTGTCGGTCCTGTCGTACTTCCACAGCCACCGTAGGAGCGAAACTGTGGAGAAGAAAGGCTCGCATTAGTAAGCTGGTTCTTGTCTTCGTTCGAGTCGGTGATCATATTATGGTTTAATTGGTGTGGCTCAGCTGTGGTGTATATATAGTTTTGAGCAGGATTTATTGCAACATTAACGCTTTATCGGTTTCAATTTTTGTCCGAATCTATTTTCAGAATTCGGGCACTTGAATTTGTTAGCGCCATCGGTTAATACTATTTGATATCAGACCTGTTCTGGTTCTGTAACATGGATGAAGAAGCGAATTTTGCAGTTTTGCCCTGCCGCAGCATCTCGGTTAATATTTCAAAGACGTTCGGTTCGTGTGGAACTACAGTGTAAATCGGTGTGGTTATTTCAAAGATAAGACGTTCTGGTTCTGTTCGTGTGGACCTACAGTGTAAATCGGTCGCGCGTATGGTGCAAAATTTTCTGTATTCTGTCCGAATTATCGTGCAACTTCTGCTTTTAACCTACTGGCTCGACTGGATAGCGCAGCGCTGGTTCCCGGTATCATTTGGAAAAACTTCCCCACCCCATAGTCAAGTAGATGAATCTTGCAACACAAATCTCCAAGTTTTAGGAGCTGCGCATGACAAATTTCCCTCTGCAGTGTAGTGCTGATTGGCAAGAGAAGCTGCATGAGAAAGCCACTTTCGCATCCTTTTTACAGCATTACAGATTCCAAAACACGAGTGGAAATGCCTCTCATGCAGCTGCGCATTACAAATGTTGCTGTCATTGCACATTTGCATGACAACTTTGGTGTGGGGACGGCGTTTTTACTCAGGATACCCGGCAGCCGTGTTTCGCAGTCCGTTCTACTGCGTGTTTCCGAACACGGTGTCACATATTTTGGCCAAAGTGGATATGGGAGTGTCAGGATTGAAATCGTCAAAGTTGAAATAGTTTGTCATGCATAAATTGGATGCCGGTTGGAACCCAGGTTCCAAGTAGCGCATGACAGATTCGGGCGTTGCCTAGATCCAGTTTGTAATGCTGCTTAGGCAAAGAGAACCGATTTTCTCATGCTACTTTAGCAGCTCCAGCTCTAACCCGAAACAGGCTTACAATCGGCCTCACTTGCCTGCTCTGCAACACACGTCTGTGGCGTCATGCATTTTATGCATTAAAAGTTATTCCAACTTTGTCCATTTCGATCCTGACACTCCCAAAGTGGAGGGCTTGCGGTTGGCGAAGCAGGAGGACTATTTGTTTCTCTTCTACCGAGATTATTGGGTGAACTCTCCAGTTCGGTTTGTTTGTTTCAGAGCAGACGGAGAAAAAGGCTGTAGCAGGGGCGATTTCATCTTCATCCTGTGACGCTAGAAGTTCATTTGGCGAAAATTTGTGTAAATAAGTAATTCAGCAGCAGGAGCAGCTGGCTCCAGTACAAGAACAGCTGCTAGTGCAGAAGATAATTCTCGTCCAGCAGAACAACACATCATAAATCTTGTGGAAGACAGGTGCTTGAAAGTCGAGGCTTTACGGGCATTCACGGCGGGAGGAATAAAAGCTGCGAATTTGTAGTAAAAGACTCAACAATAGAGACATACACGCGATCTCTTCGGCAAGAGCTTTGGTTTGCCGTAAGTAGACTAAAGAACAACAGAGCACGACTTAGTCACTAAGTCGTGCTCTGTTGTTCTTTCCATGCTGCACCAATTTCTCAACGAAGAAGTAGTGCACTGGTTATATATTCGATGCACCAATTTTAATATCGTCCATCTTCGAGTTTCATCATACACCGTGACACTTCTTGTCACCTGCGATGAACTTTCGGTCAACCTCAACAATGATACCGCTTCGGTGACGTGAAGAATCGAATTTTGCAGTTTTGCCAAGCCGCACCGTTTCGGTCATTTCAAAAACGTTCTTGTCTAGACCTAAAATGAAAATCGGTCGTGCAGCGTATCGTGCAAAATTTTCTGTACGTACGTATGGTGCAAAATTTTATGTATTCTATCCGAATTATCGTGCAACTTCTGCTTTTCAACTACTTCGGTGTTGGTACTATCTTGTCCAAGGTTGACGCTGGCTATAATTTTTCACCCCGTCGGTCGTGCAACGAGATCACTCGTTTTTGCAACAGCATGTCGGTTGTTCTCGCCGTGCACAATATGTTGATTATCGTACACAATTCGTACGCAACATCCCACATCCACAACAGGACAATGTGAAGCTTTTGTTCTTCGCGGAATTATAAACGCTTCTACTTTGCCCCTACAAGTTTACATAAATCACTAACGACGGCTGCTCATCTCACAGATATTGAATTTATATTTTATTGAAGTACTATTCACACCAAAAGAAAACGAAATTGAATATAAAATTATTGACCACGACGAGACAACAAAACTAAGTACTCAAAGAAACACGAAGCGGAAGCGGTGAAGAGAAACACGCATAAGAGAAGCGGAATCGTGCGTTCCTGCAGCCCACAACAAGTATGAGATGGACTGAGCGATTCAAAATCAACGGATTCAAAAATTTTCTTTCATGTTCCAAGCTTTTCCTGACTCTTGAAAAGAACAGCAGCAAGGATGGGCTGTGTTCTGGGTGATTTTTTGCGTTCGCCGAAACGTCGCCCAGAAGAGTATCAAGCGAACAAGCTAGGTCGATCTCAACTTGACTTCGTGACTTAGGCGTACGTGAACGCAGAAAAACCGGGAAGGGGAACAAGGCGAGTGTCTGCATTCATAAACGTGAAGAATTCGCAGAAGCAAGGGGCAACAGAGTAGGCTACACAGCGGATACCCTCGAAGCCCAAGCCTGCCACTATTTGGCCCCAAGGCGCTTTTTTTGTTGGCATTTTTTGTTGCATTTTTTTGTTGGCATAGTAGCCCGCGCGGCCTCCGTGGACCTGGTCGAGGCTGCCGCAGGTTTACAACCTTTACGCGAGCAGGCCCAAAGGCATTCCCACCACGGCGCACCAGAAGCCGCCGGCCATGCCCGGCGGTCGGCCCGCTTGGGTTTTGGAATGGGCCTTGGGTTGCCCTTCACATGGCTGACGCGCGTTTTTCCCGGGACACAACTTGGCGGCACTGTTGCGTCTTGTTTTTCCGATCATTTCAAGGCTTCATGCGCACGCGCTGACTTCATCCCCTACTTTGCAGCCTGTAAGTATAAAATGGCAAGTAGTTGCCTCAAGTTGAGACCGGCCACGTTGGCCTCTTTCGTAGTCTTCGGCCTACATATTTTACTTCCATAACCCGGCGCCGACATCTCCGCCACTTACCTGAAACTGCTCCGCGCGACGCCGAATCCGGGGACGTTTTGGAGGAGTTGATGGGATGCGTTTTAGTTGAAAAAAAATTTTTGAATCGCTTGGGTTTGAATCGCTCAGTCCATCTCATAACAAGGTACCTAATTCATTCCCAATCTAGACAACAAACACGAAGCGGAAGCGGTGAAGAGAAACACGCAATTCCTGCGGTGAACGAAGAGAAACACGTGCGCTCCGGCCGCCCACAAGGTACCTACTTGATTCCCAATCTAGGCATTGCATTTTTCCAGACATCTCATGCTAGGCATCACAGATGATAGCTAGGACTAGGTCGCGCAGCACCAGCGCGAACCTCGTGAGCGCCAGAATGGGTTACTAACCACCTCTGTGGCCCCATTTTTGTTCTCCCGTGGCCAGCCCTTGCCTACAAAAATGGACGACACCGGGGGAGCACAGGAGACGCGCAGCCAATGCCCACGCCGATGTCGGTGCGCAATCAATCTGGAGAGGGAGGCGAAGATGGCGCGCGCATGCTAGAGAAGCACGCACTATCAAAGGAGCAACTAAATCACTTCACATCTGAATCATAGGGCCAAAAAAAAAAATTTTTGAGTATTAATATAGCTTAGCATGAAGAAATGACTTCAGTTGTATGCACATGATGACGATGCGAATATGCCACCAGAATGGCAGTTTTGAAGGCTCAAATGAAGAGCTTTGATTTTGAACTAGATAGTTGATAGCTGCAGGACGATCTAGATAAGTAGCTAGCTGAAGATCATGGTTTATTTGATGAAAAAACAAAGAATATTAGAAGGATTTCGCCTTGTGGCTTCCGGCCGGCAGCCTCTCGCCAAGCTGGAGCGAGGAGCTGCTACGCCTCCAATGTGGAGAGCTGCTGGGAGACATAAACCGCCAATGAGCCGAAGAGCTGGCACTCCGTGACGAAGCAGCCCAACGGATTCGGAGCTGGTACTCCGTGACGAAGCAGGCCAACGGATTCGCCCGAATCCGTTGGGCTGCTTCGTCACGGAGTTCCAGCCCTCCGGCAGAAGAAGCACACATTCTTCCCCGCAGAGCTCCACGTTGGCGACGTCCCAGCTCCTCCAGCCTGGCGGGAGGCTGCCTGCCGGAAGCCACCAGGCGAAATCCCTTTACTTTTCTTTGTTTTTTCATTAAATAAACCATGATCTTCAGCTACTTATTTAACTAGATCTTCCTGCAGCTATCAACTACCTAGTTTAATTAAGAAGCTCAACAGCAGAGCCTTCTTCTGCCGTACCTGGTTTGCATTCTGCATCATATCAACGCAATCATTCATAAGTGAAAGCCACATGATTTGTTACTTGAAATACATTAAAAAAATTTTTTTTTTGGCCCTATGATTCAGATGTGAAGTGATTCATTTGCTCCTTTGATAGCACGCGCGGCTTGTTTACTCATCTTGACGCGAATATATATAATTTAGCGAGCTCGTGGCCCCTCTCTCCGGCGACGCAGTGGCCCGCCACTGCCCGCTAGCGACCTCTGTTGGGGAGGGTTCGGGACTTGTTGCAGCCTCTGTTGCGCCCGGCGCTGCGACCTCTCGGCGCAGTGCTGGAGCACGGTTCGACCCACGTCTGTGGGCGGACAAGTGCGACGCCCGCAGCCACCTCTGTGGCGCGGACGTCGCGGCGCGGTCCCTGCTGCACGCCTCGCTACTGTATCTAGTAGCACAAAAGACGCTGCGAAGCAGCGCAGATACACTTTATACAGAGCCGGAGTTGTTCCACCACTGTGAAGGGTGTCGTGGCCTTTTGTTGAGAACATACGGACTAGAGCAGCGGCCCCATGCGGCCGCAGAACTGCGGGGATTTGGGAAGTAGTTTGTGTTCGCCTCACGATGATCACCAAGATGCTACCCAAGTCACATCATGGATCAGGTACCAACAGGGCGGAAGCCGAAGCGGTGAAGAGAAACACGCATTACGTATCAAATGTAAAAATGTCTGGGTCTGGAAGATTCTAAACCTGTAATGCTGTCTCTGGATTCTAAAAAATTTGTATTGCATGACCAGCAAAAGGACTCCAGTTTGTGCTACGTGAAGAGGGCATTTCTCATGCGGTAGAGGCACCACAAAGTCCTCTGAAAATCTGTGATGCTAGGGCATGCATCACAGACATCATCGGCCATTCAAAATATGCATGACAAACCTGGCAATCTTCCAGACCCAGACACTTTTGCAATGGATAGGTGGGCGCGACCTGCCACCCGGTGGGGCGGGAGGAATTCGACGTGCCTCCACCAGCACTATCAAGTGTAAAAGTGTCTGGGTCTGGAAGATTGCAACTTGTCATGCTAAATCTGAAGCATGCAAAAATTTGTTTTGCATGAGTGCCAAAAGCTGTCCGCTTTTGACCAAGTTGAGAGGGAGTTTCTCATGCAGGAAAGGCATGATAGAGCCCTCAAAGAATCTGTCATGCTGGGTCTCGCATTCCAGACCTCATGAGTCATGGAAAACCTGCATCACAAATCTTGTATTTTTCCAGACCCAGACATTTTTACATTTGATATTACGAATACCAAAACGAAAACCGAACTTCAAGATATCAAAGTGAAAAAAGCCCCCACCCCATATTCAAAAGACGATTTGTGTTGGTGGATTCGTGTACTACGCAAATGAGCTTTGTAATTGCAGCAAGAGCTTGTCTGCATATAATTCTATAGCCCATTTGGGTGCTGCGCGCCCGGCTAGCAGCTGAGCATGTGAAACAAGGCTGACATATTAGGCGAAAACGCATGACAGACTCGCTGAACAATGCGCCACAAGGGTTCCGCTTGCCTTGTACGCAAGACAAAGCATCGCAAATTTTCCTCTCGATGTGGGGACGGGGGTGGATTTTTCCTTACGATACGCGACTCGCTTTCTCCGCGGCCTGCATATGAACTGCAAAAGTATCGTATAAATGCATGACAAATTCCCTCAGCATGAGATTGAGCAATTAAAATTTGTAAGTATATGCGTATGTGACTTAACAAAAAGATTTGTAATGCATGACTGCAATACGAGTACGATACTTTTGCACAGGATTGCTTTCTATAGTTAGAACTCCGCGCCAGCTCCTTCACGACGATCGAACTGTCCTATCCTGTGCAAAAGTATCGGATTCGTATTGCAGTCATGCATTACAACAAATCTTTTTGTTAAGGTAAATCAGCATTGCAAATCAGTCAGGGTAGAGGAGCAATCCTCGGGCACATAGATAACAAAACGCTGCACATCTGAAAGAGTTTTTTTGAAAGAAGAAAAGAACAGACGTGCACCATCAGAAGTGTAGTGCTGGCGGTAGCACTTGTGCTGCACCATCAGAAGTGCGTAACTCGCATGCCGGGCGTGCCATGTCAGGATGTCAGGATAACGCAGAAGCTCAGTCAGTCAGTCAGCATTGCAAATTTTATCTCTCATGCTGAGAAATGCACTTATACGAGTACGATACTTGTGTAGTTCATATGTCCGGCGGGAAAATATCGATATGAGAGTGCATAAAAACAACTCGATCTCCACGTACTACCCAGCTGCAGCCGCCCGGGACGAGAGTGCGGCTCTACTGCTGAGCGCGGAAGATAACGCAGTGGGACAGCACGTTGAACAGGAGACGGAAAATGTTGAAAAAACCCCCGCCCACGGGGGCTGTTGCCAAGACTGCTGCACGAAAAAGTGCGTGCTCATCCTTCTCCTCATATTTCTCGTCCTCGCAGGCGGTGCTTGCGTTTTAATTTTCGTTCCCTGGTTCGACGTATCAAATGTAAAAATGTCTGGGTCTGGAAGGATGCGAACTTGTGATGCTGTCTTCGGATTCTAAAAAAATCTGTATTGCATGACAAGCAATTATAGGGCTCCAGTTTGTGCTTCGCGGGAGGGCATTTGTCATGCGGAATAGGCATGATCAGGAGGGCCTCTAAAGCTCTGTGATGCTAGGTCATGCATTCCAGACCTCATAGGTCATGGGAAACCTGCATCACAAGTCTTGCAACCTTCAAGACCCAGACATATTTGCAATCCATACGACGGTTGGAGTGAATCTTTGTACACGAGATGGAGAGGAGGTGCGACGTTCCTGTCGCCCACAAGGTACCTAATTCATTCTCATATTCTAAGCATAACGCACTCCAGATCGGTCACATAATTCTAGGCATCAACTGCACAAATAGGACTAGGTCGTATGGATTGCAAAAATGTCTGGGTCTGGAAGAATGCAAGTTTGTCATGCTTGTCTGGCATGGCTCGAAAATCTGTGTTGCATAGGCGCGAAAAGGCTCTCTTGCCTGTCATGCAAAAACCCAGTTTGCCATGCGGAATACGTAAGACATGGCAGCCAAAAAATTTGTCATGCGTAGGTGCGTATTGCAGTGCGTCTACCATTCACTTTTAGCATTACAAGTTTCCAGACCCAAACGTTTTTACATTTGATAGGTCGCCAGACATCACCACCAGCGCGAAGAACCTCGTGAGCCCTGGGGGTATTGTGCGGGATATCCCACGAAAAAACTGTTTTACTGTGATGATCTTGCAAGATCTGCATCGCAGGTTTGTATACACATGACACAGAAAATTTGCATTGTGCGCTTCCCAAGGGAAAACACGCTAAAAAATCCAATGTCTTGCAGGCGTAGCAAGACAAATCGTTCCGTGCTCCATTCTCTGCATCACAAGTTCACAGTGAAACAGTTTTTTCTTGCGATACGGGAGCAAAACAAAGTGAAGTGGAAATATCAAAGCGACGCAAGCTGTTATCCCACGAAAAAAGTGTTACAGTTACACATTTGTTGTCAATTCCGCAACACAAATTTTCTCTGCATGAGACTTGTAATGCGAAGATCATAAGGGAAAACAGGAAGGAAAGGAGGCTCCGAAGCATTTCCTGCATGAGAAAGGTTGTCTCTGTTGCCAGTCTTGCATGACAATGTGTAACTGTTGTAACACTTTTTTCTTCTATAATTCATTCTCATATTCTAAGCATAACGCACTCCAGATCGATCACATTCTAGGCATGATCACAAATAGGACTACTAGGTCCTCGCGCAGCACCTCCAGCGCGAACCTCGTGAGCAGGGCCGGAATTTTTATGGGCCAACCACCTCTGTGGAAGGAAGGACCCCACTTTTGTTCTCCCGTGGCGGCGGTGGCCAGAATTAGAATTTATGCCTACAAAAATGAAAATAAATGGAGGACAGCGGGGGAGCGCAGCAGACACACAGCCAATGCCTACGCCGATGGCGGTGCGCGAACTGGTAGGAGGGAGGCGAAGATGACGCTCGCATGCTCTCGTAAGAGAAGCGTTCGCGGCTTGATGTTGGTCACCCTTTTTTATGTTCACACACGACTCGCAAGGCACATCCTGACGTCTATGGCTCATTTGGAGTCGCGTTTCAAACTTTCACACGCAGAGCGCGGCGATTCGCAAGTTTAGCCGAACCGGCGTAGCGATTTTGTGTCTGGTTTTCTGACATTGTGTGCCCATCACAGAATTCGTGTGATAGGCACGCAACACTTTGAGGGGGCCAGAAATAAAACTGCCGCGCCACTTCGGCTGTACTTGCGACCTTTGGTGCCTTGCGCGTGACAGTTCGATCCGCGTGTCCAAGCGAGGTGACTGTCGACGTAACACGCAAAGCCTGGGAACGAATTTCTGTGAGTCACCTGAATAAAATTGGTGCTCAGATCGGTTTTGCTGGTCAGGGCACAAATCTTACGCAGGCAGCCTACAGAAATTAGGTCTCAGGACCCCACATCCGAGAACTTGTCGGATGGGACTTCACATCCGAGGAACTCCCGGACGTGAACTCACATCCAAGAATTCCTCGTGTGTCAGCTCACATCCGAGAACTTCTCGGCTGTGCGCAGACATCCCAGGAGTTAGTATTTGATGTGGCGAAAATCCTTGCGAACAAATTGCTGGAAGTCACCTGCGTAAGATTTGTGGTCCGATCGGCAATACCTATTGGAGCACAACCCCTACGCAGGTGAGTTACGGATATTAGCTCTCAGGATTTCCGCCGCATCACGAAATTCTTGACGCAGCGAAGATCCTGGGAAATAATTTCTGTAAGCCACCTGCGTAAGATTTGTCTTCTCACTGGTAATACCGATCTGGGCACAAATCTTATGCAGGTGACTTACAGAAATTACTTCCCAGGATTGGATCATCAGTGTGTCCAAGTGTGGCGACTGGAGACGCAGTACGCAAATCCCAGAAGTGCATTTCTTTGGGGCACGAAAGCCGAAGTTGTAGGAGCGCGAGTTCTGCTCTGCTCTTAGGTAAAGAAAACTCGCGCAGCGCTTTTTCCTCCTGGCCTTCTAGAAGTGTGCTTCTGAACACATCTGCAGAGCGATCTGCTTTTTCTTCTAGGGAGAAGACGCAGCCTCTGCTAGAAGAAGAAGCAGCTTCTTCTAGAAGCTGCGTTTTCTAGAAGAAAAAAAGTCTGCGTCTTCTACAGGAAGACCAGCCTTCTAGAAGAAGACAAAACTTCGCGCCTTCTTCTAGAAAAAGACGCAGCTTCTTCTAGAACAAGAAGCTGCGTTTTCTTTTAGGAACTCAGTTTCTAGAAGAAAACTTCCGGAAAAAGTGTTCGGACAGGGGGTTTGCAAAGGGGTCTTCAAAGGGGTGGTCGCGCAAAGTGCCTTAGTCACGACCTAACAAAGGGTCAACGAAAGGGGTCAACGAAAGGCTCTCTCGGAAGGGGGTTTCCGCGAGACCTTTTCTGAAAGAAGTCAAGAAGACTTCTTTTAGAGTCTGAAAGAAATCCAGCGGATTTCTTTTAGACTCTCAAAGGATTTCTTCTAGAGTCTCAAGGTGCCTCAGAGGCACCTTGAGATTCTAGAAGAAATCCTGGGAACTCATTTCTGTAAGTCCGTTGCGTAGGATTTGCACTCAGGTCGGGATTACCGGTCGAAACGCAGATCCTACGCAACCTACTTACAGAAATGAGTTCCCAGGATCCCACATCCGAGAATTCCTCGGATGTCAGCTCACATCCGAAGGGTTCGCGGAAGTGAGCTGCAGGAGAACTTTCGCGCGCAAAGTGCCGAACTTTGGCGCCCTGCTTGTGAAAGTTCGATCCGCGTGTCCAAATGCGGCGATGTAGAAAAAACACGGGAATTCTGGGAGCTAATTCCTGGAAGTCGCGTGCGTAGGGTGTGTAGTCAGACCGGGACTACCGGTCGAAACGCAGAGCCCGCACACCTGCTTCAAAATTTTTGAAAGCCGAAGCTTTTCGGAACTGCTCTGAGAACTAATTTCTGAAAGCTCTGATATGTTCACACACGACTCGCAAGGCACATCCTGACGTGTATGGCGCGAATATGTAGAATCCAGGGGCTCGCAGCCCCTTCTTCCGGCGACGTAGTGGCCGAGCGAGCTTTGCGAGGGCGCACGCCCCTCGTAGCGAAGCGAGCCGTCACTACTTACCCGCTAGCGACCTCTGCTGTTCTTGCAGCCTCTGTTGCACCCGGCGCTGCGACCTCTCGTCGCAGTGCTGGAGCATGCCTCGACCCAAGTGGTCTATGGGCGGACAAGAGCTGCGACGCGCGCAGCGGACGTCGCGGCGCGGTCCCTGCTGCGCGCCTCGCTGCTATGTATCTAGTAGTGCAAAAGACGCTGCGAAGGAGCGCAGATTATACACCTTTACTTCATACAGAGCCCCCGGAGTTCCACCACTCTGAAGGGTGTAACCTTTTGAGAACATACGAACTAAACAAGCTGCCAGCCCGTCAAGGGGCGCCAGCGCTCTGCTGGGGATAGATTTGGGGAGAATTTTGTGCTCGCGCCACGATCATATAGGTAGCAAACCCTCGTACCCAAATTACATCATGGATCTTCAGGTACCAACAGGGCTATCAAATGTAAAAATGTCTGGGTCTGGAAGAATGCAAGATTTGCAATGGAGGTTTTCCATGACCCATGAGGTCTAGAATGCGAGACCCAGCACGACAGATTCTTTGCGGTCTCTATCATGCCTCTCCTGCATGAGAAACTTCCTCTCAACTTGGTCAAAAGCGGACAGCTTTTGGCACTCACGCAACACAGATTTTTGCATCATTTAGATTTAGCGTGACAAGTTCTAATCTTCCAGACCCAGACAATTTTACATTTGATAGAGACGTGGCCGGGCCATTAAACGGCGGGGGCGATGATCGAACAAGTTCGGATCTTGGAGGCGATCAAGCCCAAGTTCGCTTCCATAGATCGGATCTATGGAAGCGTCAGGTTTGAAATCGTCAAAGTTGAAATAATTTGTAATGCATAAAATGCATGGCCCGAGGCACGTGCGTTGCAGAGCAGGCAAGTGAGGCCGATTGTCCGCCTGTTTGGGGTTCCAGCTCGAGCTGCTAAAGTAGCATGAGAAAATCGCTCGTCTTTGCCTAAACAGCGTGACAAACTAGATGTAGGGACCACCGAAATTTGTCATGCGCCACTTAGAAACTGGGTTCCAACTGGCATCCATTTTATGCATGACAAATTATTTCAACTTTGTCGATTTCAACTCTGACACATCCATACGATGGGGGTGGTGGCGATCAGGGTGGTGGCGATGGCGATGGTGGTGGCTTCTCTCCACAGGAGCCTCCTGATGAACCTGA
>CAJINV010000025.1:380474-402909 GCA_905178155.1 Amoebophrya sp. A120
GGCGAAAGCCCTAGGCCAGCGCGGGGACTCGGTCCCCGCGTCATGGCCTAGGGGCCAGCTGTAAGCGCTTCCCGGACACCGTGCAGCCAAGGGGCGAAAGCCCTAGGCCAGCGCGGGGACTCGGTCCCCGCGTCATGGCCTAAACCCGCTGTACGCGCTTCCCGGACACCGTGCGGGCAAGGGGCGAAAGCCATAGGCCAGCGCGGGGACCCGGTCCCCGCGTCGTGGCCTAGGGGCCAGCTGTAGGCGCTTCCCGGACACCGTGCGGCCAAGAGGCGAAAGCCCTAGGCCAGCGCGGGGACTCGGTCCCCGCGTCATGGCCTAGGGGCCAGCTGTAAGCGCTTCCCGGACACCGTGCGGCCAAGGGGCGAAAGCCCTAGGCCAGCGCGGGGACTCGGTCCCCGCGTCATGGCCTAGGGGCCAGCTGTGAGTGAGCGCTTCCCGGGCACCGTGCGGCCAAGGGGCGAAAGCCCTAGGCCAGCGCGGGGGCTCGGTCCCCGCGTCATGGCCTAGGGGCCAGCTGTGAGTGGGCGCTTCCCGGATACCGTGCGGCCAAGGGGCGAAAGCCCTAGGCCGAGTCCCCGCGTCATGGCCTCGGGGCCAGCGGTATGCGGTAAGCGCTTCGCTCCCGGACACCGAGCGGCCAAGGGGCGAAAGCCCTAGGCCAGCGCGGGGACTCGGACGGCCCCCGCATCATGGCCTAGGGGCCAGCTGTAAGCCCAGCGCTTCCCGGACACCGTGCGGCCAAGGGGCGAAAGCCCTAGGCCAGCGCGGGGACTCGGTCCCCGCGTCATGGCCTAGGGGCCAGCTGTAAGCGCTTCCCGGACACCGTTCGGCCAAGGGGCGAAAGCCCTAGGCCAGCGCGGGGACTCGGCCCCCGCGTTATGGCCTAGGGGCCAGCAGTGTGCGCCCCCCGGACACCGCTCTGCCAAGGGGCGAAAGCCCTAGGCCAGCGCGGGGACTTGGTCCCCGCGTCATGGCCTAGGGGCCAGCTTGGCGCGCTCCCCGGGAACGACACCGCGCGGCCAGGGAGGGGGCATGCAAAGAGACAGAAGCCCTAGGGCAATGCGGGGACTCTGTCGCCGCGCCATGACGTCGGGGCCGGCTGCAGACCCGGCGCCAGTTTCTTCTTTTCTTTTTATCTTTGCGCGCGGCAGGCTGATGAATCCAGTGCGCGCAAGCAAGGGTGCCGCGTCCGCAGGCCCGTCGCGGGTCATTGAATGCAAGGCGCACCGAGATACCTAGCTGCGAGCGACCTGCCTGCCCAGTGCCACCGCGCAGACAAATGCCGGAAGGTCGCCGCACGGGGACTCTGTCCCCGTGCTCGGACCTTGTTTGTAATGCGAAGTCTACATCATGATAAAATCTGTCATGCATGGCTAGCGAAATAAAGCCCCATTTCTTGTTTCCGAGAGAGAGGATTTGTCATGCGGATTAAGCATTGGAATAAGTGCTTGAAATCTGTGACGCTAGAGCTTGCATGCCAGACGATCTGGGTCAGGCAAAACCTGCATGACAGATCTCGCATTCTTCCAGACCCAGACATTTTTGCAATCCATATGTGCAGGAGCATTACAAAAAGGAGATGCTTTGGGTTTTCGACGCGTTCGATATCTACACCATGAAATCTATGGAAGCGTCAGGTTTGAAATCGACAAAGTTGAAATGATTTGTCTTGCATAAAGTCTATACCAGTTGGATGCCCAATTTCCAAGCGGTGCATGACAAATATCGGCACCGTCTGAATCCAGTTTGTCATGCTGTTTAGGGACAGAAGGCGTCTCTTGTCATGCTACTTTAGCAGCTGTATCGCAGACACTAGACAGGCTGAGCGTCGGCCTCACTTGCCATTCCTGCAAGAGAGGCACTTCATGCCTTGCAATTTATGCATGAGAAATTATTTCAACCCTGTCGATTTCAATCCTGACGCTTCCATGAAATCCGACTTGTTCCGCTTGCTAGTCTATGAACTGCAAAAGTCTCGTACTCGTATAAATTTAAATGCATCACAAATTTCCCCAGCATGAAATTTGTCATGCGGATTTACCTTAAGAAAAAAATTTGTAATGCATGGCTGCAATTAGAATTACTACGAGTGCGATACTTTTGCACAGGATATAGTCCTGTACCGGGAGGGCGGCGTGTACATAGACTGGAAGCTCATATCAACTGCAAATAAAATGTCTGGGTCTGGAAATTTGTAATGTTGCGTTGGGAATAGTGAATGCTCTGTAATGCACAGGCAAGCATGCGAAATATGAATATCTACGCTTTATTTTTGTGTTGCGTTTTTCGCATGACAAGCTGCGTTTTTGCATGACAGGCAAAAGGGTCTCTTTTTGGACACGCATCACAAACTTTTTGGTCATGCCAGACAAGCATGACAAATCTCGCAATCTTCCAGACCCAGACATATTGGCATTTGATAGCTCACCCCCATCGTCGACTGGGACCAGCTGTTATCTTGTGCAAAAGTATTGTATCGTACTAGAATAAATTGCATTACAAATTGACTCAGCATTACAAATTTAAAAATTTGTAATGCTGATCGACATGGAGAAGAAGATGCATAAATGCAATTACTACGAGTATCGGATACTTTTGCACAGGATGGATGTTGGAGAAGGCGTTTTCCGGGACGGAAAAGTTCCGGTCCCCATATCAAGTGCAAATATGTCCTCTGGGTCTGGACGAATGCGAGGACTTGTGATGCTGCATTTGGATTCCAAAAAAAATCTGTATTGCGTGATGAGGAGCGACGGGAACAATGTGATTTTTCCTACGCGAAGAGGGCACTCGTCGTGCGGAAGTAGAGGCATCTTCAAGATGCATGCCCTCACAAAGTCTGTGAGGCTAGGGCATGCATCACAGATCGATCATGGCTCACGCGATGAAACGCGCATCACAAGTATCAGAATCTTCTTTCAGACCCAGATATTATATTTGCGATGCATACCCCAAGAAAAGTGACGAGAGACCCCGTCACGGGCAACATCGTTGCGGAGGAAAAAATGCAAAACAAGGACGACATTGGGCTCCTCGCCTCCTGCCAAGATTTCACGTTTGGGTTTGGGGTCCCTTACTTTTTCGAATCGTTTCCGGCTATCAAGCAGTTGCCCAGTTGGCCGAATCAAGACTCATCATTACAAGGCTTGACAAATGGCTTCCTCGCGGCGAAACCTCTAAACTTACTCCTCGGGGACATGCTCTACCATTTATTCCGCCGCGCGGAATTGCACAGCTACGGAAACACCGTTTGGGATACCACGGGGCCAGTAAGCCTCTACATGTCCTTATCAAATGTAAAAATGTCTGGGTCTGGAAGAATGCATGTTTGTCATGCTTGTCTGGCATGACTATTAAATCTGTCATGCACGTTGCCCAAGAGCCGCGTTTTTCTGTCATGCGGAGACGCAATTTGTCATGCAGAATAGGCAACACCTACAAGCTCAGAAATTTGTCATGCTGAGCCAGCACTTGTGGGCTCCTCATGCTACGCCACTCAGCATCACAAGTTTCCAGACCCAGACATTTTTACAGTTGATAGTCCTTACTCCGGGCAGACCCCACGAAGGTCCGAGAAATGCCACAGGTGATGTCGCAAAAGAACCCTGCGCAGACTCCTAGTGCGCCGTATCAAATGTAAAAATGTCTGGGTCTGGAAGGTTAGAACTTGTCATGCTAAATCTGAATGATGCAAAAATCTGTGTTGCGTGAGTACCAAAAGCTGTCCGCTTTTGACTAAATTGAGAGGGAGTTTTCTCATGCAGGAAAGGCATGATTGAGACCTCACAAAATCCGGCATGCTGGGTCTCACATTCCAGACCTCACGGGTCATGGAAAACCTGCATCACAAATCTTGCATTCTTCCAGACCCAGACACTTTTACATTTGATACGCCGAGCAGTTCGACATCTTCAAATCCCGCCGGCCTTCTCGACTCTGCGGGGTGGGCTATCCAACGCCAAGCGCGGCGGAAAAGCGGCGATGTCCTGGGAAAGTGGGAGTGTTTGCAGCTCCAGGGGGGGCCGGGCGATGCAGCCTTTCTTGCCTTCGACGGAAACGGAAATAAATGGTTTCCGAACCGCGAAGTCAGGTATTCCCTTCCGTGGGATATGGCATTCTCAAAAAATGTTGCGATTCTCAATTGTTACATTTTTTTTCTTTTTATGCGGAATTGCAATCAGGATCCACACGATAAAGCTGCTTCGCATTACAAATTCTCGAAGAGCCCAACAATCTTCTGTGCGAAATCTGTCATGCAAGACGCGCAAGGTCCCCTCTTTCACTTCTGTTGCCGTTCTCGCATTACAACACTTGTCTTGAGAATGTAACGTTTGAGAACGCCATATGCGATGACCCAGGGCTCGAACAGCTCGCCTTGGTAAAAAAGGCGGGGTTCCACCACGCCGGCGCCGGGTGGAGTAACGACGACAGCTATGACAAGGAAAAATCCCCCTCCCCATATCAAAAGGAAGTTTCTGATGCTGGATTTGCGTATACAAAAAATCAGGTATGTCTTGCAGTAGAGGGCTGCAGGCTCCTGCCAAGCCTGAGTACTTACTAGAGAGGTTTTGGCCTAGGCGCTTAGCATGAGAAACGTCCATGCTGTAGGCCCAACAGCATAGCATCACAAACCGCCTGCATAATAAAGGCGGCAAAGCCTGTGGAGTTGTCTTCTTGCAAGACAGACGTGATTTGTAGTCTCAAATGAGCAAGACAAATTTGCGGAAACATACCTTTGCGATATGGGGAGGGGGGATTGTTCCTCTCAATAGCACCGCGCCGCTGCCGCCCGGAATCCGCCGCCACCTCGTATCACATAAAAAAAGTGTTACAGTTACACACTTGTTGGAGTTTCTGCATCACAATCACAAAGTCGCGAGACTATAAGGGAAAAGAGGAAAACCTGCTGTGAAGATGCGCAGACTATAAGGGAAAACACGAATGATAATAAAATGAGGTTAGCAAGCATTTCCTGCATGACCACAGAGGTTGCGTTGTCTGTCTTGCTTGTCTCCCATCAGAGTGTGTAACTGTAACACTTTTTTCTTGCGATACCTCGGCGGGCAGAATTACATGGACGAATTATCCTGAGTAAAAACATCCGCCCCACACCAGAGTCAAGATGGGGATTTTGCAACACAAACCTAGAACTTTTGGGGGTCACGCATCACAAGTTGCAGTCCGTAGTGTAGTGCAGGTTCGCAAGGCCAGCTGCATCAGAAATCCATCTGCTCATCCTGTTTGCAGTATTACAAATTCCAAAACACGACTAACAATGCCTCTCCTGGCGATGCGCATTACAAATGTTCCCGTCATTGCAAATCTGCATGACAACTCTGGTGTGGGGACGTTTTTACTCAGGATATGAATGGAAGAAAAGGAAGTGGTTCAACGCCAACTGCTACCAGGAAGTTCCAGGGGTGCCTACCAATAGGAAAAATCCCCACTCAGTCCCCATACTGTTGAAAAGGTATATTTTTGGAAATTTGTGATGCTGATTTGTGATCACAAATCGTGTCTGTCTTGCGCGAAGGCATCTCCACAGACAACCGCCGCACTGCGCAGGCGGTTTGTCATGCTGCTGGGCCTACAGCGAGGACGTTTTTGTTTTTCAAATTATAAGCGCCTAGGCCAAAACCTCTCTACTCGCGCTTAGTATGGGCCTGCAGTGCTCTCCAGCAAGACAGCTCGGATTTGTGTACACCAATCCAGCGTCGGAGATAGCCTTCGTTTTAATATGGGGAGGGGGGATTTTTCCTTTCGATAGTGCCATGGCCGGGCGTCGCGGATAAGGAGTACCAGTGTCGGTAAAAAGAAGGGACGACGAGCAGTTGGCGACCAATGAATGCAAAAGCAAAGAACATGGACGAAATTTGTCTTCCTCGTTGAGGAAACGAAACCACGTGCCACCACGCAACAAAGGAGTAGAAACAGCACAAACAGGATAACACGATCAGGATGTCAGCTTGTTGTAGGCGGTTCTGGGTCGGAAATTCCACGCTGGTCATAGTTTTTACTTCAACTTTCGCACAACGCAACAGCAGATCCGCTCGTGCAGAAGTTGTAGCTGTAGCACGACTACGCAATAAACACTTTTAATTTTACCCTCAGGAACAACACACTACTACAAAATATCACTCCAAGTACTAAAGCTGTAACTTTTTTTTCACGAACGACCAAAAAAGCACAGGACGAATATCGAGCACACCGGTGCAAGCTCGAAAACCCCGGTTAGAGTCAGGCATCTGGGTTTCGTAATCTCTCAGGCGTCGGCGCATTGTTTCTATTCAGATTAGCACCGCAGTACAAGGCTTAACCGCAAGAGGACCACACTCCCTACCAATTTTGAAAGGCGAAAACTTTTGAGCGAGGCACTGCCGCCGATGGTGGGCCAAGTTCTTTGACGTCTGCGAAACGCGATCGAGTTCTAAAAAATAAAAACATCTTACGCATGCGCCAATCAACTATCAAAAAAGTGTGAGCCTTGTGTAAATTCATTTATTTTCCTAGTTTTTAGTCTCTTGGGTCGTCTTAGTCGGCCACACAAACGTGTGTGGCTGCGACGGCGGGAGTTGACTCTGCAGGGACCGCTTACGGAGTTAGCCCTGGGTCCCCCAAGCTAGTACTGTAGGAAAGCAAATCGAAGTAGGAGCAATAAGAGTCGAACGCTTTACGTTGTACCTAAGTCCCGCGGCGCAGACGAAGAAATGTGAGAAATCAAGTCAGTCGGCTGAGCAAGAACTCAGAGCCATTATATATATTTATCATTATAGCGCAATGAATGCAAAAGCAAACATGGACGAAATTTATCTTCCTCGTTATTTTGGCCCAAGCTACGCGGGGGGTGCGGGCAAGTACGTACTTATTCAAAAAGGCCGGCCCCCCTATGCGTGTAAGGCTTGGCTCGGGACACCTTGCGGCACGAAAGTCCTCCTAAAAAAAAAAAGGCGCCGCCGCCGTATTATCTGAAAGAAAACGAAAACATGAAAGGCCGGGGCGCTGCGGAGAAGCCGCCGCAGGCACGCCTCTCACCAAGTCGGACGAAGTTTATCTTTCTCTTTTTTTCGGCCCAAGCTACGGTGGGGGCGCGGGTACATACCAAACAGAACCGGCCCCGCCCTTACGCGTGTAAGGCTTGGGCCGTGCCACTTTTGTGGCGCGAATTTTTTGGAGCCGCCACCGCTACCGCCCCGCCTCCAGCTAGTAGGCAAAGGCGAAGGCCCATTTTTGTCCTCGAAAGCAAACTGCTTTCTGTGCCCAGGGCCGCAAGCACATAAATACCTCCGTAGTACGTCAAAAGCCTTAATATAGTTTTAGTTCTATCTGCTTCATCAAGCAGACTGCTTGGCCCAACAATTCTTCACATCTGTGAGACAAATACTAACGATGTCTTTTTCAATCAGTATCAGATTTTTCAGCTCAATTTTTCAGTGGGACAGAAACTCCGAATTCTGTACACAACAGCAGGCATTAATTATGCGTGATGTAGTTGTATCGCAAGAAAGAACTGTTTCACTGTAAACCTGTGATGCAGAGAACGAAACACCAAAGTGTTTGTCTTGCTACACCTGCAACGCAATGGCTTTTTAAGCGTGTTTTCCCTTGGGAAACGCGCATGGCAAATTATCTGTGTCATGTGTAAGAAACTTGTGATGCAGATCTTGCAAAACCATCACAGTGAAGCAGTTTTTTCGTGGGATATGTTGATATAATTCGTCGTCCGAGTGCCGTCGCGTGGAAGACAGCCCCGCGCACTTCCTCTATCAAGGTGAAAAAAGCCCCCACCCCATATCGGAAACGGAAGATTCGCGAATTTGTGATGCTGTATTTGAGTACACAAATCGACGTGTATTGCTAGAAGGCCAAGAGACGAAGCTGCGGCCTAAATTGCAGGTAATCTGTCATGCTGTTTCCCACTTCCAGTTGCCTCCTGTCATCCTGGCGCTGCAAGGCTTTCCCACGTTAGGCAGCACTACAGTCCGGCGCATCTTTTGCCTTCTAGCATCACAAAGCTGATTTGTGGCCACAAATCTGCATCACAGATTTCCGTTTTGATATGGGGAGGGGGCATTTTTAATTGTAATATCCTCGAATGCTATGCGATAGGTATCAACCTTGAAACACTATCATGTCCGCAGCGTCTTGCCAAGGTCTTCGCCTATGTGGCACATGTGCCACCAGACGACTCCAGCACCGACGCAGAGCTTTGAACCCCTCGCGGGGCTTCCCGCCCGTGGGCACTACGAAATTTCGTATAACGCCGTACCTGGTGGCAGGCACGCAAAAGCATCTGTCAGAGGGCATGATGCGTGATGTGTGAGACTACATTCAGCTTGCCGCTGAAGCTGCTTCACATCTAAAGACCGTGGCGCAAGTATCGATCGAAATGACGCTCGCAGCGAGAACCGCATTGGTGCAGACATCAGGAACAATAAGGAATTGATTTTGCCGGAGCTCACACAGACGCCCGCCCCCCTAGGGGACGCGTAGGCTCCTCCAGGCTCCGACGTTCACATGTTCTTGAGATGATCGCGCGGTCCTCTTGAAAGTAGACCCAGCAAATTCACAGAGGGGCGCTACACTACACTTTCCGCCCAAAGCGTTTGAGGGGATTGCTTTCCCGCTGTCTAATTATCTAAAAATGATCAGTTCTCTACGAAAGTGAAGTGTTGGAATCGGTCCAAAAATGCCTGGAAATGATGAATGCAGCGGTCGCTGTGTCGGATCGAAAAATGCGAAACATCGAATGCAAAGATGGTCGGTCTTGGGTAGTGGAAATGAGTGCCCATGTCTCGTCCACCAAAGTCGGTTTCTGTTTAAAGAAGATTTTTGAATTGATTCTAGTATGGCTCCTGCTAGAGTAGAACAGGCCACGTCTGGTGCAGTAGCCCCACGCACCGCCTGGAGGTCCCTCTGGTGATAAGTACAGCAACACTGTGAGAGTTGTACCAGCCTGCTCTTGTGCGTATACCTCTACCACTTACCTAAAATAACGCATCGCACTTTTTACGCAAAGATCATGTCGATGTGCAGCTACAATGTCGCACTAGGTAGAAGATCAAATTGGTAGTGACCGGAGGCGCACTTGCAAGCAGTTTTCGCTGGGGGCGAAAGATTTGTTTCTGTTGCTGTTCGCAAACAAGATTCCGACCTGATTATCGATACGCAGACGACGTTCTTTGACGACTACCGCATGCAGACTCTGATACCGATCACGACCCGACAAACGACTTGTGACTTACGCTATTACTATGCGGATACGATGCGGAAGGAAGATTTGTTCTTGGGCGACGTGATGAGAAATTTGTCTTGGACAAGGAGACACCGGCCTGAAACTTGTGACGCAACATTTTCGCGCGGGGATTTTTTTTTACTGGGATACATGGAAGAGAAGATTGGAGTTTGTCATGCTGGATTTCGACGACTTGGGTTTTGGCCACCTGATTGAGAACTCGACCCAGTGCAGAGGCGACGATGTCAATTTGTGTTTGCACTTGATAGATCCGACTCGGCTTTCGAAATCTGTGGCTCCAGTTTGGTTTGTTTGTTTCAGAGGAAACGGAAAAAAAGGCTATAGCAGAGGCGATTTCATCTTCATCCTGTGACGCTAGTTCATCTTCTGGTGAAAATTTGTATAATAATTCAGGAACAGCTGGCTCTAGTACAAGAACAGCTGCTAGTGAAGAAGATAATTCTCGCCCAGCAGAACACATCATGATAAATCTTGTGGAAGACAGGTGCTTGAAAGTCGAGGCTTTACGGGCTGCTGCGGTGGGAGGAATAAAAGCTGCGAATTTGTAGTAAAAGGCTCAACAATAGAGACATAGCCGCGATCTCTTCGGTAAGAGCTTTGGTTTGCCGTAAGACTAAGTCGTGCTCTGTTGTTCTTTCCATGCTGCACCAATTTCTCAACGAAGAAGTAGTCGTGCACTGGTTATATATATATTCGATGCACCAATTTCAATATCGTCTATCTTCGAGTTTCATCATACACCGTGACACTTGTTGTCACCTGCGAACTATTTTCGGTCAACCTCAACAATGATACCGCTTCGGTGACGTGAAGAATCGAATTTTGCAGTTTTGCCAAGCCGCACCGTTTCGGTCATTTCAAAAACGTTCTTGTCTAGACCTAAAATGAAAATCGGTCGTGCAGCGTATCGTGCAAAATTTTCTGTACGTGCGTATGGTGCAAAATTTTTTGTATTCTATCCGAATTATCGTGCAACTTCTGCTTTTCAACTACTTCGGTGTTGGTACTATCTTGTCCAAGGTTGACGCTGGCTATAATTTTTCACCCCGTCGGTCGTGCAACGAGATCACTCGTTTTTGCAACAGCATGTCGGTTGTTCTCGCCGTGCACAATATGTTGATTATCGTACACAATTCGTACGCAACATCCCACATCCACAACAGGACAATGTGAAGCTTTTGTTCTTCGCGGAATTATAAACGCTTCTACTTTGCCCCTACAAGTTTACATAAATCACTAACGACGGCTGCTCATCTCACAGATATTGAATTTATATTTTATTGAAGTACTATTCACACCAAAAGAAAACGAAATTGAATATAAAATTATTGACCACGACGAGACAACAAAACTAAGTACTCAAAGAAACACGAAGCGGAAGCGGTGAAGAGAAACACGCATAAGAGAAGCGGAATCGTGCGTTCCTGCTGCCCACAACAAGTATGAGATGGACTGAGCGATTCAAAATCAACGGATTCAAAAATTTTCTTTCATGTTCCAAGCTTTTCCTGACTCTTGAAAAGAACAGCAGCATGGATGGGCTGTGTTCTGGGTGTTTTTTTGCGTTCGCCGAAACGTCGCCCAGAAGAGTATCAAGCGAACAAGCTAGGTCGATCTCAACTTGACTTCGTGACTTAGGCGTACGTGAACGCAGAAAAACCGGGAAGGGGAACAAGGCGAGTGTCTGCATTCATAAACGTGAAGAATTCGCAGAAGCAAGGGGCAACAGAGTAGGCTACACAGCGGATACCCTCGAAGCCCAAGCCTGCCACTATTTGGCCCCAAGGCGCTTTTTTTGTTGGCATTTTTTGTTGCATTTTTTTGTTGGCATAGTAGCCCGCGCGGCCTCCGTGGACCTGGTCGAGGCTGCCGCAGGTTTACAACCTTTACGCGAGCAGGCCCAAAGGCATTCCCACCACGGCGCACCAGAAGCCGCCGGCCATGCCCGGCGGTCGGCCCGCTTGGGTTTTGGAATGGGCCTTGGGTTGCCCTTCACATGGCTGACGCGCGTTTTTCCCGGGACACAACTTGGCGGCACTGTTGCGTCTTGTTTTTCCGATCATTTCAAGGCTTCATGCGCACGCGCTGACTTCATCCCCTACTTTGCAGCCTGTAAGTATAAAATGGCAAGTAGTTGCCTCAAGTTGAGACCGGCCACGTTGGCCTCTTTCGTAGTCTTCGGCCTACATATTTTACTTCCATAACCCGGCGCCGACATCTCCGCCACTTACCTGAAACTGCTCCGCGCGACGCCGAATCCGGGGACGTTTTGGAGGAGTTGATGGGATGCGTTTTAGTTGAAAAAAAATTTTTGAATCGCTTGGGTTTGAATCGCTCAGTCCATCTCATAACAAGGTACCTAATTCATTCCCAATCTAGACAACAAACACGAAGCGGAAGCGGTGAAGAGAAACACGCAATTCCTGCGGTGAACGAAGAGAAACGCGTGCGCTCCGGCCGCCCACAAGGTACCTACTTGATTCCCAATCTAGGCATTGCATTTTTCCAGACATCTCATGCTCGGCATCACAGATGATAGCTAGGACTAGGTCGCGCAGCACCAGCGCGAACCTCGTGAGCGCCAGAATGGGTTACTAACCACCTCTGTGGCCCCATTTTTGTTCTCCCGTGGCCAGCCCTTGCCTACAAAAATGGACGACACCGGGGGAGCACAGGAGACGCGCAGCCAATGCCCACGCCGATGTCGGTGCGCAATCAATCTGGAGAGGGAGGCGAAGATGGCGCGCGCATGCTAGAGAAGCACGCACTATCAAAGGAGCAACTAAATCACTTCACATCTGAATCATAGGGCCAAAAAAAAAAATTTTTGAGTATTAATATAGCTTAGCATGAAGAAATGACTTCAGTTGTATGCACATGATGACGATGCGAATATGCCACCAGAATGGCAGTTTTGAAGGCTCAAATGAAGAGCTTTGATTTTGAACTAGATAGTTGATAGCTGCAGGACGATCTAGATAAGTAGCTAGCTGAAGATCATGGTTTATTTGATGAAAAAACAAAGAATATTAGAAGGATTTCGCCTTGTGGCTTCCGGCCGGCAGCCTCTCGCCAAGCTGGAGCGAGGAGCTGCTACGCCTCCAATGTGGAGAGCTGCTGGGAGACATAAACCGCCAATGAGCCGAAGAGCTGGCACTCCGTGACGAAGCAGCCCAACGGATTCGGAGCTGGTACTCCGTGACGAAGCAGGCCAACGGATTCGCCCGAATCCGTTGGGCTGCTTCGTCACGGAGTTCCAGCCCTCCGGCAGAAGAAGCACACATTCTTCCCCGCAGAGCTCCACGTTGGCGACGTCCCAGCTCCTCCAGCCTGGCGGGAGGCTGCCTGCCGGAAGCCACCAGGCGAAATCCCTTTACTTTTCTTTGTTTTTTCATTAAATAAACCATGATCTTCAGCTACTTATTTAACTAGATCTTCCTGCAGCTATCAACTACCTAGTTTAATTAAGAAGCTCAACAGCAGAGCCTTCTTCTGCCGTACCTGGTTTGCATTCTGCATCATATCAACGCAATCATTCATAAGTGAAAGCCACATGATTTGTTACTTGAAATACATTAAAAAAATTTTTTTTTTGGCCCTATGATTCAGATGTGAAGTGATTCATTTGCTCCTTTGATAGCACGCGCGGCTTGTTTACTCATCTTGACGCGAATATATATAATTTAGCGAGCTCGTGGCCCCTCTCTCCGGCGACGCAGTGGCCCGCCACTGCCCGCTAGCGACCTCTGTTGGGGAGGGTTCGGGACTTGTTGCAGCCTCTGTTGCACCCGGCGCTGCGACCTCTCGGCGCAGTGCTGGAGCACGGTTCGACCCACGTCTGTGGGCGGACAAGTGCGACGCCCGCAGCCACCTCTGTGGCGCGGACGTCGCGGCGCGGTCCCTGCTGCACGCCTCGCTACTGTATCTAGTAGCACAAAAGACGCTGCGAAGCAGCGCAGATACACTTTATACAGAGCCGGAGTTGTTCCACCACTGTGAAGGGTGTCGTGGCCTTTTGTTGAGAACATACGGACTAGAGCAGCGGCCCCATGCGGCCGCAGAACTGCGGGGATTTGGGAAGTAGTTTGTGTTCGCCTCACGATGATCACCAAGATGCTACCCAAGTCACATCATGGATCAGGTACCAACAGGGCGGAAGCCGAAGCGGTGAAGAGAAACACGCATTACGTATCAAATGTAAAAATGTCTGGGTCTGGAAGATTCTAAACCTGTAATGCTGTCTCTGGATTCTAAAAAATTTGTATTGCATGACCAGCAAAAGGACTCCAGTTTGTGCTACGTGAAGAGGGCATTTCTCATGCGGTAGAGGCACCACAAAGTCCTCTGAAAATCTGTGATGCTAGGGCATGCATCACAGACATCATCGGCCATTCAAAATATGCATGACAAACCTGGCAATCTTCCAGACCCAGACACTTTTGCAATGGATAGGTGGGCGCGACCTGCCACCCGGTGGGGCGGGAGGAATTCGACGTGCCTCCACCAGCACTATCAAGTGTAAAAGTGTCTGGGTCTGGAAGATTGCAACTTGTCATGCTAAATCTGAAGCATGCAAAAATTTGTTTTGCATGAGTGCCAAAAGCTGTCCGCTTTTGACCAAGTTGAGAGGGAGTTTCTCATGCAGGAAAGGCATGATAGAGCCCTCAAAGAATCTGTCATGCTGGGTCTCGCATTCCAGACCTCATGAGTCATGGAAAACCTGCATCACAAATCTTGTATTTTTCCAGACCCAGACATTTTTACATTTGATATTACGAATACCAAAACGAAAACCGAACTTCAAGATATCAAAGTGAAAAAAGCCCCCACCCCATATTCAAAAGACGATTTGTGTTGGTGGATTCGTGTACTACGCAAATGAGCTTTGTAATTGCAGCAAGAGCTTGTCTGCATATAATTCTATAGCCCATTTGGGTGCTGCGCGCCCGGCTAGCAGCTGAGCATGTGAAACAAGGCTGACATATTAGGCGAAAACGCATGACAGACTCGCTGAACAATGCGCCACAAGGGTTCCGCTTGCCTTGTACGCAAGACAAAGCATCGCAAATTTTCCTCTCGATGTGGGGACGGGGGTGGATTTTTCCTTACGATACGCGACTCGCTTTCTCCGCGGCCTGCATATGAACTGCAAAAGTATCGTATAAATGCATGACAAATTCCCTCAGCATGAGATTGAGCAATTAAAATTTGTAAGTATATGCGTATGTGACTTAACAAAAAGATTTGTAATGCATGACTGCAATACGAGTACGATACTTTTGCACAGGATTGCTTTCTATAGTTAGAACTCCGCGCCAGCTCCTTCACGACGATCGAACTGTCCTATCCTGTGCAAAAGTATCGGATTCGTATTGCAGTCATGCATTACAACAAATCTTTTTGTTAAGGTAAATCAGCATTGCAAATCAGTCAGGGTAGAGGAGCAATCCTCGGGCACATAGATAACAAAACGCTGCACATCTGAAAGAGTTTTTTTGAAAGAAGAAAAGAACAGACGTGCACCATCAGAAGTGTAGTGCTGGCGGTAGCACTTGTGCTGCACCATCAGAAGTGCGTAACTCGCATGCCGGGCGTGCCATGTCAGGATGTCAGGATAACGCAGAAGCTCAGTCAGTCAGTCAGCATTGCAAATTTTATCTCTCATGCTGAGAAATGCACTTATACGAGTACGATACTTGTGTAGTTCATATGTCCGGCGGGAAAATATCGATATGAGAGTGCAAAAAAACAACTCGATCTCCACGTACTACCCAGCTGCAGCCGCCCGGGACGAGAGTGCGGCTCTACTGCTGAGCGCGGAAGATAACGCAGTGGGACAGCACGTTGAACAGGAGACGGAAAATGTTGAAAAAACCCCCGCCCACGGGGGCTGTTGCCAAGACTGCTGCACGAAAAAGTGCGTGCTCATCCTTCTCCTCATATTTCTCGTTCTCGCAGGCGGTGCTTGCGTTTTAATTTTCGTTCCCTGGTTCGACGTATCAAATGTAAAAATGTCTGGGTCTGGAAGGATGCGAACTTGTGATGCTGTCTTCGGATTCTAAAAAAATCTGTATTGCATGACAAGCAATTATAGGGCTCCAGTTTGTGCTTCGCGGGAGGGCATTTGTCATGCGGAATAGGCATCAAGAGGGCCTCTAAAGCTCTGTGATCATGCTAGGTCATGCATTCCAGACCTCATAGGTCATGGAAAACCTGCATCACAAGTCTTGCAACCTTCAAGACCCAGACATATTTGCAATCCATACGACGGTTGGAGTGAATCTTTGTACACGAGATGGAGAGGAGGTGCGTTCCTGTCGCCCACAAGGTACCTAATTCATTCTCATATTCTAAGCATAAGGCACTCCAGATCGGTCACATAATTCTAGGCATCAACTGCACAAATAGGACTAGGTCGTATGGATTGCAAAAATGTCTGGGTCTGGAAGAATGCAAGTTTGTCATGCTTGTCTGGCATGGCTCGAAAATCTGTGTTGCATAGGCGCGAAAAGGCCCTCTTGCCTGTCATGCAAAAACCCAGTTTGCCTTTGCCATGCGGAATACGTAAGACATGGCAGCCAAAAAATTTGTCATGCGTAGGTGCGTATTGCAGTGCGTCTACCATTCACTTTTAGCATTACAAGTTTCCAGACCCAAACATTTTTACATTTGATAGGTCGCCAGACATCACCACCAGCGCGAAGAACCTCGTGAGCCCTGGGGGTATTGTGCGGGATATCCCACGAAAAAACTGTTTTACTGTGATGATCTTGCAAGATCTGCATCACAGGTTTGTATACACATGACACAGAAAATTTGCATTGTGCGCTTCCCAAGGGAAAACACGCTAAAAAATCCAATGTCTTGCAGGCGTAGCAAGACAAATCGTTCCGTGCTCCATTCTCTGCATCACAAGTTCACAGTGAAACAGTTTTTTCTTGCGATACGGGAGCAAAACAAAGTGAAGTGGAAATATCAAAGCGACGCAAGCTGTTATCCCACGAAAAAAGTGTTACAGTTACACATTTGTTGTCAATTCCGCAACACAAATTTTCTCTGCATGAGAGAGAAAACTTGTAATGCGAAGATCATAAGGGAAAACAGGAAGGAAAGGAGGCTCCGAAGCATTTCCTGCATGAGAAAGGTTGTCTCTGTTGCCAGTCTTGCATGACAATGTGTAACTGTTGTAACACTTTTTTCTTCTATAATTCATTCTCATATTCTAAGCATAACGCACTCCAGATCGATCACATTCTAGGCATGATCACAAATAGGACTACTAGGTCGCGCAGCACCAGCGCGAACCTCGTGAGCAGGGCCGGAATTTTTATGGGCCAACCACCTCTGTGGAAGGAAGGACCCCACTTTTGTTCTCCCGTGGCGGCGGTGGCCACGGCCAGAATTTCTGCCTACAAAAATGAAAATAAATGGAGGACAGCGGGGGAGCGCAGCAGGAGCAGACACACAGCCAATGCCTACGCCGATGGCGGTGCGCGAACTGGTAGGAGGGAGGCGAAGATGACGCTCGCATGCTAGTAGAGAAGCGTTCGCGGCTTGATGTTGGTCACCCTTTTTTATGTTCACACACGACTCGCAAGGCACATCCTGACGTCTATGGCGCGAATACTCCAAAAACAGAAATAGTCGCCCTCTACCAAAATAGCTTGCACTCAGCAAAAACGATCGATGAGAGATGATATTGATGATCCCCCCATTGTAGTTGACACGTTTTGATCGCCCCCCTTCCCCCCTTTCCACCGGTGGCGGTGGAAAGGGGGGCAAGAAAAAGTAAAGAGGCAGGGACTGACGTACTTTTCGTATACCCATCGGCAAGTGATAGGCACACTTTTGCCAATCGACCCGCTGTGGTAGGCATTTGTTACGTACTTAGTTATGGTGCTGGGGTGGTTTAGTATGACGAAGGAACGACGGGGAGATGATGAAGGGGCGTTGAGCGCTCGTCGGACTTTCCCTCTTCAGCTGAAGACCGTTACTTCGGCGAAGTTTCGACATTGTCATTTGTATTGCTGGAAATTAGCTGTTGATATGATAGCCTGTTTGTTCAGAAGAAGCGATGAGATGCTGCATTTTTCTGGATCTTTTCCGCTATTGAAAGCGGGGCGCTTTATAGGAGAGGAATAGCGACATGCTTGGCATTTTTGTGGAGCTTTCCACTGCGCGGCTAGCTAGCGAATTTACTAAGGGCTGGCGCATGATTAAGGCGCTGACCCATTCTCGTCGTGCCATAGTTCTGGTGCTTTGCCTGTGCTGAACAAAGAACGGGCACACCTTGTCGCGCTCATCGAGTTTTACCAAAGTGCAGGGGCGATTCCAGAATCCCAACTTTGATCCCGCCAAACTCTCGCCCTGGAAACTTTCCTGGGCCGGGTATCAATGCTCAGCCCTTCCCCAGCTTGGAATTGAAGCTCGGGGCAGGTGGTTTCCGTGGATTCCGGGGTCGGAATTCGCCAAACTTGGGACTCAGGAATCGGCCGTAGTTTTCATGAATTCCGTTTCGGAATTCGCGAAAGTCCGGCCCCGAGCCCGGCATCAAAGTCGGCAGCTTTCGCGAATTCTTACTCGGAATTCATGAATGTTGGGCCTCGGGTTGCTAAATAGGCCTCTTCCCGTGGTGGATGTGAAGTGGCGTTGAGTTCACACACGACTCGCAAGGCACATCCTGACGTCTATGGCGCGAATATGTAGAATCCAGGGGCTCGTCGTAGCCCCTTCTTCCGGCGACGTAGTGGCCGAGCGAGCTTTGCGAGGGGAGGGCGCACGCTCGCCCCTCGTAGCGAGCCGTCATTAAGTACCCGCTAGCGACCTCTGCTGTTGCAGCCTCTGTTGCACCCGGCGCTGCGACCTCTCGTCGCAGTGCTGGAGCACGGCTCGACCCAAGTGGTCTACTCTAAAACTTCAAATAAGCGGCAATGCCGTAAAGTCCTGCGAAATCCATGCCCCGCGAGCTTGCGCCTCTGTTGGCCTGGGACAGAGCGGAAAATATTTACTACAAAGGGCCGCCGCAGCACTGTGAGTGCATTTGGGGAGCAGGGCCTCGGTATTTGGAGAGGAGAAGTCCTTTCCTTTGTAAGCTGACCGCCTTTCACTACGCACCATAGCCAAAAGCTGGCAGCTGCAAAGTCGAAACCGCTGCGAAAGAGGCAAGACCAAGAAAGGCCACAAGTAAGTAGGAAAGGCCATGGGCCACCCCAGTAGCCCTGCCAAGCAAGAGGCTGCGCCCGTCGCAACGTCCTTCCGCCAACGAGTTTCCGGACCGGGCTACCTAGCGGCCGCCGTGTCGCCCTAGCTTTATTTCGGCCGTTTTAGGTGCATGGGAGTCCTACACTATTTTTTTAAAACTGTCCTTGTCCTACACTCAGGGATCCTACTTATACTCACGGCTCGAGACCTTAGACCCAGCCTCTCCTGCGCTCCGGCGCGCGTGTTGTCGCACACGCGCTGCGTGACAGGGCGACGCGGTGGGCCGGGGGCTGGCGCGACGTTCCGTTGCATGTCGAACACGCGCTGCGTGACACGGCGAGGCGGTCGCTGGCCCGGGATGGGGGCGACGTTCCGTTGCATATCTTGGATTCTAGATTTAAATAAAAACAACCTATTCCGGGGGGGAGGTTGTTTTTATGTGTGGAGAAATTTAGAATCACGGCCACAGTGCAAGATCCTGAATTTCGTCGCACATAAAAACGACCTATGCCCGGGAATAGGCTGATCTTTTGCAAATCTAGAATCCAGGATATGGGATCGAACGTCGGGCGAGCAGAGGTCGATTTTATGGCCGCGGAATTTTCGCGAAAACCGACTCAACCTGTTGGAAGCAGAGGTTGATTTTATCGTCGTGAAATTTCGCGGCCATAAAATCGACCTCTTGGAAGCAGAGGCTGATTTGATTGCTCCGAAATTTTCGCAGACACAGAGTCAACCTTTTGGAAGCAGAGGTTGATTTTATGGTCGCGAAATTTCCGGAGGCATAGAATCGACCTCCTGGAAGCAGAGGCTGATTCTATGGCCACGAAGTAGAAGCTTTTATATTTTCTACAGCCATTGGCTGGAGAAGACGCGGCCCAAAATGCGCATGCTTTGCCAGTTTTAGTTCAGGCCCTATGCCAGATTAAGGAAGCGCAATGGACAGTGCTGGAGCACGGCTCGACCCAAGTGGTCTATGGGCGGACAAGATTAATCCTTGGAAACATCCATCACCCTGGCGCACAAGATTAATCCTTGGCAACCCGCTACCGGGCCTGCCATGTTCATCTTTCACGCCCGCGCCCGACGTTTTCGCGTCAGCGAGTTGCTGGGGAGTCGAGCGGAAGCCGGAGGCTCATTCTCTGGCACCGCTGGCGCAGTTAGTTGATAGCGAATACATCCTAGCGCTACCCCTTTGGCGAAGGGTCAGCCGAACGGATATGCGGCTGCACCAGAGCCGCGCGAATCCAGGCGCGCTGATTGTTTGCAATTCTGCAACTGGGCCAAACGCAGCGGCTGTAGCGCGCCGCAACTGGCTGCAGCCTCTCAATAGTGGCGGTCGGCAACTCTTTTTAGCGACCGGCGTGGCGCGTCTTCTTGCAATTTTAGGATGCGGAAAAGCAGGCCGCCAGCATTCGCCAAAGCCGGGGGCCATCCGTGAAAAGCCTCCAGGTGGCCTCCCGGCCAGCGCGCATGCACCCAAAAAGCGCAGCAAATCCGAGGAAAGCACCTCCACCGAGCGCTAGCCCACCGCGCAACATGCCTAGTAGCTGTATTTCGCTGAGCATGTCCCGCTGCTCCAGAAACTCTTGGCCGTACTTCAGCCAGGTCGCAAAGCACCCGCCCACGGTTCCGGTGCGATCGGGAAATACTGTCAGGCATCTTGGGTTCGCATAAAGATGTCGCATGAAGACCAATACCCCAAAGAAATACCCCTTGAAGGGGGTACTTGCTGGGGGTATTCTTCATCGTTGTGCACCGAGCTGAGTCCAAAAATCCCGGGGGGTATTGATGAGGGTATTCGTGCGGGGTATTGCTTTGGGGTATCGCGTTGGGGTATTGCTTTGGGGTATGCGTTTTCGCATTGGGTGAGCTTGGCGAAGGTGAAACGCGAGCGGGAAACTTCCACCATTGCAAAATCCCAATTTGTGTTTCACCCAAACCCGAGCGGGGAATTTCCATCATTGCAAATTGTAGCTTGCCTCTCACCCAAACCCGAGCGGGGAATTTCCATCATTGCAAATTGTAGCTTGCCTCTCACCCAAACCCGAGCGGGGAATTTCCATCATTGCAAAATGGCGAGCGTCAATACTTTCAACTCCCCACACCGTCTGACTTCCAAACCCGAGGATTTGGCGGATGGCTGGTCGCCTCGCCAACTCCTACGCGCGCGGAGACACATCCAGACGAAGCCTGGGCGCACCCTCGCGCCCAGTGCTGGAGCACGGCTCGACCCAAGTGGTCTATGGGCTCTCCCACAGTTTCGCTGTTAGTACTGATTTGGACCGACTTCAAAAATGTTAAGGAAATCGGAAAAAAATCCGCAAAAAATCCAGGCACGCCGCAAAAAATCGACTTTGTGCCGTGGCTGCTAACGTCCACAGGCGAAGCAAAGTAGCGCGAAACGAAGTCGGTCGCCCGCGTTCTCGAAGCTCGAGAATGCGCCAACTCGGTCTCACGGCAGTTTTTGCCGGTGTCCTGAGGCGTTAGGCCCCACCCTGGAGCGTCCGGGCTGCCAGAAAGATTCCCGCAGCCGGGTTGGGGGCGCCGGGTTGTCATGTTCCGCCCGGCGGGCGGTGCTCACAAAATCGATTTTGTGAGTACCCGCGGACAGATTCGATTTTTTGCGCACCCTTCGGGCACGCTTTTCGAAGATGCCCTATCCTCGGGCGGGGCCACACAATCCGCGCGTGGTCGCAAAATCGATTTTACCAACACAAAAGCCGGAAAATCCGGCAAAAGCTGCAAAATTGATTGCGTGGGGCGAAGTCGCAGAGGACGGGCCTCTGCCCGCCTTGGATCGATGTTTCGCCTTGGATTATCATTTTGCTCGGGACGCAACACAAAACAGCTCGGATTTTTGCATGCGACACCTCGAGCGCGACTGCCTTCGGATTTTTTTTGGATTTTTGGCAGCAGCTTACCAACTGGATAGTAAGCAACTGCCTCCGCCGATGGTATGGACCAGGTTTAGTCCGATCTCGCTACTATTGAATAGTAATGGAGGCACAAAATCGATTTTCTGCTATTTTCTCGGAAGCACTATTTTCCGGAAGTCGGAAAATCCGGACCGCAGCGATCTCCCGAGATCTTTCCGGAAGTCCAGATCTCTCCGGAAAATCTAATGTCCGGCAAGGTGCCGACGTTGTCCATAGGGTTGAGGGGTTGCAGAATCGACTTTGTGGCCGGTAGGGCCCGTTGCCCGGCCGTACCTCATAGGGCGCGGGCTGGGACGGGGGTTGGTAAGGCATTGGCGTGGGAGACTGCATCCGCGAAGAAAGGGCGGACACACAAAATCGATTTTGTGGGAGATCCGCTAAAGCGCATAGCTGGAAGTTCGGCTCGACCCAAGTGGTCTATGGACGGACAAGAGCTGCGACGCGCGCAGCGGACGTCGCGGCGCGGTCCCTGCTGCGCGCCTCGCTGCTATGTATCTAGTAGTGCAAAAGACGCTGCGAAGGAGCGCAGATTATACGCCTTTACTTCAACATAGTACAGAGCCCCCGGAGTTCCACCACTCTGAAGGGTATAATAACCTTTTAAGAACATACGAAGTAAACAAGCTGTCAGCCCGTCAAGGGGCGCCAGCGCTCTGCTGGGGATAGATTTGGGGAGAATTTTGTGCTCGCGCCACGATCATATAGGTAGCAAACCCTCGTACCCAAATTACATCATGGATCTTCAGGTACCAACAGGGCGGAAGCGTTTCGCTTCGAGAGCGAGACTATCAAATGTAAAAATGTCTGGGTCTGGAAGAATGCAAGATTTGCGATGGAGGTTTTCCATGACCCATGAGGTCTAGAATGCGAGACCCAGCACGACAGATTCTTTGAGGTCTCTATCATGCCTTTCCTGCATGAGAAACTTCCTCTCAACTTGGTCAAAAGCGGACAGCTTTTGGCACTCACGCAACACAGATTTTTGCATCATTTAGATTTAGCGTGACAAGTTCTAATCTTCCAGACCCAGACATTT
>CAJINV010000025.1:406611-446646 GCA_905178155.1 Amoebophrya sp. A120
TAAAGCTGTAACTTTTTTTTCACGAACGACCAAAAAAGCACAGGACGAATATCGAGCACACCGGTGCAAGCTCGAAAACCCCGGTTAGAGTCAGGCATCTGGGTTTCGTAATCTCTCAGGCGTCGGCGCATTGTTTCTATTCAGATTAGCACCGCAGTACAAGGCTTAACCGCAAGAGGACCACACTCCCTACCAATTTTGAAAGGCGAAAACTTTTGAGCGAGGCACTGCCGCCGATGGTGGGCCAAGTTCTTTGACGTCTGCGAAACGCGATCGAGTTCTAAAAAATAAAAACATCTTACGCATGCGCCAATCAACTATCAAAAAAGTGTGAGCCTTGTGTAAATTCATTTATTTTCCTAGTTTTTAGTCTCTTGGGTCGTCTTAGTCGGCCACACAAACGTGTGTGGCTGCGACGGCGGGAGTTGACTCTGCAGGGACCGCTTACGGAGTTAGCCCTGGGTCCCCCAAGCTAGTACTGTAGGAAAGCAAATCGAAGTAGGAGCAATATGAGTCGAACGCTTTACGTTGTACCTAAGTCCCGCGGCGCAGACGAAGAAATGTGAGAAATCAAGTCAGTCGGCTGAGCAAGAACTCAGAGCCATTATATATACAAGAAACGGGCCGCCCCAAGCGGGCGGCCCTCTTGATGCTCGGCGAAGGGGCCGGCAGAATGAGCGAAGATGGCGGGGAGGGCTTGAATTAACTCTATGACCACCCAGAAGCAACGCCGCGCAGCAAGCCGCGCGCGGTGGAGGCGGACGGTGTTGGCTTCCATCCAAGCGGGCCCCCCGGCTTCTGACAGGGAGGCCATGCGCCCGGTGGCGAGTGTCCGCCCGGTGGCGAGTGTCCGCCCGGTGGCGAGAGGTCCGCCCGGTGGCGAGGGGTCCGCCCGGTGGCGAGAGGTCCGCCCGGTGGCGAGGGGTCCGCCCGGTGGCGAGGGGTCCGCCCCGTGGCGAGTGTCCGCCCGGCGGCGAGCGGTCGGGACGGCCGGCCGGCGTGCGATGGGCGCGCGTGGCGCCCGCGCCCCCCCGGCCATCCTGATGAATGCATGAGGCGCACTCCCCTACGTACGGCCCAAGGAAGCGCCCCACTTCGGCCCGCCCCGTCGGGGAATCCTCGGTGGAGGGCCATCGCGACCGCATTCAATTTGGAACCCAGAGGCCCATTATCCTAGCCCCGCCGCAAGGGTCCGGCCTGCCTGCGACTGAAGAAACGACGCCCAAGAAAAAAGGCGAGCAGCCGGCCCGCCATTTCAAGTGGGAAAAACAGGGAGACCCTGCGGCCCATTAGCAGCAAGCCCCCCGCACGGCTCGCCGGGGTGTCTTCGGATGCATGTGGGAGCGAGGGCGTCACTGCAACGAACCCCGTTCAATTTTGGCCCCTGCGGTCCATCAAAGCGCCTCCCTCGTCTTGGCGTTCGGTTTCTTCGCGACTGAAGAAGTGGCGCCCGAGAAAAAAGGCGAAAAGTCGGAAGGGAGGCCATTTGAAAGAAGGTGACGGGGGCCCTAAGGCCCCTGAAAAAGTCCCCTGTCGGGTCGTCGGGGCTTCCCGGGTTGGGGGTCATCGCAACCCCATCCGACTGCAGCCCCCTGTCTGGATGTTTGGTCTGCGAGTTAAGAAACAAACGGGGCCCAGGAAAAAAGGCGAGCACCCAGGCAGCCATTTTGAACGGGGTTGGTAAGGGGACCCCTAAGGCCCACTAAAAAAGGACCTCTGAGGCCCACTAAAATAAAAAGTCCCCCCCTGGGTCGTCGGGGCTTCCCCTGTTGGGGATCATCGCAAGCGCAACCGATTTTGGCCCCTCGGGCCCACTAAAAAACGCCCTTTCTGGGTGTTCGGTTTGCGACTGCTGAAACGGGGGGGCCCAAGAATAAAGGCGAGCACCCGGCTAGCCACTTCAAACGGGGCAAATCAAGGGGACCCCGAAGGCCCATCAAAATGTCACCGGCTGGGCCATCGGGAATTGCTCGGCTGGGGGTCATCCCAACCCCAAACAATTTCGACCCCTCGGGCCCACTAAGAAATCCGTCGTCTGGATGCTCCGTCGTCAACAATTCCAAGGGAAAAGACCAAAAATCCCAAAGGGGGGAAGGCGGGGGGAATACGGGAAGGGCTTTGCCATTCCAACTCCATGCGAGCGATTTCGGCCCCTCCCTCAGGCCCATTGAAAAGCCCCCCTTTCAGGGCCGCACGACTTTCGTCATTATTAGCGCCGGAACTGTAGCAGTCAGCTCGACGCCCCTCCCTCAGGTTGTTCCGAAGTAGGCGGGGGATGTTCCGAAGCAGAGAAAAAACCAAACAACCCCGACCCCAAAAGCCCCCGGCGCCCCCCCCCGCGGTTGTCTTTCGTTTCAGCATGGACGCGGAAAGGGCGCATGGCCTGGAAACCCCTCCGCTGCCTGGGTGTTCCTATTTTTTTGGCCAGCAAATCCATAAAAGAAAAAAGTCGAACAGCCGGCCAAGAAAAGGCGAACACGAAGCGCGGACAGACAAAAGCGAAAAGGCCGGCCAACCATCTCAAACGGGGTATGTAAGGGGATCCCCAAGGCCCACTAAAATAATAGCCCCGCTTTGGGTCGCCGGGCGAGGTTTCCTCGGACGATTGGGGGTCATCCCAATCTCAACCGATTTCGACCCTTAGGGCCCACTAAAAAATCCTCTTTCTGGATTTTCGGTTTGACTGTTGAAACGGGACCCAAGAAAAAAGGCAACCACCCGGCCAGCCATTTCAAAAGGGGAAAGGGGACCCCTTAGGCCTACTAAGCAGCCCCCTCTTGGGCCGCCGGGGTTTCCTCGGTTCGGGGTCATCGCAACCCCAATCGATTTCGACCCCTGAGGCCCACTAAAAAACCCCCTTTCTGGGTGTTCGGTTTGCGACTGCTGAAACGGGGCCGAAGAAAAATAAAAGACGAACACCCGGCCAGCCATTTTAAACGGGGTAAGGGGGCCCCGAAGGCCCACTAAAAAGTCCCCTGTTGGGTCGCCGGGGTTTCCTCGGTTCGGGGTCATCGCAACCCCAATCGGTTTCGACCCCTAAGACCCACTAAAAAACCCCCTTTCTGGGTGTTCGGTTTGCGACTGCTGAAACGGGACCCAAGAAAAAAGGCGAACACCCGGCCAGCCATTTTAAACGGGGTACGTAAGGGGGCCCCGAAGGCCCACTAAAAAGCCCCCTGTTGGGTCGTCGGGGTTTCCTCGGTTCGGGGTCATCGCAATCCCAATCGATTTCGACCCCTAAGGCCCACTAAAGAGCCCCCTTTCTGGGTGTTCGGTTTGCGACTGCTGAAACGGGACCCAAGAAAAACGGCGAACACCCGGCCAGCCATTTCAAACGGGGTAAGGGGCCCCTAAGGCCCACTAAAAAGTCCCCTTTTGGGTCGTCGGGGTTTCCTCGGTTCGGGGTCATCGCAACCCCAATCGATTTCGATCCCGAAGGCCCACTAAAAAATCCCCTTTCTGGGTGTTCCGTTTTCAATAATTCCGAGGAAAAGGGCCAGAAATCCCAAAGGGGGGGGGATAGCGGGAGGGAATGCGGGGGGGGTTGGGGGGGGGTTGCCATTCCAACCCCATGCGATTTCGACCCCTAAGGCCCTATATAAAATCCCCTTTTCAACAGCAAAGAATTGTCATCATTATTAGAACTGTAATTTATCATTATAGCGCAATGAATGCAAAAGCAAACATGGACGAAATTTATCTTCCTCGTTATTTTGGCCCAAGCTACGCGGGGGGTGCGGGCAAGTACGTACTTATTCAAAAAGGCCGGCCCCCCTATGCGTGTAAGGCTTGGATCGGGACACCTTGCAGCACGAAAGTCCTCCTAAAAAAAAAAGGCGCCGCCGCCGTATTATCTGAAAGAAAACGAAAACATGAAAGGCCGGGGCGCTGCGGAGAAGCCGCCGCAGGCACGCCTCTCACCAAGTCGGACGAAGTTTATCTTTCTCTTTTTTTCGGCCCAAGCTACGGTGGGGGCGCGGGTACCTACCAAACAGAACCGGCCCCGCCCTTACGCGTGTAAGGCTTGGGCCGTGCCACTTTTGTGGCGCGAATTTTTTGGAGCCGCCACCGCTACCGCCCCGCCTCCAGCTAGTAGGCAAAGGCGAAGGCCCATTTTTGTCCTCGAAAGCAAACTGCTTTCTGTGCCCAGGGCCGCAAGCACATAAATACCTCCGTAGTACGTCAAAAGCCTTAATATAGTTTTAGTTCTATCTGCTTCATCAAGCAGACTGCTTGGCCCAACAATTCTTCACATCTGTGAGACACATACTAACGATGTCTTTTTCAATCAGTATCAGATTTTTCAGCTCAATTTTTCAGTGGGACAGAAACTCCGAATTCTGTACACAACAGCAGGCATTAATTATGCGTGATGTAGTTGTATCGCAAGAAAGAACTGTTTCACTGTAAACCTGTGACGCAGAGAACGAAACACCAAAGTGTTTGTCTTGCTACACCTGCAACGCAATGGCTTTTTAAGCGTGTTTTCCCTTGGGAAACGCGCATGGCAAATTTTCTGTGTCATGTGTAAGAAACTTGTGATGCAGATCTTGCAAAACCATCACAGTGAAGCAGTTTTTTCGTGGGATATGTTGATATAATTCGTCGTCCGAGTGCCGTCGCGTGGAAGACAGCCCCGCGCACTTCCTCTATCAAAGTGAAAAAAGCCCCCACCCCATATCGGAAACGGAAGATTCGCGAATTTGTGATGCTGTATTTGAGTACACAAATCGACGTGTATTGCTAGAAGGCCAAGAGACGAAGCTGCGGCCTAAATTGCAGGCAATCTGTCATGCTGTTTCCCACTTCCAGTTGCCTCCTGTCATCCTGGCGCTGCAAGGCTTTCCCACGTTAGGCAGCACTACAGTCCGGCGCATCTTTTGCCTTCTAGCATCACAAAGCTGATTTGTGGCCACAAATCTGCATCACAGATTTCCGTTTTGATATGGGGAGGGGGCATTTTTAATTGTAATATCCTCGAATGCTATGCGATAGGTATCAACCTTGAAACACTATCATGTCCGCAGCGTCTTGCCAAGGTCTTCGCCTATGTGGCACATGTGCCACCAGACGACTCCAGCACCGACGCAGAGCTTTGAACCCCTCGCGGGGCTTCCCGCCCGTGGGCACTACGAAATTTCGTATAACGCCGTACCTGGTGGCAGGCACGCAAAAGCATCTGTCAGAGGGCATGATGCGTGATGTGTGAGACTACATTCAGCTTGCCGCTGAAGCTGCTTCACATCTAAAGACCGTGGCGCAAGTATCGATCGAAATGACGCTCGCAGCGAGAACCGCATTGGTGCAGACATCAGGAACAATAAGGAATTGATTTTGCCGGAGCTCACACAGACGCCCGCCCCCCTAGGGGACGCGTAGGCTCCTCCAGGCTCCGACGTTCACATGTTCTTGAGATGATCGCGCGGTCCTCTTGAAAGTAGACCCAGCAAATTCACAGAGGGGCGCTACACACTTTTGCTCGTCCGCCGAAAGCGTTTGGGGGCGGGATTGCTTTATTCCCGCTGTCACGTTAATAAGTATCTTCGGACGTTTTTTGTCGGTTTTCTTTGTAAAAAAATGACGCACGAAGTAGAAATATTTGTCGCTCGCGCCGCCGTGGAGGGGGCACAACGGCGCGGGATATTCTTCATAACTATAGAGCAGTAGAAATTTTAGAAACGGAGAGACCAAAGGAACATCGTGCGAAAGGCAGTGCGCTAACTAGAATAGGGAATCCACAACGCCCCAAGGATTTTGCCTCTGAGGTAGTACATCCGTCGCCAGATAGGGTCCTGGGGGTTTCAGGTAGAAAGACAGCCAGGCAGAATGAAATATGACCCCTCGGTAGACATAGATCCCGGGGGTGGGAGATAAATCCCCAGGGAGAAAGACCCCCAAGTAGATAGATTCACAGGAGGGCTCCCAGGGACGGAGACACACCCCCAGGGACATAGATTCTCAGTGAGATGCTTAGACTTAGAACCCCAGGGAGATAGGTGCCCAGGGATTTAGTTTTCTTCTAGGGAAATAGCCCCCCAGGTAGATTGATAACATAGACCCCAGGCACTGACTTAGGTAAACTCCAGTGAAGTAGGGCCCGAGGCTGGCAAGCAGCCCCCCAGGTATGGGAAGGCTTTCAGCGGTAGAGCCCAAGGTATGGGCAGGCGTGCAGGTAGGCCCCCAGGTATGGGCAGGAGCTGCGCCCCCTGCGCTCGGCTGGCTTTATTCTACCTGCCGGGCAGAACTGGCAGCGCCTTCTTCCGCTTTGCTAGCTTTCCCTTCCCACCCTCGGCCGGAAGCGCGGCTTTAGTTGGAAGGCAAAGGGGCCGAGAGCATGCCAGGAAGCTACATGACCCGGAGGCCGTGTTGGCTTTGTGCGCCCTCCCCTCAAATATGGAATGATCTCTCAAGAGCGCCGCTGTGCCACATTCCCCCGAGCTGGCGGGCCCGGGTAGATGTGTTTTCCCGCGAAACCCCCCGGGTGCCTCCTGTTTCTTGCCTTCGTGTGGGCCTGCAGTCGTGCGCGTGGCCCCGCTTCTCGCCGGGCCAGGCTGGCCCCATTTACTGGGGTGGGGACGCACCGCGCCGCCTGCCAACAGCCACAAGGCTGCGCAAGGAGAGCACAGACAGCAGGCATGTGGGGACAGCCACTGGGCGCCAGACGCTTCGCAAGCGCGCCCGGGACAGCAACATGGCCGCGGTGAGTCTGGGGCCGGCACGCAGTCGGCGGCCCGTTGTCCCTCCGCTACCAAACACAGGCCAAGGGGCGGCGGGGGTGGTTAGCACGAGAGCCGCCGGCCAGCAGGGACCTAACTAAGATGGGCGCGCACATCGAGAATGCTACCTGGCTACTTCATTGGCCGGCATTCGGTGATGTTGAGCCGGAGCAACGAACGCAAAAGAGCAAAGCGCAGGGGCTGGAGTGTAACATCTGCACCTACTCCGCACGGTTCGGGCGCGGTATTTTGTAGCGTGCGTCTCCGTGCTTTAGGCGCCTGGTGCGCAGCTGTATTTTAGGCGCCGGCCGGAGAACAAAACCTCTAGGAATGGTCTCGAAGGTCTCGCCTTGCGTTGGCTCAACATGCAGTAAAAAGGCGGAAGGGCAACGCGTGGGGTTATATATTGCCGAACCCAGGCAAGGGCAACATTTGAACGCACTGAGAAAATGCCGCCCAGAATTTTTTCTGCGTGGGAATCTGCGCAGTTTTTTTCAGTAGGAGACCAAAAGCTCTAGAGGTCGACCTCTAGTGGTCGCCCTCTCCTTTTGGTCAACTTTGCTCAGCCGTTCGCCCGCGATAGGCGAAATTTTTTCTCGGACCTCTAGAGGCCGCTCCTCTCCTTTGCTATAGGTCTGGAGTATACTGTCGGGCGAAAAAATGACAAAAAAACCGAAAACGCCCGACCTCTAGAGCTCGCCCTCATGTTTTGGTCAGAATTGCTATAGCTTAAATCACTCCCAGCATCGTGATTGACCAATTTTCAAAGAGTCGCCGTTTTTGGGTTTGGTCTCGTTTTCGTCAGATTTTGGTCAAGTTTTGGTCAGAATCTTATCGGGATTTGGATTCTCATTCCTTTGGTGTCTCCTTTTTTCACAAGTTGCTACGAGTCTATAGTTCTTTAAAACTATGAAAGAGAGGACTATGAACAAGTTTGCTGCTAGAACTCGGTCCTCACCTCTCCATCCGGCGCCAAGTCGGCTCTCAGAACAAGATGGAGGCTAAACAAAAAGAACGCGCTCGGTTGCAAATATAGTACTCCTGCAGGAGCAGCTACAGGGTAGTAGTTCCTCCCTGCGTGACTTTCAACATCTAGGTGCGCCAGAAAGTCGATCTTCGGTCTCACATTCACTCTCATCTCTGTATAGTACTTACCAATATGCTCATGCTTTTTAGAAGAGGGTCACAAAATGTCCGCTTAGGTCCTCAGGGGACCTTCGACCCACCCAGCTGGGTGGGCCTTAGGTCCCCTGCCCTAAAAATTATTATAAGGCAACAAGGGGCCTAGACGTGACCGGGCGGGCCACGTCCGTCCGGTCGGCCGAACGGCACCTGACCGGGAGTCAGTAGGTCGTGGCCCTCGGAGGTGGTGGCCGCCGGGAAGCGCGCACCCGGGCAACTAAGAAAAAAAAGATCAGCACGAGCGTGGCACTTCACTGGAGCAGCGCCTCTCTTGCCCACGCTCCCCTCCGGACCCGGTCACGCAGCCGGGGGCCGTCAGCTAGCTCCTGGGAGTATTCCACGCGGGCGACCGGTCGCAAAGCGTTTAGGGTTTACCGCTATAATAGGCATGCATGCGGATTCAAATATATGTTTCCGATTTAGGGTCCAAGGGTTTTTGTATGGCCAATGTGGCGCAAGCGTCAATGCTCTGGTGGTGTCGGCCCACTGTTACAATACACGGCGCGACCCCCAGCGAATCACGACCGGAGCACACACACGGATACCGATACCAGCTAGCCGGGGCGCTCAACTAAAGAAAGAAGGTCATGACGAGTTCGGCCTTTCACGGAAAAAGGGACGACTCTTACCCCTGGTCTGCCCCCGGTGACGCGAGCTTTTAGCCTGTGCTCCCATCCAACAAATAAAAAACAGGTCATGCGTTCGGCCTCTCACGAAAAAAAGGCATGAATCCTCCCCCCGTGCTCCCGCCCCGGTCGCGAGGCCGCCGGCTGTCTTGCTCCGGCGGCTCTGCACATTGATCCAATGGGGCGGGGTTTTTTTTTAAAAGAAAGGAGCCCCCCTCTGTACATAGCTGCTACGGGTGCAGCGGCGCAAGGAAAGGCCAGCGCTGCTTAACCGATGGCCGCAGCTGTTGCTGCATTCAGCGCCAAAATCGCCCCGAGGCAGGAATGCCCCCGGTCATGTGCCGTCCGGCCGGCCGGACGGACGGACGTGACTCAGGCGGTAGCACCCCGGGCGGATTTTCCTTCTAAAAATGGGCTAAAATTCCCGGTCTTTCAAAAAATTGCAAAGGTGCGCGCCTGGCCCCGTCCGCCCTCTGTTTCCTGTTGCCGCCTCCTTGTGTGGGCCCTGTTTCGATTCCGAAGCGCCAACAGGCCCCCGCCCCTGGTGTTTCGGCTTGGCGGTTCCCCCGGTTCCCTTTGTCTCTCTCACTCGCGCCGGGCGCGCAGAAATTTTAAAATTTAAAAATTCGCCCCGTTTTCGGGGAAAACAAATTTTGTTTGGCATTCCGGTTGTCGGCCGGTCGGGGTGTGTTGCATGCGCATGGTGGCCGTGCAAGGGGTTGTAGGGTTATGTCGCAGGTAGGACAGTTTCGGGGGAAGCGTCGCCACACCTTACTCGTGTTCCCCCCGAACACAAGTTAGGTGTGTTGCAGGAGTAGATGACGCTTTGTAGGAGACGGCGTTCGAGCCTGGTGTTGGAGATGATGTTCTATATGCATGTCGAACATCATTTCCAAACATCACCTACATTCCGCTACGCCCGGCGGGAATGTTTCGCATGGTCCAGTTTTAGAAGATCGGAGCAATTCCCGTTTTCGGCTTCTAAAACTGGTCACATTCGGCTTCTAAAATCCCGGACGCGCGGCTTCTAAAATCACAAAACAGGCAAATCGTGCGGGATTTTGCGTGTTCAGTGATTTTAGAAGATTTTTAGAAGCCGGACATGGTCCGGGATTTTCCCATCTCCGGCCTGGGAATTAGAAGAAAACTAGAAGATTTTTTAGAAGGTAAATTAGAAGTGCACTTTAGAAGGTTTTTTAGAAGCCATTTTAGAAGGTTTTTTAGAAGCCATTTTAGAAGGTATTTTAGAAGGTGTTTTAGAAGGTTTTTTAGAAGGTAGGCGGGGAAAGCAGTGTCGTGGTCATTCCAGAAGTGAAAACTAGAAGCCACCTCCGCAGGTGGCTTCTAAGATTTGCTTCTGAACTGGCTGCGAGCAATATCCTGTTTTTGGAGTTTCCCCTGGAGGCGCGCTCGAGATTTTCCTCGAGTACAGCGCCGGCCTCGGAAGCTTCCGAAAGCAGGCCGCCCCGCTTGTGGTTGTTTGTCGTTTATCCTAGCCCGGGGTGATGGGGTGGTGGTCGTGTCGGTTTTGTGGCGATGGGTGTCCGAAGCCATTGCGGCACCAGGGTGATGGCATCGGGCCTCCTTGCTGCGTTGCAGGTTGTCTGTCTTGCTCCGGGTGCGGGGCAAAGGTTGCGCTTTGGGCAGAAGATTCGGGAGCGGCAAAATTTGAAAATCCCGGGAAAATTAGAAGCGTTTTAGAAGCGGGGGCCGCCCGGGTGTTTCCCGCCTGACGTGACGCCCCCGGTCACGTCTAGGCTCCTTGTTGCCCTGTTGTAAGTTTTGAAGCACATTCGCTCTCATCTCTGTATAGTATTTACCAATATGTTCATGCTTTTTATATTTTTGAAAAGATCTTATCATGTGCCTCGAAAGAAGTGATTTCACTACAGCTTTGATGTCGGTGCTTCATCATGTGGCCGCGCAGGAATGGACTGCAAAAGTATCGTACTAGTAGTAATTATCGCATTACAAATTCACTCAGCATGACAAATGGAGTTTGTCAGTCTGTTTTCCCTTGGGATGGGGATTTGTAATGCATGACTGCGATTTCAGTATAGCTCCGATGTCGGTCGTCCATGATGTGGCCTCGCAGGAGTATGCTTACTGGGCAAGAACAACCGTGCCGAAACTTACTGTTAAAAAGCTTGGGGACAACATCTACATCGGTGTGCTGTGGTGAGCTTCGGTTCAGTGTGCAACTAGTCGATATTATTTCAGTCGTCGTGCGCGCGGTCGTGCCATCTTATTTGATAAAATCTATCTATGAAAATAAGCTACATTGGAAAATAGTAGGCAAATTATAACTTCCAGGCCGCTGCTCCTCGCATGAAATGCAAATGTAGTTCTATATACCAACATTGTTTCTTGTTACATCTTGAAGAACAACTAACTTACGTTTTCATCACCTGTACTTGAGTATTTAATTTATCTTTCCAAGAGTACAACTTCTATCTCGTGCTCGCATGATCATGTTGCGCATCGGAGGACTCGCCGCGCTTTATTTTTTCAGCGGCCTCTCAACAACGTTTGCGCTCGGGATGAAGTTGTACGGCCAACGCATTTATCAAGTGCAAATATGTCTGGGTCTGGAAGATTCTGCGACTTGTCATGCATGTCTGACATGACTCGAGAATCTGTGATGCGTGGGCACGAACCGGCTCTCCTATCTGTCACGCAAAAACGCAGTTTCTCATGTGGAATACGCAACACGTACCCGCTCAAAAATTTGTCATGCTTGGCTGCGTATTGCAGTCCGGCTATCATCCAGTGTAGCATTAAGTACAAGTTTCCAGACCCAGACATATTTGCAATTCATAGCATTAGCACCTTCAAGGAGCGTACTTTCCTGCAGCAGGAAGAACAAGAAGCACAAGGTCGGCTACACATGCTATTGCAAGGAAAAATCCCCCCTCCCCATTTTGAACGCGCATCCTGCTGAAAATTTGTGACGCAGATTTGTGACCACAGATCGCGTCTGTCTTGCAAGAAGGCACATTCAGGCCGTCCGCTCTTTTAGCAACGTTAAATAATAGAACGTTACTATGCAGGCGCTCTGTAGAAATGCTGTAAGCGTAAGGCCCACAGAGTGCGTAGCCGTCTACCATGCTAGGCGCCTACACCAAAAGACCCTCGCCTAGGCTGGCTTAGGATCTACTGCGTGCCGTCCTTTACTGCAATAGTACGCATCTGTTGACTTCTTGTGTACTCAAGTCCAGCATCAGAAATTTTGATTTGATATGGGGAGGGGGGATTATTTTTGGTTGTATTACAGGGATCTCAACGGTGCTTGTGGATCTCAACGTTGAGACCTCACAGCTCAACGTTGAGAAATATATCTCAACGATCAGCAGTGGTTTAGGGTTTCGGGTTTAGGATTTGGGGTTTAGGGTCGTCGGGCAGGGCAGCCGCGGCTGCCCTGCCCGACGATTCTCTCGTCGCCTCCCTGCGCTCTTGTTGCCCGGTACGTTGTGCGCGGCCCGTTGCCTTGTGTGCCCTGTGTCCCACTATGCGTGGAGCCTTCGCGCGTTTTTCTGAGTATCTATGAGCCCGCTCGCTGGCAGGACCTCTGAGAGGTTTGCTGCGGGGGCTTGGTGCGCACCTTCACGCCATGCAGTTCTTCTGTGTGCAGACCGTTGAGACCAGTCGTTGAGCTCATCGCGAATCCGTTGAGGCGTCTCAAAGCGTTGAGGCGCGACCGTTGAGATTCACTCGTTGAGATTCCTGTATAACAACCATTATTTTTCCTTTCGATGCATGCACGAACAGCATCACGAGTTTCTTGCTGATCCTTCTACTCCTTCTTGCCCAGACCAAGCACCGAGAGTGTTCGTGTATGGCTTTCCGCCCAAGGAGTTACTGAGTCATATGGTGTTCTCAAACGTTCCGTTCTCAGCTTCTGTTACATGATTTGTCATGCAAAATGACCATGAGCCGCCAAACGATCAAGCTGCTTCGCAAGACAAATTATCGCCGGGCTAAACAGCATCTAAATTATCCGTGCCAAATTTGTGATGCAAGACTTGCAAGCTTGCCCCTTTCCCTATTGCTGTTTTTGCATCACAAATTCGTGTAACAGTTGAGGATGTAACATTTGAGAACTCCATAAGTCACGGGACACGTGACATCGTTTGGCGGGAGGATGCGTACTGCGAAAGAGAATTACCGTCTGGCTCGGCCGAGGAGCGCGATTGCGTCTTCGGTCCGGAGTTCTCCGTTACGATCGATTCGCCGCCAGCCAACGTGACGCTCCGTGCCACTGACCAGTTTCGAAATGGCCGCATCTTCCAATCCCGCCTGGTGCGCTCAGCTTGCAGAGTCACAGATCCCACACGCGCCGATGTGTTTTTCGTGCCCATTTGGCGCGAGAATTACAAAGTGAACCGCACCGAGTGCCCGACGGAAGACGAAGTTTTGGCTGCTCTTCCCTACTTGTCCGACGAAACGGCGAGCAAGCACTTTCTGATGTCTCCGCGTGTCGGGGGATTGTGGGATGACGTGTGCCCTTTTTGGAATAGCGAGAAGCCGCTGCTCCAGAAAATCCGAAAGATGGCCCTGGAAGACACAGCCTGCGGCAAGGAGGACCGGCCGGAGCGTTCTATTCCGTATCCGACCCTCGGTGGCGGTTTGAACAGTACGCAACTCGCCCACCTGTTCGCCGTCGCCGATAAAGCGCAGGAGACCGGCAGGGAATTTCTAGTCATGGCCACTCTGGGGAAACGCGTTGGCATATCAAAAGGAAAAATCCCCCCTCCCCACATCAAAACGAGATTTCTGATGCTGGATTTGAGTGCACAAATCAGGTTTGTATTGCAGGAAAGCATTGCAGTCAGATCCCCAGGCTAGGCAGGGGCGTATGCGTCTAGTTGTTCAGCATGGCAAGCGGCTCCCCTTTAGGCCCAATAGCATGACAAATCGCTTCCATAGTGTGGCGGAAGCTTCTGCCGTTGTCTTCTTGCAATACAAATGTGATTTGCGACCTCAAATCAGCAACGCAAATTTTCGAAAACATACCTTTTCGATATGGGGAGGGGGGATTTTTGCTTTTGATATGGCATCTCCTCTGCGCGCGTGCGCGACGTTTGGAATCAACACTGCCACGACAGCGACCATTGTATTGCGGTGGACCCCACGGTATCAAATGTAAAAATGTCTGGGTCTGGAAGATTCCGAGATTTGTCATGCAGTTTTTCCAAGCTCCACAAAGTCTGGAATGCAGGGCCTAGCATCACAGGTTCTGCAGCCCCTTGGTGATGCCCATTATGCATGAGAAATGCCCTCTGAGGATGCCGAGAAATGGGGACCTTTTGCAATTCATGCGAACACAGATTTTTGTATCATCCGCAACACGCATCACAAGTTCGCATTCTTCCAGACCCAGACATTTTTACATTTGATACACGGTGGCAGGCATGCTCCCTGGGTTGGTCCAAGCCATGATGAAGTCCACCTTTTGCTTGCAGCCGGAAGGAGACACTCCGTCTCGCAAGGGGATGCTGGACAGCTTGGCGCTGGGATGCATTCCGGTGCTTTCGTCCCGGAAACAGCACACGCTGTGGCGTTGGCATCTGGGAGACCACGACTGGGAAGATTTCTCTGTGCTGGCGCCAGATTCCACGCAGGCGGCACACTCAACCACTAGGGGCAATAAACCCACCCAGCCGGGGCAAAACCACCCAGATACAACCCCGGGGCAAAACGACCACCCAGCCGACGATATCAAATGTAAAAATGTCTAGGTCTGGAAGAATGCAACTTGTGATGCTGCGTCTGCATTATCCGAAAATCTGTATTGCATGAACAGCAGAAGAGGTCTGGTTTTGGCCACGGCGAGAGGGCATTTCTCATGCGGTATAGGCATCAGAAAGCCCTGCTCACAAGACCTGTGATGCTAGGGCATGCATCGCAGACATCAGTCATGCAAAATGTGCATGACAAACCTTGCATCCTTGCAGACCCAGACATTTTTGCAGTTGATAGGCGAGGACGGGGGGCAAAACCACCCAGCCGAAGAGGACGGAAGGCAAGACGAGCAAGACCAATCAACTGTCGGCAAGGGGCCAACATCGCAACGTTCGTTATCAAATGTAAAAATGTCTGGGTCTGGAAGATTGCCAGGTTTGTCATGCACATTTTGCATGACTCCTGATGTCTGTGATGCATGCCCTAGCATCACAGATTTTGTGAGGGCTTCCTGATGCCTATACCGCATGACAAATGCTCTTTCCGTGTAGCAAAACTTGGACTCTCTTTGCTGCTCACGCAATACAGATTTTTTTAGAATCCAAAAGCAGCATGACAAGTTGGATTCTTCCAGACCCAGACATTTTTACATTTGATGTTCGTGGTGCTGTGGCGATGGCGAGAAGAAATCCCCTCCAGCGGTGGCGCAGACGCTGATGGAAACTGGATCGTCCGGCGTCAACAACATCGTAGAGTTCCTGGAGACCATCAACGCGACCACGATCGCCGAACTGCGGGCCGGCGTGCGGAGTGCGCGGGAGAAAATCATCACGCACTGGACCGACACCGACTTGAACGACGCAATTACGGTCACGCTGAAAGCCATACAGGATGGCAAATGAAGACGAAGAGGAGAAAATGTTTTAAATGAAAAACACGGCTATATCAAATGCAACTATGTCTGGGTCTGGAAAGAAAGTTGGAACTTGTAATGCTAGCTTTACATTCCTGGAATATCTGTATTGCATAACCGACAAAAGGAGATTTTTGTCATGCAAAAACGCAGTTTCTCATGACATGCGGGCTGCCTATGAGAAAGTGCTCCGAAAAGTTGTCATGCTGCTCTGCATTCGGAACTGTTTCCATCATGCACATTTTAGCATCACAAGTTTCCAGACCCAGACATATTTGCATTTGATACGGCTTTACTGTCTACTACAACCCGTACGCCAGCGGCTTATGCTGAGGAAAAATCTCCCCTCCCCATATTGAAAGCGCATCCATCTGAAAACTTGTGATGCAGATTTGTGACCACAAGTGATCGCGTCTGTCTTGCAAGACGGCAACTTCAGGCTGTCCGGCACGTTATCCAGGCGATTTGTAATGGTGTAGGGCCTACAGGGCAGCCGTCTACCATCGACTAGGCGCCTATACCAAAAGGCCCCTGCCTAGGCTTGCGATCTGCGTGCAGTGCTCTACTGCAACACAAGTTTGATTTGTCTTTGTGTACTCAAATACAGCATCACAAATATCGTTCTCGATATTGGGAGGGGTGATTTTTCCTTTTGATACGGCTCATCTACATCATCCTTGCGTTGCTGAGGACCTTAAGGCGTTGGATATCTATCACTGTCTGTTGGTTTTACTTATTATCATTGACGTATTTTGAAAAAATTGCTTGTAACAACAAAACTTCTTCGCTCTACCAGTTCTGTTTTTCTCAAGAAAGAGCACAAAGTGGCTCAGTCTTCTATCTGGTATTTTTATTCATCTTGAAATAGCGCTAGAATGGTCAGCACACGAGAGAAGAAAACCTTCACCCGGATCATTCCGTGTATCCAATATGAACAAACAACCAAACAGCTTTTCATTTGCATTTTCTTCTATTGATCATCATGGTTCGAATTCAATTTTGTATGGTCTTGACCGACCAGCATGTAGTTTTTGCTTTATTAATAATTCGGAACTACTAGCCTGGTCGTCGTTGGGGTCGCGACCACATTCTACTTTCACTAATTGTAATTTTTGTACTAGTTTCGGTTTATCTTCATTCCGACCGCATGATAGAAGTACACATAAACAAAATGCAAACCTGTCTATGGAAGCGTCAGGATTGAAATCGTCAAAGTTGAATTTGAAAAAAAAAAAATGCATAAAATGCAACCCACAAAGCGCCTGTCTTGCAGAGTAGGCAAGGGAGGCATATTGCAAGCCTGTTGAGGGGTAGAAATAGAGCTGCTGAAGTAGCATGACAAAAGGCGTCTTCCTTTTACCCAAACAGCATTACAAACTGGACTTAGACACCACCAAAACTTGTCATGCGCCATTTCTAAACTGGGCTCCAACTGGCATCCATTTTATGCATGACGAACTATTTCAACTCTGACAAATTTCAAACCTGACACATCCATATTGTCTGGCTCTGAAAATAAGAAGTTGTGAAAAATTCGTAGAACAGCAAGATGGTTTCTGCTACACGGAGTGAGAGGCATTTGTCATGCGGATTAGGCATAAGGAACTACAAGCATACCTAATTCATAGAGTGTGACAGACCACGACGACATCAAACTGACCGCTACCAGAAATAAAAGTAGCCAGTGGCATGATGAGAAATTCATTTTGCAGGGCGTCCATTTTTAGCCTCTACGAAAACAAGATGTGAATGAATACGCATACGCACGAAACTCGGCAAGCATTTCCTGCATGACAGAGGTTGTCTGTCTTGCTTGTCTTTCATCAGAGCGTGTACTTCTAAGTGTAACACTTCTTATTTCTCACGATAAAAAAGGTCTCGACGTGGTCCACAAATAAGATCATCGTCTGGCTTCTACTCTACCTCCCGCTGCTGTTGTTCAAACAAAGAACTTGCGCCGTTTTATTTCGAAGCTTCACGTTGTCCACCCGTGTAAGACTTCTCAGAGTAAGTCGAAGTACTCATAATTGCAGCTTTATTCCAGCAAGAGAAACAAGATCTTGAAAAAATGCGTCGATCTTCTTGTGGCCGCTTTTTTTCCTTTTCTTTACGTTCAGCGAGCAGGTTCGTCATCTTTCAAGGTTTAGTTTTAAATCGAGCACTATACCATAGGGTAGTTTTTATCGGCCAGCGTTATAATTTCAGATTCGGAAAAATGTACGTGTCTAGCGCGCACATAAGAACTTACTTTTGATCCTAGTATATAAAATTCCTGCCGTGAAGATCCACACGCCTACTGATGAGAGAAGCTCCTGCTGGCTGCGCTTGCCACAGGAAATTATGACCTTTTGCGGCTTGTGCTCGCAACTAGTAGACCACCTCCGAGAATAAATACAACTTATCTATCAAGATAGATCAACATGATCTATCGGTAAAAATAAAACTACAATCAGCCTACTTCTTGCAACTAGCTGCGCGGCCGGCGCTTGCTTTTTGGTAGCGGCAGCCTTATTTTTCTGGCATAGAAGGAGAACAACTCGCACTCGCTAGAAGTGACGATCGAGGACCACCTAGTGCCGAGAATATTCAATAGCACGTGATGTTGTCGGACGGGAAGTGGAACGTATGTGAACAGCAGAGGCCTCTATCTCAAAAAGTACTAGTACTACCTTGATTTATTGTCCAGAGAAAAAAAAATGGCCGCCGCCAAAGCGAATGCGAACATGGCCCGACTACACAAGCACAGCGCGACTCTTCTCGGGGACCGCCTGTACGCAGCGGTGCGGATATGAAATGTAAAAATGTCTGGGTCTGGAAGAATGCAACATTTGTGATGCAGGTTTTCCATGACCCATGAGGCCGCGCATGCAGGACCTAGCATGACAGATTCTGCGCGATCTCTCTCATGCCTTTCCTGCATGAGAAACTCCCTCCCGACTTGGTCAAAACTGGACGACTTTTGGTAATCATGCAACACAGATTTTTGCATGCTTCAGATTTAGCATGACAAGTTGCATTCTTCCAGACCCAGACATTTTTACTATTGATAGCGGAGTGGCGACGGCAAATCCACGACATGCTCCTCCTCCTTACCTATGAACTGCAAAAGTGTCCTGCTGCTCGTATAAATGCATGACAAATCCCCTCAGCATGAGAAATAAAATTTGTAATGCGGATTTACATTGGGAAAAAAATTTGTAATGCACGACTGCAATACGAGTACTGTCACTGTGCGATACTTTTGCACAGGATATTACCCCGCCGATTTTTCAAGAAGCTGAAAAGCGGGACGAAACAGCTTTTCCTAAATTCTCGGTCACCGGCTGCGGCAGCGCGAGTAGGCGCGATATCTCCTCCCGACAGCGACGATCGGTTGCCACCGACACTGTACCGGGTGAAGAATATTGCATTTTCCGAGAAGCCGGGGAAAACCAGCAGGGAGGCGAGTGCGGCCGTGGGTAAAAATAGAGAGCAGGGTCCAGGAGCAAATTCCTATACCACCGATAGCACACCCACAGGTGATCCTTCCCCGCTATCGACTGTAAAAATGTCTGGGTCTGGAAGGGCCAAACTTGTGCTGCTGTATTTGGATGCTAAAAAAACCTGTATTGCATGACCAGCAAGAGGATTCAAATTTGGCTACGCGGAGACGGCATTTGTCTTTGTCATGCTGGATGCGCATAGATAAGCGCTCAAAAAATCTGTGATGCTATGGCATACATCACAGACATCATGACTCATGAAAAATGTGCATGATAAAGTTGTGCTGTTCCAGACCCAGACATTTTTGCATTTGATACCCGCCCGACGGAGCCAACATTTGTTCGGCACCGGTACTATTTTCCATCCCTGTCTACGGGCGGAACAAAAACACGCTGCTTCCGAGCACGCCCGTCGCGGTAGGAAATTGCAAATCTCTCTGAGTCTGGAAGAATGCAGAAGTTAGTCATACTGCTTTTGCATGACCGAGGACGGCTTGTATGCAGGAGCAGGCGGCAAAATTTTTTTGTTTTCTCGACAGGGCATCTCATTAGCATTCCTGCATGAGAAATTCCCGTATTTGGGTGACAAAAGGTCGTCGTCGTGGATGAGAGATTTTTGTCTGTGCAACTGCTTTAGCTGGCCAGGCATGACAGATTTTTGTGATGTCTCTTAAAATGCGCGTCTTCACAAGTTTGAGTATTCGCGCTTCAGACCTCCCAGATGACAGATTTGCAATGCATCGGCGTTCCTGAAACCCAACCAGGTGGTGCAGGTGTTGCCGCACGCGCTAAGGATCTGTGATGAGGAGCTAACGGAGGACAATTTGAGGAACTACAACTCGGGCATCGCCGGTTTGGAAAATGCAAAGTGGAAGCAGTTTTGGCTGGACACGCACCGAGGAGCAGGAGCCGCAGCCGCTTCCTCCTCTCCGTCCAGCTCGTCCTCTGTGGCGCCTGTAAATGTAATGAAGGACCACGGGGGCCAGCAAATGAGTTGTGAACAAGGAGGGAAAAAAAACCTCCCTGTGCAGACAGGCCACGAACCCGAAGTGGTAGAAGCAAGGACGAGCGAAACATCGTCAAGACGGGAAGGTGCAGAAACGCTTTCTCACCCCGCCCTCACTCCACCGTCTCCGTGGATCCCGGTTCGCATCGCGCCGGACGCCATGGAGGTGCTTACCATGCCGAACACGGTCGGCGGCATGACACTATCACGAGGAAAAACTCCCCCTCCCCATAATCTTCAAACGGAAAGTTTTCAGTACTGCTCTGTGGCGAGAGATCAGCTTTGTCCACGCAAGAAGGCAAGCAAAGATAAAGATAAAGTAATTTGCTCGCTTGCTTTTCTTGAGCGTACAGGGCAGGCGCAGCCTTACGGCGACGGACAAGCGCGGCGCGGACGCGCCGCCGCTTCGCAGTGATCGAGAGGCGGCGAGGCCGGTGCGCTTCGATGGTCGTGCGTGCATTCCTGCAATCTTCGTCGCGGGGCAAAATTTTACCCGTGCAGGCCGGCATTTTGCTGGCGGTTTTTTTGCCCGCGCTTTTTTGCCGTCGTGATGTTTTTAGCGAGGCTAATCTGGCGACCCTGCTTTCGCTGTGCCTTAGTAGCAAACCTACTTGAGGAGCCTACTCGCAGGGCCGTGGGAGCGAACCCACCCGAGCGCTCCACTTGCAGCGCCTTCAGAGCGAACCCGGCCGAGCAAGCCAAAAACGCAACAACAACGCAACAACAACTCCACAACAACTCCACAACAACTCCACAACAACTCGACAGCAACTCGACAGCAACTCGACAACAACGCAACAACAACTCGACAACAACGCAACAACTACGCAACAACTACGCAACAACAACGCAACAACAACGCAACAACAACGCAACAACAACGCAACAACAACGCAACAACAACGCAACAACAACCCAACAACAACCCAACAACATACAACTCAGCCCGTAGCCAAAAAAAAAGCCTGGCAAGGGCGGGAAAGCGTGCGCGCTCTCCTTTTTTTATCCACCCAAAAAAGTAAAAGGAGAGATATTCCGGGCGGTCCAACAAAAGCAGAGATATTCGGGGCGGTCCGGCAGAAGTGGAGACATTCGGAGCGGTCAAGCAGAAGGAGAGATATTCGGGGTGGTCAGGCGAAAGCGGAGATATTCGGAGCGGTCAGGCAAAAGTAGAGATATTCGCAGCGGCCGAACCAGTAAAAGTAGAGATATTCGGGGCGGTCAAACAAAAGTAGAGATATTCGGGGCGGTCAGGCAAAAGTGGAGATGGGCGGTCGAGCAAGAGTAGAGAGATTCGGGGCGGTCAGGCGAAAGCGGAGATACTCGGAGCGGTCAAGCAAGAGGAGAGATACTCGCAGCGGCCGAACAAGTAAAAGTAGAGATATTCCGGGCGGTCAAACAAAAGTAGAGATATTCGGGGCGGTCGGGCAAAAGTGGAGATATTCGGAGCGGTCAAGCAAAAATAGAGATACTCGCAGCGGCCGAACGCGTAAGCGTAGAGATATTCCGCGCGGTCGAACAAAAGTAGAGATATTCGGGGCGGTCATGCAAAAGTGGAGATATTCGGAGCGGTCAAGCAAGAGTAGAGATATTCGGGGCGGTCAGGCGAAAGCGGAGAAATTCGGAGCGGTCAAGCAAAAGTAGAGATATTCGCAGCGGCCGAACCAGTAAGAGTAGAGATATACCGGGCGGCCAAAGAAAAGTAGAGATATTCGGGGCGGTCGGGCAAAAGTGGAGATATTCGGAGCGGTCAGGCAAATAAAAGCAGAGATATTCGGGGCGGTCAGGCGAAAGCGGAGATATTCGGAGCGGTCAAGCAAAATTAGAGATATTCGCAGCGGCCGAACAAGTAAGAGGAAAGATATGCCGGGCGGTCAAACAAAAAGCAGAGATATTCGGGGCGGTCAGGCAAAAGCGGAGATATTCGGAGCGGTCAAGCAAGAGTAGAGATATTCGGGGCGGTCAGGCGACAGCGGAGATATTCGGAGCGGTCAAGCAAAAGTAGAGATATTCGCAGCGGCCGAACAAGTAAAAGTAGAGACATTCCGGGTGGTCATTCAAACAACAGTAGAGATATTCGGGGCGGTCAGGCAACAGTGGAGATATTCGGAGCGGTCAAGCAAAAGCAGAGATACTCGGGGCGGTCAGGCGACAGCGGAGATATTCGGAGTGGTCAAGCAAGAGTAGGGATATTCGCAGCGGCCGAACAAGTAAAAGTAGAGACATTCCGGGCGGTCAAACAAAAGAAGAGATATTCGGGGCGGTCAGGCAACAGTGGAGATATTCGGAGCGGTCGAGCAAAAGTAGAGACATTCGGGGCGGTCAGGCGAAAGCGGAGATATTCGGAGCGGTCTTCGGGGGGGGCGGTCAGGCAAAAGTGGAGATATTCGGAGCGGTCAAGCAAGAGTAGAGATATTCGGGGCGGTCAGGCGAAAGCGAAGATACTCGGAGCGGTCAAGTAAAAGTAGAGATATTCGCAGCGGCCGAACAAGTAAAAGTAGAGATATTCCGGGCGGTCAAACAAAAGAAGAGATATTCGGGGCGGCCCGCCAGGCAAAAGGGGAGATATTCGGAGCGGTCAAGCAAAATTTGAGATATTCGGGGCGGTCACGCGAGCGCGGAGATATTCGGAGCGGTCAAGCAAAAGTAGAGATATTCGCAGCGGCCCAACAAGTAAGAGTCGAGATATTCCGGGCGGTCAAACAGCAGCAGAGATATTCGGGGCGGTCAGGCAAAAGTGGAGATATTCGGAGCGGTCAAGCAAAAGTAGAGATATTCGGGGCGGTCAGGCGAGAGCGGAGATATTCGGAGCGGTCAAGCAAAAGGAGAGATATTCGCAGCGGCCGAACAAGTAAAAGTAGAGATATTGCGGGCGGTCCGTCAAACAAAGTTAGAGATATTCCCTCGGGGCGGTCAGGCAAAAGTGGAGACATTCGGAGCGGTCAGACAAAAGTAGAGATATTCGGGGCGGGCAGGCGACAGCGGAGATATTCGGAGCGGTCAAGCAACAGTAGAGATATTCGCAGCGGCCGAACAAGTAAAAGGAGAGAGATTCCGGGCGGTCAAGCAAAAGTAGAGAAATTCGGGGCGGTCAGGCAAAAGCGGAGATATTCGGGGCGGTCAGGCAAAAGTAGAGATATTCGGGGCAAGCGTAGAGATATTCGCAGCGGCCGAACAAGTAAAAGTAGAGATATTCCGGGCGGTCAAACAAAAGGAGAGATATTCGGGGCGGTCAGGCAAAAGTGGAGATATTCCGAGCGGCCAAGCAAAAGGAGAGACTTTCAGGGCGGGCAGGCGAAAGAGGAGATATTCGGAGCGGTCAAGCAAAAGTAGAGAGATTCGCAGCGGCCGAACGAGTAAAAGGAGAGATATTCCGGGCGGTCAGACAAAAGTAGAGATATTCGGGGCCGTCCGGCAAAAGTGGAGATATTCGGAGCGGTCAGGCAAAAGTAGAGATACTCGGGGCGGTCAGGCGAAAGCGGCGACATTCGGAGCGGTCAAGCAAAAGTAGAGATATTCGCAGCGGCCGAACAAGTAAAAGTAGAGAGATTCCGGGCGGTCCGTCAAACAAAAGTAGAGATATTCGGGGCGGTCACTCACTCAGGCAAAAGGGGAGATATTCGGAGCGGTCAGGCAAAAGTAGAGATATTCGGGGCGGTCAGGCGAAGGCGGAGATATTCCTTCGGAGCGGTCAAGCAAAAGTCGAGATATTCGCAGCGGCCGAACAAGTAAAAGTAGAGATATTCCAGGCGGCCACTCAAACAAAAGGAGAGATATTCGGGGCGGTCAGGCAAAAGCGGAGATATTCGGAGCGGTCCAGCAAAAGTAGAGATATTCGGGGCGGGCAGGCGACAGCGGAGATATTCGGAGGGAGCGACCAAGCAAAAGTAGAGATATTCGCAGCGGCCGAACAAGTAAAAGCTGAGATATTCCGGGCGGTCAAACAAAAGTAGAGATATTCGGGGCGGTCAGGCAAATAAAAGCGGAGATATTCGGAGCGGTCAGGCAAGAGTAGAGATATTCGGGGCGGTCAGGCGACGGCGGAGATATTCGGAGCGGTCAAGCAAAAGTAGGGATATTCGCAGCGGCCGTCCGAACAAATAAAAGTAGAGATATTCCGGGCGGTCAGACAAGTGTAGAGATATTCGGGGCGGTCAGGCAAAAGTGGAGACATTCGGAGCGGTCAGGCAAAAGCAGAGATATTCGGGGCGGGCAGGCGAAAGCGGAGATATTCGGAGCGGTCAAGCAAAAGTAGAGATATTCGCAGCGGTCGAACGAGCAAAAGTAGAGATATTCCGGGCGGTCAAACAAAAGCAGAGATATTCGGGGCGGTCAGGCAAAAGTGGAGACATTCGGAGCGGTCAAGTAAAAGTAGGGACAGATACTCGGGGCGGTCAGGCGACAGCGGAGATATTCGGAGCGGTCAAGCAAAAGTAGAGATATTCGCAGCGGCCGAACCCGTAAAAGTAGAGATATTCCGGGCGGTCAAACAAAAGTAGAGACATTCGGGGCGGTCAGGCAAAAGTGGAGATATTCGGAGCGGCCAAGCGACCGTAGATATATTCGGGGCGGTCACGCGGAAGCGGAGATATTCGGAGCGGTCAGGCAAGTCAAGAGCAGAGATATTCGCAGCGGCCGAACAAGTAAAAGCTGAGACATTCCGGGCGGTCAAACAAAAGTAGAGATATTCGGGGCGGTCAGGCAAAAGTGGAGATATTCGGAGCGGTCAGGCAAAAGTAGAGATATTCGGGGCGGTCAGGCGAAAGCGGAGATATTCGGAGCGGTCAGGCAAAAGTAGAGATATTCGGGGCGGTCAGGCGAAAGCGGAGATATTCGGAGCGGTCAAGCAAAAGTAGAGATATTCGCAGCGGCCGTCTCCGAACAAGTAAAAGTAGAGAGATTCCGGGCGGTCAAACAAAAGTAGAGATATTCGGGGCGGTGAGGCAAAAGTGGAGATATTCGGAGCGGTCAGGCAAAAGTAGAGATATTCGGGGCGGTCAGGCGAAAGCGGAGATATTCGGAGCGGTCAAGCAAAAGTAGAGATATTCGCAGCGGCCGTCTCCGAACAAGTAAAAGTAGAGAGATTCCGGGCGGTCAAACAAAAGTAGAGATATTCGGGGCGGTGAGGCAAAAGTGGAGATATTCGGAGCGGTCAGGCAAAAGTAGAGATATTCGGGGCGGTCAGGCGAAAGCGGAGATATTCGGAGCGGTCAAGCAAAAGTAGAGATATTCGCAGCGGCCGTCTCCGAACAAGTAAAAGTAGAGAGATTCCGGGCGGTCAAACAAAAGTAGAGATATTCGGGGCGGTGAGGCAAAAGTGGAGATATTCGGAGCGGTCAGGCAAAAGTAGAGATATTCGGGGCGGTCAGGCGAAAGCGGAGATATTCGGAGCGGTCAAGCAAAAGTAGAGATATTCGCAGCGGCCGTCTCCGAACAAGTAAAAGTAGAGAGATTCCGGGCGGTCAAACAAAAGTAGAGATATTCGGGGCGGTGAGGCAAAAGTGGAGATATTCGGAGCGGTCAGGCAAAAGTAGAGATATTCGGGGCGGTCAGGCGAAAGCGGAGATATTCGGAGCGGTCAAGCAAAAGTAGAGATATTCGCAGCGGCCGTCTCCGAACAAGTAAAAGTAGAGAGATTCCGGGCGGTCAAACAAAAGTAGAGATATTCGGGGCGGTGAGGCAAAAGTGGAGATATTCGGAGCGGTCAGGCAAAAGTAGAGATATTCGGGGCGGTCAGGCGAAAGCGGAGATATTCGGAGCGGTCAAGCAAAAGTAGAGATATTCGCAGCGGCCGTCTCCGAACAAGTAAAAGTAGAGAGATTCCGGGCGGTCAAACAAAAGTAGAGATATTCGGGGCGGTGAGGCAAAAGTGGAGATATTCGGAGCGGTCAGGCAAAAGTAGAGATATTCGGGGCGGTCAGGCGAAAGCGGAGATATTCGGAGCGGTCAAGCAAAAGTAGAGATATTCGCAGCGGCCGTCTCCGAACAAGTAAAAGTAGAGAGATTCCGGGCGGTCAAACAAAAGTAGAGATATTCGGGGCGGTGAGGCAAAAGTGGAGATATTCGGAGCGGTCAGGCAAAAGTAGAGATATTCGGGGCGGTCAGGCGAAAGCGGAGATATTCGGAGCGGTCAAGCAAAAGTAGAGATATTCGCAGCGGCCGTCTCCGAACAAGTAAAAGTAGAGAGATTCCGGGCGGTCAAACAAAAGTAGAGATATTCGGGGCGGTGAGGCAAAAGTGGAGATATTCGGAGCGGTCAGGCAAAAGTAGAGATATTCGGGGCGGTCAGGCGAAAGCGGAGATATTCGGAGCGGTCAAGCAAAAGTAGAGATATTCGCAGTGGCCGAACGAGTAGCAGCAGAGATATTCCGGGCGGTCAGACAGCAGTAGAGATATTCGGGGCGGTCAGGCAAAAGCGGAGATATTCGGAGCGGTCAAGCAAGAGGAGAGATATTCGGGGCGGTCACGCGAAAGCGGAGACATTCGGAGCGGTCAGGCAAAAGTAGAGATATTCGCAGCGGCCGAACAAGTAAAACTATCTAGACAGAGATATTCCGGGCGGTCGAACAAAAGTAGAGACATTCGGGGCGGTCAGGCAAAAGTGGAGATATTCGGAGCGGTCGAGCAAAAATAGAGATATTCGGGGCGGTCAGGCGAAAGCGGAGATATTCGGAGCGGTCAAGCAAAAGTAGAGACTGATATTCGCAGCGGCCGAACAAGTACAAGTAAAAGTAGACATATTCCGGGCGGTCGAACAAAAGTAGAGATATTCGGGGCGGTCAGGCAAAAGCGGAGATATTCGGGGCGGTCAAGCAGAAGTAGAGATATTCGGGGCGGTCAGGCGAAAGCGGAGATATTCGGAGCGGTCAAGCAAAAGGAGAGATATTCGCAGCGGCCGAACAAGTAAAAGTAGAGACTGATACTCCGGGCGGTCAAACAAAAGTAGAGACATTCGGGGCGGCCAAGCAAAAGCGGACACATTCGAAGCGGTGAAGCAAAAGCAGAGATATTCGGGGCGATCACGCGAGAGTGGAGATATTCGGAGCGGTCGAGCAGAAGTAGAGTCAGTCCGTTGATTTTGCGTTCCAATGAATGTGGGGCCATTTCTGGAAGACCAGGCCCCAGTTTCAGAAGCTTGCTATTGAGTAAAGGGGAGGGGGGTCTTTCATTTTAACATTTGCCCAAGCTGCACTACGTCGACGGGATGATCAAAGCGGAGCACTTTTTTCCTGCAGGGGTAGAATTCAATCAGGAGGGGCTTCCACTTCGTGGGGCGGCACCCTCCGCGCATGTCGTCTTCGAGCCCGCCGCCCTGCAGTATCAAGTGCAAATATGTCTGGGTCTGGAAGAGTGTAGACTTGTCACGCAGATTTTCCATGACCCACAATGTCTGGAATGCGGGACCTAGCATGACAGACTCTGCGAGGTCTCTGTCATGCCTATCCTCCATGAGAAACTCCCTCCCAAGTTGGTCGAAAGTGGACTGCTTTGGGCTCTCATGCAACACAGATCTTTGCATGATTCACATTTAGAAGCATGATAAGTTGCAATCTTCCAGACCCAGACATATTTGCAATCCATATGCAGATGAGCGACGCGATCTACGCCCGGCTGCCCTTCACGTATCAAATGTAAAAACGTCTGGGTCTGGAAACTTGTGATGCTGGGTGGCGTATCATGAGGAGGCCACAAGAGCTGGCCAAGCATGACAAGTTTTTGAGCTCCTAGGTGTTGCCTATTCCGCATGACAAACTGCGTTTCTGCATGACAGAAAAATGAGGCTCTTGGGTAACATGCATGACAGATTTAAGAGTCATGCCAGACAAGCATGACGAACACACATTCTTCCAGACCCAGACATTTATTTTTACATTTGATATCACGCCCATGCACGCCATCTACCAGACCGTGCTTGACTTTGTCGAGCGTAAGTTCTTCCCCGCACAAAGAAGTCAGGAACCACCCGCGTCGGCCCCCGGCGGCGGTAGTGCAATTGTAACAGGAAGCACTACAACTGCTACTACTGCAGCTAGTACCCCCGCCGCGAGTACGAGAACTGCCACGACCCCGCCGCCCGTCTGGTCAGAGAAGCTCCGCAGAAAAGACAGCAGAGCGGCTGGCGTAGACGCTACCGGCTCCGAGCACCAGAGCCAGATGACTTATGATCTTCTACATGAAAGTCTCACGGAAGCGCAGCGGTCCTGGCTTTCCTTCCGAGTGTGGTTTGACGACATGGCGGCGGAATACTACGACGGCGTGATTGCGTATGGAAAGAAAAAAATTCGTCGCAGTCCCTAATACTATAATCTTGCAACCTGTGCATGACAGGAGATTCACCTGGCGTTACAGCTTTTTCTATGTATCATTCCGCAAACACAAGGGGAGTCGCGTATGAAGTCTAGTCTTGCCTTGTGATGCTGCATTTCTACCCATGATGAGAGACAGCTTCGTGTTAGAAGAATCCGTATGAGTCGTGATCCTGATCGTGACAAATTTTGTTTCGTGCATATTGCGGGGCCGGGCCGGTCGCGTGGTAGTCCTGGTCAAACGCAGTACATTCTGCAGCGCGCGCCCGGAAATGTGCCCGAGCGAATGGAGATTACTGAGGAGCTATCAAATGTAAAAATGTCTGGGTCTGGAAGAATCCGAAATTTCTTATGCTGTTTTTGCATGACACAGAATGTCTGTCATGGAAGCCCTAGCATCACAGATCTTGCCTTCCTGATACCTATTCCGCATGACAAATGCCCTCCACGCGTAGCACAAACCGGACTCCTTTTGCTGGTCATGCACTACAGAATTTTTTAGAGTCCAAAGTTAGCATCACAAGTTCCAACCTTCCAGACCCACACATTTTTGCAATCCATAGGAGCAGATTGTTTTTGACCAGGACAGAAAGCAGCGGCACAAATTCTTCGGAAGGATCGGTCTCTTTTTCACGTTTTATCAAATGCAAAGATGTCTGGGTCTGGAAGAATGCAACTTGTGATGCTGCGTTTCGATTCCAAAAAAATCTGTATTGCATGAGCAGAAAAGGAAATGCAATTTTTGCTACGCGGAGCGGGCATTTGTCAGGCGGAATAGGCACCGAGAAGCCCTCAAAAAATCTGTGATGCTGGGGCACGCATCGCAGACGTCATGGCTCATGCAAAACGTGCGTGACAAGTCTTAGAACCTTCCAGACCCAGACACTTTTGCACTTGATACTTTCTGCTACTCGACAGTGGCCTACTTGCGGAATCGGCGGAGCCGAAACATGGCCGTGCGGGACTGCGTACGGCAAGAAAGGGCAAAAATGCAGGACGAAGAGGATCAACATCTTGTAGCGGACAGAAGACGCGACCGCACGGAGTGGAACGACAAAAACGGCGAAACACTCACAAAAGCGGATCGTGGCAATGACCCAGAAGCAGTAGAGCGTATCCCTCGCAAACATAATCGATCTGGATCTGAGAGATTGTAGATGGATTCTAATTCTTGCAGAAGTTTCTAAATGCAGCTTTTCAGTGCGCCATGAAACGGTCGCTCAACTTGAGGACCGCTAGTGGGCAAGACCTTGTTTATTTCCACTCATGATCACGCAGCACGGAAGATTTTTGTGTCCTGACGCTGCAAGGGGAATGTCACAGGACTGGATGAACATCTTTCAGACAGCCCGGGAAGTACTAGATGTTTGCAATGCATAGAACAAGAGGTCTATGGAGAGAAAAAAGTTTGTCACAGTCACTAAGTTGCAGGTTTTGCATTGCAAATTTTTTTTGCATCACAACTTCTTCTTGTATTGCAGAAACACTAGGGAAATCCCTTATGAAGTGTGGCTGTGATGCATTTTTACGCATGACAGACAATTTTGTCTTGCAAAAATGCCCATGGGTGATCGTGGCGAACTTTTTTCTTTTCATAAGGTCCTGCACTTCGACCAGTTTCCAGCTCTTCTCCGGCCCCCGGTGGAAGCGGATCCATTTTACCTGAGCGAGATATGAATTGCAAAAGTGTCTGGGTCTGGAAGAATGGCAGACTTGTCATGCAGGTTTTCCATGACCCATCAGGTCTGGTATGTAGGACATAGCATGACAGATTCAGATTCTGTGAGAGCTCTATCATGCCTATCCTGCATGAGAAACTGCCTCGCGATTAGGTCAAAAGTGGACAGCTTGTGGTAATCATGCAACACAGGTGTCTTTTTACATGATTCAGATTTAGCATGACAAGTTGCATCCTTCCAGACCCAGACACTTTTACATTTGATACGAGAAGCTGCGCCACCAAAGCAGCGGGTTTAACTGGCGCAATATCCAGTGCAAATCATATGTCCAGGTCTGGAAAGTTGGAACTTGTCATGCTAGCTGTACATCCCTGGGTGGAAATCTGTATTGCATACCCAACACAAGTCGCAGCCTCTCTTTTCATGCGACAAAACGTAGTTTCTCGTGCGGACCACTGCACTACGAGAAAGCGTTTTAGCAAGTTGTCATGCTGGGGCGCAATCGGACGTGTTTCCATCATCTACATTGATTTTAGTATCACAAGTTCTCTCCAGAGGACCCAGACATGCTTGCAATTGATACGCAACGCTTTGGTGCCTGTCATCGGATTCAACTTCGCCAATCTGCTCTTCGTCTACCCCTTTGCCGTCAATGGGACCTATCCATTGCAAATATATTTATCTGGGTTGGGAAAAGTGGACCGTGTGTTGCATGTCTTGCATTCTTGAAAACTCTGTGTTGCACAGCCAGCAAAGTCGCTACTTTTTCGTCACGCAAGAACCACGCAGTGCGTCATGCGTGCTACGCATCAGACGGCGTGAACTGAAGTCGTCATGCTTGGCTGCACTTGAAAGCGCCAGTGACTTATCCATACTTCAGCATCACAAATTTCCAGAGGATCCAAACATATTTGCAATGCATAGGGTCTACTTCTTTGCCATGCCGGCAGTGACGGCCGGGTTCGTTACCGGCAGTTTGGGACTGATCCTTTGGCACGACTTGTTTTACCTGTGAGGATGAAAAAATAGATAGGGAAAAAATAACAGCGTAGATGTAGTACGTCTTCCACATCAAGGCTCGCTGCAGCAAACGGTAGTGACCCCTTCTGGTCAAAGTCAAAGTGAAGTCGTCCACGGTTCAAGTGGTCCGTGCAGCAAAATATTAACATAGAGTTCCTTTCATTTTACGCCGTACTTGTAAAAGTGTCAATCGATATCGATGGTACTGTTGTACATGGTGCAGTTCTTCTTTCCTCCACCTGTGTTCTTCGAACGATATTAGAAGCGTGGTTATTCTAAGAGTCTTCCTGAAGATTGCCTTGCAACAATGATGCTTTCAACATTCAAATCGGATCCACCCTGCCTGCAACATCAGCATCACCTGGCAGTATTAAAAAACAAAGATATCATCATCATCACTCACAACCACAAGAAGGATCATCATCACGTAGCGCAGCAGCGCAGGCTTTCTAAGCACCATGGAAGCCGTGCCAAGTCCGCCTTTCATCAACATCACACTCGCAATTCAACAATCTTTTACAACCGCCCGGCGTTACGCCCGTGTCTACTCTTCACTTGCATGCACATGTTGTAGCTCTTGGTAGTAGTTCTTGTACAACATATACGAAGAGGAAACTTGGGCAATGTGTAGAAAAAGTACTTTCATGCACCCGACTCCGCCACCTTTTTTTTCCACTACTTGTTCTAGATTTTCTTCCTATTTTTCCACGCACAAATCAAAACGAAAACATAATTGGTTGATGCTAGAATTATGCACAGTCGAATCCAGTGGTATAATCTTTTAGTAACGAATGATGTACATCACAGGCCGGCAACGAAGATCTCGATCTCGAAAGTTTGTTTGGAAAGGTGGACATCAATAACTCTGAAACAAGGAAGAACGACTTTTAGGCAAGGCGGAGGTGTAGTTGTACTTGTACTTGACGGGGAAAACATTGAAAATGTCCGTGTGACGTTGATTGTCGCCGTCGGTACTCAGTTGATGTAATACGAAAGCCAAAGAAATTCTGCTGAAGAACCGCACAAAGAAATTGATTCATCTTCGCGACAAGATCAAGAACATGAGTGCTGTGGAATCGACAGTACCCGCCAACAAGAGCTGCAAAATTAAGCCGCTCCCGCAAGGTTTGCGTCGCACGAATGCGAAAAAGCCGCCGCCGCCCGCTGCAAAGCATAACCTGTCGCTCCACTATCCTGTGCAAAAGTATCGCACTCGTAGTAATTGCAGTCATGCATTACCAATCTCGTTCCCAAGGCAAATCAGCATGACAAATTGCATTTGTCATGCTGAGGGAATTTGTTATGCAATTTATACTAGTACGATACTTTTGCAGTTCATATCCACGTGACTCTGCCAACTACTACGAGGAGGAACATCACTGCCCCCGCTGCACAAAATCAACAACCGGCGACTTCGGTTGTCGTGCCGGCCGCGGCTGAAACTCAAACACAAACTACAGCTGTTGTGAACAATAATAATCAAACTACGACTACTTCTTCTACTACTACTGCAACGACGAGTACGGCTTTCTCGAAGGCGACATCCAAGGCTGCCGGAGGGCCACCAAGTCTTGGAACGGTAGCTGCACCCGCCCAACCCGAAGTAGAACTACCCGCCGAGCCCATTCCCGCCGTCTCCAAGGCCCGGGGCCCGCCTCCGCCGGGAGATGAAAACAGTACTAAACCGTCTACTTCCGACGGAGCAGCTGCACTAGGTGTAGACAACGACGACCTGCAGGCGCTACCCAAGGCGGTGCCGAAGGCGGGCTATCAACTGTAAATATCGCTCTGGGTCTGGAAGATTAAAACTTATCATGCTCAATCTGAATGATGCAAAAATCTGTGATATTGCGTGAGTACCAAAAGCCGTCCGCTTTTGACCAAATTGAGAGGGAGTTCCTCATGCAGGAAACGCATGATAGAGACCGCAAAGAATCTGTCATGCTAGGTCTCGCATTGCAGACCTCATGGCTCATGCAAAACGTGCATGGCAAGTCTCAGAATCTTCCAGACTTAGACATATTTGCACTGCATACGGGCGGTTTGGTCGCGAAGCTCGCCGCGGTGGGCGTGAACGTGGAGCAAGCTGTATGCAAGAGAAAAAAGAAAAACTGTGTAAGCGTGACTTTGTGTTGCACACGCACGCAAAGCAATTCTCACTTGCTATGCTCAACATGCATTTTTACAGGCTAAAGTAGTCTCATATGTGTTTACTTTTATTTCATCGCGCACTATAATTTCTTGCGCACTAGACAGGCTTTCCATTACCTTTTTATTTCACTCGGGGTCCCTTTTGACCCCGAATAGATTTGAAAAGCCGTCCATGCCGTGCGGGTTCGAAAGGGGGTGCCTGGGTTCAAATTTTTATGGTTTTTGCTTGACAAACTCAATTATCTCAAGCTTTTCTTATTTCGCACCTGTTTCCGTCACCTCCTTAATTCATTCGGGGTCTCTTTTGACCCCGAATAGATTTGGTCCGCCCATACCGTGCGGGTTCGAAAGGGAATGCCTGGCTTCAAGTTTTTAGGGTTTTTGCTTGACAAACTCAATTATCTCAAGCTTTTCTTATTCCGCACCTGTTTCCGTCACCTTCTTATTTAATTCGGGGTCTCTTTTGACCCCGAATAGATTTAAGAATCTGTCCATACCGTGCGGGTTCGAAAGGGAATGCCTGGCTTCAAGTTTTTAGGGTTTTTGCTTGACAAACTCAATTATCTCAAGCTTTTCTTATTCCGCACCTGTTTCCGTCACCTTCTTATTTAATTCGGGGTCTCTTTTGACCCCGAATAGATTTAAGAATCTGTCCATACCGTGCGGGTTCGAAAGGGAATGCCTGGCTTCAAGTTTTTAGGGTTTTTGCTTGACAAACTCAATTATCTCAAGCTTTTCTTATTCCGCACCTGTTTCCGTCACCTTCTTATTTAATTCGGGGTCTCTTTTGACCCCGAATAGATTTAAGAATCTGTCCATACCGTGCGGGTTCGAAAGGGAATGCCTGGCTTCAAGTTTTTAGGGTTTTTGCTTGACAAACTCAATTATCTCAAGCTTTTCTTATTCCGCACCTGTTTCCGTCACCTTCTTATTTAATTCGGGGTCTCTTTTGACCCCGAATAGATTTAAGAATCTGTCCATACCGTGCGGGTTCGAAAGGGAATGCCTGGCTTCAAGTTTTTAGGGTTTTTGCTTGACAAACTCAATTATCTCAAGCTTTTCTTATTCCGCACCTGTTTCCGTCACCTTCTTATTTAATTCGGGGTCTCTTTTGACCCCGAATAGATTTAAGAATCTGTCCATACCGTGCGGGTTCGAAAGGGAATGCCTGGCTTCAAGTTTTTATGGTTTTTGCTTGACAAACTCAATTATCTCAAGCTTTTCTTATTCCGCACCTGTTTCCGTCACCTTCTTATTTCATTCGGGGTCTCTTTTGACCCCGAATAGATTTAAGAGTCTGTCCATACCGTGCGGGTTCGAAAGGGGGTCCCTGGGTTCACGTTTTTATGAGTTTTGCTTGACAAACTCAATTTTCTGAGGCTTTTCTTAGTCCGCATCTGTTTCCGTCACCTTCTTATTTCATTCGGGGTCCCTTTTGACCCCGAATAGATTTGGTCCGCCCATACCGTGCGGCTTCAAAAAGGGATGTCTGGGCTCAAGTTTTTGTAGTTTTTGCTTGACAAACTCAATTATCTCAAGCTTTTCTTATTCCGCCCCTGTTTCCTTCCCCTTCCTATTCCATTCGGGGTCCATTTTGACCCCGAGTAGATCTGAAAATCCCTCCATACCGTGCGGGTTCGAAACGGGATGCCTGGGCTCAAGTTTTTATAGTTTTTGCTTGACAAGCTCAATCTTCTGAAGCTTTTCTTCTTCCGCACCTGTTTCCGTCCCCTTCCTATTTAATTCGGGGTCCATTTTGACCCCGAGTAGATCTCGAAATCCCTCCATACTGTGCGGGTTCGAAAAGGGATGTCTGGGCTCAAGTTTTTGTAGTTTTTGCTTGACAAACTCAATTATCTCAAGCTTTTGTTATTCCGCCCCTGTTTCCGTCGCCTTCTTATTGCGCTCGGGGTCTTTTGTGACCCCGAATAGATTTGAAAAGCCCACCACGCCGTGCGGGTTCGAAAGGGGATGTCTGGATTTGAGTTTTCGTGATAGTTTTTAGTATTGCTATAGTATACTACGCTAACACAATTTCATTCCTGGATGAGCTAACGAGGTAGGGACCGTGCAGCAGCAGCTCGGAGATGGCTCGTCTGGCGCGGGGGCCACCGGACGACAAGGACAAGATCCATCTGCGCAGCAGGAAGCGGACCGTAATACCAGCGCAGCAGCCGATATCACGGGAAAAAAGTGTTACAGTTACACATTTGTTGGAGTTTCTGCATCGCAAAGTTGCTCGACATGGCCAAGAAAACCTGTGATGCGCAGACTACAAGGGAAAACACGAGTGAAATGAGGCTGGCAACCATTTCCTGCATGACAAAGGTTGTCTGTCTTGCTGGTCTTCCATCAGAGTGTGTAACTGTAACATTTTTTTCGCAGGATAGCCGAGGACAACCTGGCGTTGTTTCGGAATATCACCAGACAGGTCACCATATCCTGTGCAAAAGTATCGCACTCGTATAAATGCAAGTCATGCATTACAAATCTTGTTCCCAAGGCAAATCTGCATTACAAATTTTATTGGGTAAAAAGGACAAATCCCAAGAAGACTAGCAAAATCTCAAGAAGAAATGGACAAATCTCAAGAAGAAATGGGCAAATCTTAGGGTTTGGGTTTGGGGTCTAGGGTTTGGGGTTTCTGGTCGTCGGCCAGGGCAGCCGCCGCCGGCCGGCCGGCCGGCGGCGGCTGCCCTGGCCGACGACTCTCTCTTCTCGTTTTTGGAAGGTGGCGGCCCCGCGCCCTGCCCGCCTTCGTGTTTGTTCTGTCGCTTCCTTGGGGTTCTCCTGGTTGGCGCTGGCCAGCTCCTTGGCCGGCGGGCCTCGGGATTGGGGCACACAGCGCAGCCGCGCAGAACTTGGCGGCTTGGTCCCTCACCCGGGTCCCCCTCGCAGGGAGACCGCGGACGGGCCGCGGGGTGTCCTTGTGTATTTTTCCAGGCCAGGATGCCGTCGTGCATCATGTTATGCATGATGGAGTGTTGCTTGCAAAAAAACACAGTAGATTCAGAAGAACCGAATGCCCGCGAATAGCTTTGACGTGGCCCCGCACACCGTCGTGCATAACGTTCTCGCTCGCCAAAACATCTCCTTCTCTCCGCCCTCTGCTTTCCATCTGCTTTTCGCCTTCTCTCTGCCGTCTTCTTTCGATCTGCTTTTCGCCTTTTCTTTGCCCTCTTCCTCGATTCGATTCCAACGTAGAATAATGCGTTTCCACAGGCAGGAAGTTTTCAGTGAAAACTTCCTGTCTGTGAACTATACCATGGTGTATAAAGTTCTCCCTGAAAAATCCGTAACCATTCTTCTTGAGATTTTTAACAAGTCAAGCAATTTGAAAATTAAGCATTTTCTTTTTGGGGTGGGTTCTTCTTGAGCTTTTCTTCTTGAGATTTGTCCACTTTAACCAATTTTATTTCTCATGCTGAGGAAATTTGTCATGCATTTATACGAGTGCGATACTTTTGCAGTCCATACACCAGACGCGCCACGTCGGGGCTATGACCTGCTCAAACGTTACAACCTCAAACGTTACTCAATAGGATTTGGGTTTTGTATTGCATGACGAGCATGACAGACTCGGACAGCATTCCATTTTCTGCAATACAAATTTCGCCAAATTGTAGTGCGGATTGGGGCGACTCCAGAACTTGTCATGCGCATCAATCCTACGAGAGTCGGCTACTACGTAATGCACTTCTTGCAGCACACATTCCAGATTCTATGATAACCGATTTGAGATTGTAACACCTGAGCAGGTTATAGGGGCTGTACAAGCATGAGGAGTGGCTGGCCCGGCTATCAAATGTAAAAGTGTCTGGGTCTGGAGGATTCTGAAACTTGTCATGCATATTTTGCATGAGTCGTGATGTCTGTGATGCATGCCCTGGCATCACAGATTTTTTCTGGGCTTCTTGATCTTGATGCCTAGTCCGCATGACAAATGCCCTCTCTCCGAAGCAAAAAATACACTCATTTTGCTGCTCATGCAATGCAGGTTTCTTTGGAATCCAAATGCAGCATCACAAGTTGCATTTTTCCAGACCCAGACACTTTTGCACTCGATACCGGCGGCATGACGACAAGGTCCGACGGATCGAGGAAGAAAAGCGCCAGGCACGTATCCTGTGCAAAAGTATCGTAAAAGACTTCTACGTAGAAATCGCATCACAAATAGAAGCGCAGCATGACAGCGATAGAACTTGTAATTCTGATTTAATACCTCGGGAAGAAGATTAACATTTGCAGCCACGCATGTTCGCGATGTATTATTGGAACGAGCTGTACGATAGTACTTTTGCAATGCATAGCCCGACGCGCGGAACGGTGGTACAATAACGATCGTAACAGAGAGGGCCGCGCCAGAAGTCGGCGAAACGACTCGCGAGGACGCAGGAGCTACGGGCGGGGGAATAAAAAAGATGACCGGGACGACCACCGGGACAAAAATGTGAGCAGGAGCAGGGTACGGCGATTGTCCAGTCGCGATCGTCGGGACTCACGAGGCGGAAAAGGACGGGACAGGTATACTGAAGATAAAGCAAGAGAACTTTGTTTTTCTTCTTATAAAAACCGTATATTTATTGTCATGCCTAAAAGTAGAAAGAGAAAAAGAACCAGTCATGCGTGATCTCAACTACTTCTACACTTAGAATTTGTACTACTTATCACAGAAGCAGCTACCGCGATACAACGGCCCGAACTACTGGTGCAAACTCCCGCCGTCGTGAGGAAGATGACAGCAGGGATGACAACTACCACAACGACAACAAAAACCGCTGCTCCCGGAGTCGTGGACGTGGTGGTCGTGGTGGCGGTGTGAATGGCAATGACAACGGTAAAAAAAAGGATAAAAAGCGAAACTACTCCGAGGACGAAAGCGAGAAGAATTACTCTACCAGCAAGAAGAACAAGAAACCTGCTCCCTCTTCGTCCATATGCATTGCAAAAATGTCTGCGTCTGGAAGATTGGTGCGGTTTGTCATGCTTGTCTGGCATGACCAAAAAATTTGTGATGCGTGTCAACGAAGAGACCCTTTTGCCTGTCATGCAAAAACGCAGTTTGTCATGCGAGAAACGCAATACAAGGAAGTGCAGATATTTCTCATGCTTGGCTGTGCATTACAGAGCATTCACTATTCCCAACGCAGCATTACAAGTTTCCAGACCCAGACACTTTTGCATTTGATAGTCCACCGACGAGAGCAAGAAAAGAAGTGGCACTGGTGCTCCCGCGGACAGGTAGAAGGATCTTAAGGAAAACTGTTTCTGGGTTTTATTTAACTCTGTCATGCAGAAATTGAACGTAGACAACGGCCCAATTCTAAGCATAATGTCGCTTGTCAACATCCGATGACTAGAGAATAACAAAAACCCTAGGAAAAAACTCGTGCACTATCAAATCGCTCCTGTGTACAAATACCTGTGCGTCCTGGCAAACACTTTTGCAGTCATGATCTAATGCTGAGAGCGCTTGAAGCGCTATAATCCGCCGAAAAAAAGAACAAAACTCTGGAAATTTCAACTTCTCTTCTGGGTATTAAACTAACAGGTCGACCAAAAAGCACAAGAAGGAAAAAGTAAGCAGGACATCAACATCTGACAGCCGGGAACAGAGTAACAGCAAGCGGAAGGGCCGTGGGGGAGACAAGAAGCAGAGTTTATTGTGAGGAAACGTTTTCGTGATCCCTCCTCCGCTTTTTGAAAAGGTGGTCTAGTACAACTTGTGAAAATTTGTGATGCTGATTTATTATCTGTGGCCACAAAGCGCACGCCTGTCCGTCTTGCACGAGGTTCCTGAGTTGTAAACCGCAAACATCCAGCATACACAAGTTTGCGTTTGAGTACGGGGAAGTAGATGGGGGATCAGCATTTTTGATTTTGATACAGCAGCAAGCAGAAAAACGACAGTCGAGGCCGAGATGACAGTCGAGGACGGGACGACAGTCGAGGCCGAGACGACAGTCGAGGCCGAGATGACAGTCGAGGACGAGATGACAGTCGAGGACGGGACGACAGTCGTGGGAGATAAAAAGACACTGCATCTTCAGCATTTATCCTGTGCAAAGTATCGTACTCGTGAAAGGTAAGAATTGCAATGATGCATGGCCAAACTTTTTTCCATATGCAATTCACAATGGCAAAGAACGGAAGAACTCCATTTGTCATGCTGTAGCAAAAATGCAATTCCTATTAGCACCTACGACACTTTTGCCATCCATAAGCGGTGTACAACCAGCACAATCTCGACGTCCAGAACTCGTTTGCACAATCTCGGGCCGCTCGAGACGACCGAACGACCAACTACACCTTTTTTCCAGAAGAAGTAGAAACACGATTAGTTCTGTGCCGGTTGCATCGAAGAAGATGGAAGCAGGTCTCACCGATAATTGCGTGAAGATCTCATATGCAAATCGGCCATTAGCTAAGTTACCCGGAAGAGAATTATTCAACAGAGATTTTTTCAACAAGGAAAAGTTTTGTTGGATTGGCGACTACACCTCGATTTTTTCATATCACTTTATTTCATCATCAAACAACCAAAAGCACGATACAAGGTTTTCGACATCCACCAAATATACGACTAGTATTTCGAACCGCGACCATAACTTTGATGTCCGCGGCGCTGCTTGGTTTTGTCGAACCGAAGAAACCACAGCGGATGTATTCTTTTTGCTGCGAACTTCATGAAGCTGTCGAACGAATCAATGCACAATCCGCATGACAAAGTGCTTGCGGCAAGATGAGCTGTGGAATTTGTGTTGCAAAAAACCGCGATGTTCTAACCGGCCGGGGAAGAGAAATAGATGATGATGAGATGAAGATAAAAGTCGATGTGAGGACGAAGCGATGCTGTTCTTTTCTACCAATCAATTTTTGATGTTTGCCGAATCGAAAAGATGTTGATAAATTGCTGCTTGTGAAACTCAAACTGAGTGCTTGTCTTTTTTGAATTTGTATTGCGTTTTTCCGACATCACACGATGGAAATGTTGGAATGAAAATTTGAGTTTCAAACAACCACCAACAAGTCTTAGAACCGTCCAGACCGAGACACTTTTGCACTTGATGCGTTTTGCTACTCGACAGTGGCCTACTTGCGGAATCGGCGGAACCGAAACGTGGCCGTGCAGGACTGCATACGGCAAGAAAGGGCAAAAATGCAGGACGAAGAGGATCAACATCTTGTAGCGGACAGAAGACGCGACCGCACGGAGTGGAACGACAAAAACGGCGAAACACTCACAAAAGCGGATCGTGGCAATGACCCAGA
>CAJINV010000026.1:0-60621 GCA_905178155.1 Amoebophrya sp. A120
TTTCCGCTTTTGGTCTCCCGGGCGGCTTCTTACCGTTCCGCCAGTTTTGTTTGCAAAAATTTCGCCCCCTTGGCCAAATCAGAAAACCCGCGACGCCCTTTGGCAGTTTCTTTTGCTTTCCAACTGCCGAAGACGGGAAGGGAGGCAACTACAAACCAGGGCCCCCGCCGCAACATTTTTCCGCTTTTGGTCTCCCGGGCGGTTTCTTACCGCTCCGCCAGTTTTGTTTGCAAAAATTCCATCCCCTTGGCCGAAGCCGCGTCGCCAGCAAATGCTAGGAGTCCCCGCTTGGGGCGGCGGTGCTGTTCCTTGAACCCGGAAGACATTTTCATCCTGATATGCATACTTCGCATCTAATGCAATTTAAAATCAAAATAGAAGTCAGGGAAGGTGGTCATAGTTCGCATATAATCTCGCATGATGCTCGTTATCGTGCTCCAGTGGTTGGGCGGTGGGCGCGGACTCGAATTTCCTCGGGCGCGAGTCGTTGTCACCAACCCGCCCCCTGCTGGTGGTCAGCGGGATTCCGGAGTCCGAAGACGCAGGATCGCCCTCGGCGATAGAAGTAGGCGCAGGAGAGAAGACAGCGCCGGCAGTGGGGGAAGGCGCCTCGGAAGGTGGAGAAGCAGGATCGAGGCGGGGACCCGGCGCTGATGTGTCGTCGTTTTTTTCCCGGAGGATTTTTGCTTGGTGCAACCTGCGAACGGACTCGACTCCGCCCTGATCAACAAACGCTCTGAGCGCGTCCGTGACCGCTCGGCGCGGAACAGACCGGTCCGTGTAGTCACGGCCCGGTCTGATCTTGTAGACCCGTTTTTTCTCCTTTCCCTTGACTTTTGCAGCTTCGTTGTGCTCCTCCACTACCGGCGATCGCGACGAAGATTGCTCAGCGTCGGTGGAGGTATGTGTGGTCTTCTGCCTATCCGCTGCGAATCTACTGCCTGTTGCGCCCTGGGGTTCTTCGGTCTTGCCAGTCGTAAGGGATGATGTGTTTTTGTTCCGGAGGATTTTCCTCGCGTCTTCGGTTCGGTCAACCGCCTCCTCGCCCTTGGTGTTGGCGCCTTTGCGGGATGCACATCGTGAGGAAAAATCCCGCCTCCCCATACTCAAAATGGAATCTTTGTGACACTTGTTTGCGGCCACAGATCATCAGCGTTGGCTTGTGGATAGGGGGAATGGCAGCTGCCACGACGTGGCGCATTCCACCGCCAATCTTTCAACATGCGATTTCAACTGCTGTAATCCTGTATACCTATGCCGAATTGCTAGCCTTCTGCATGCCCAACCAGGCTAAGTATGTGTGTACAGATGTCCTCCAGCAACAGATATGGGGCGGAGGTATTTTGCACTGCGGTAATGTAGACGTCCGCACCTTCTCGGCCACGGCAGCTGCGGCTTCTTCTTCCGGTAGCTGCGGCTTCTTCTTCGCCCATGGTAGCTGCGGTAATTTTTCGGACGCGAAAACAACCTCCTTCTCTGTGGGGGTTGTGGCCGCGTCCGCGGCTGCAGAAATCGTGCCTCCTGTCTGTCCCGATGTTGCCACACCTGAAGCGAGATTATGTATAAGGAGAATGAGAGATGCAACACAAAGGAAATATAAAGAAATCTGCTTTACATGAAATGAGACTTGTACCCGAGAGTAGTAGCAATACGCTCGACCTATTACTTAATAGCCACCCATCCAAATTCAAGAAGGTACGGCAAGATCAAGATGCGCATGACAAAACCGAAGAGTAGCTACGTACCTTCAGAGCACTCTCCACCTCCGGTGATCGGCGCAGTGCAGCCGGATTCTTCATCTACGCCGGCGAAAAGCGCTAGACTGCCGTTACCGGCAGAAAAGACCCACCGGTACACAATCCCAAGCGATACCCCGAGGTACAGACCCACGGTGATGACAAAAAGCGCCGACCAGGTCAAGGAGTTCCACTTCGGTTTTGGGTCTTTGCATTTCACGCCACAGCTTTTGTGCATTGCAAATGTGTCTGGGTCTGGAAGAGTGCTGCAACTGGTGACGCTGCCTTTGGAATGTGAGAATATACTTGAAATCTGTATTGCATGAATAGCAAAAGCGGTCCAATTTTAGCTCTAATGCGGAAGAAAGTCATCGCAAAATCTGTACTATTACGGCATACATCAGAGACATTTTTGGCTATGCAAAATGTGCATGACAAAGATGGCACCCTTCCAGACCCAGACATATTAGCAGTGGATAGCTTTTCTTGTAGAGCAATTTCGGAATCCGGAAAAACAGGTTGGTGCTCTGCAGTTCCTCCTCGTTCGCCTGTTGCTCCAGTTTTTCCTTGCGTTTCCGTTCCCTCTCGTACCACTTCTTCCACTTATCTTTCCCGCGCTTCCACTGCGGATTTTTCCTGCCGTTTGGGAAAAACTTCGGCGGATTTGGGGGTTCCGGATCATCCACTGCTTCGTTACTTTTGTTCACTGCTCCCGGTACCGCTTTTTTCTCGGAGAAGCGGAAGGGCTCGTCGAGGTAGCAACAAAACCATCCGAACTCCTTGGCGAAGACGTGCAAGTAGTGGGCGTAGCCGACCAGGTGCTTACGATTATGGCAGCGGAACGGAGAGTCAACGCGAGTTTTTTGTGTTGCGCCTCGCGAAGTGAAAGGGAGTTTGTTTCTACTAGAAGACGAGGCGCATTCATGATCATGAAATTTTCATCTCGTATAGATTTTATTGCTCCGTACATTTGCACCAGACAACTGGCTGGTAAATCAATAGCACTTGAGTAGCAGCCTGAAAGATCTAGCTACAAATGCACGGCACACGATCAAGACGAGCTATGCTAACTAGAAAGAACTGAGAGACTAACAACACAAAAAAAAGCGGCCCGACTCGAAGATTGTGCAGCATAGCCCTCCTCATCGTCTTCGACCTGGTTTTCCGCCTCGTTTTGCTGCTCGTGGTTGGCTTGCTATCAAATGCAAATATGTTTGTGTCTGGAAGGATGCAAGGTTTGTCATGCTTGTCTGGCACGACTGAAGAGTTTGCGACGCGTGCCCAAGAAGAGATCCTTTTACTTGTCATGCAGAATCAGAAACACAGTTTGTCATGCGGAAAGCGCAATACTAGGGGTAGGGACCGCAGATGCTTCTCATCCTTGGGTGTGCATTACAGAACATACAAATATTCACAACCCAGCAATACAAGTATCCAGACCCAGACATATTTGCAGTTCATACTTCCTCGTCGTTGTCGATCTCGTCCACGTCCTCGTCTATCCTATGTAAAAACATCCCCGCACCAGAGTCAAGATGGGTAATCTGCTAGACAAATCAACCAGCTTTGGTTGTTTTGCATGACAAATTTGGACCCCGTAGTGTAATCCTTTTTAGCTAGCTCCAGCAGCATCACAATATCTTCATGCTGATTTTAGCATCACAAATTCCAAAACGGGATTAGAAAATGGCTCTCAAGGGGCTCCGCATGAAAAACTTTTTTGGCATGCAGATTTGCATGACAAATCTGGGGTGGGGACGTTTTTTACTCAGGATATCGTCCTCCTCGTCTTCTTCCTCGTCGTCGCTAGCGTTGTCATCCTCGTCCCCGTGTTATGCGTTGCAAATGGGTCCGGGTCTGGAAGGATGGAACGAAGTTGTCATGCGAATTGTGGAGGGCACAAAAAGAAAAATTTGTGTTGCGTGAGCACCAATAGTTGCCAGTTTCTTGCGAAGCAAAGATCCAACTTCTCATGCGGTCATAGGCATTGGACATGCGCAAGACCTGTATTGCTTTTGTATTTGTCTGCATTCCAGGTCTTCAAATATGTGGAATGGATGTGGTGCAGAAGATACATGACAAATAACATAGTCGCATATTTCCAGAAGACAGACATATTTGCAGTTGATACCTCCTCTTCTTCGGCGTTGTCATCCTCCTCCACAATGTCGAACTCATCAGCGTATGGAATGCAAATATGTCTGGGTCTGGAAGCTTCGGAGACTTGTCATGCACGTTCTGCATGAGCCGTTGCTGTGATGTTTGTGATGCATGCGCATGCCCTAGCATCACAGTTTTTTTCAGGGCTTCTTTATGCCTATTCCGCATGACGCATGTTGCCCTTTCCGCGGTGCAAATATTAAGTACACTCCTTTCACTGCTCACGCAAAAATGCAGATTTCAATCTTTTTGGAATCGAAATGCAGCATCACAAGTTGCCTTCTTCCAGAACCAGACATATTTGCACCCAATACAGCGTCGCCATTTAGTTGTAGGTTGTCGTTCCCGGCCGCGTGGTGCATCTTGTATTTCATCGCCTTCATCGACGGCTATCATGCGAAAATTGCGCGTTTTGCTTTGCTCATAAAGGTAAAAATGCCACCGGTCGTAAGGGGAGAACATGCAAAGCAGTTCTCGCGCAAAATGCAACTATTGCAAACTCGATGTATTGCAGATGAAGTCAAGTTATGAACTGGCGTAAGCAAGCCCTTTCTTAATACTATTGCCGTCCCCCCTCTGGTATTTTTTTTTCTTTTTTACCTTTATCACCAAGCCTTCCACGTTTCAAGAGCTGCAAGATCAGAATAATAGTAAACCAAAATAGTTGCCGCGGGTCCTGTTGTCATGCTGATTCGAATCACTTGTAGCTCCTTCATATAGTGGTGGAGTGACAAATTCGGAAAAGCATTTTTTGCGCAGTCTTCATCATGGATAGCATGGCCACCACTTTCTTCCCCTTGCTTTTGGCGCTGCCACTTACACCAATCGCCTTCATCAGCACCTTGGAGCCCACAACTACTAGTTTTTTCATCGCTACTTTCACTGCTGCAACCGGGCCCGCCGCCGCGTTCTTCTTATTTGCCGATGCTTTTCCTGTAGACGAGACTGCCGTGGCCTTTTTCATGGCTAGGAGAGAGGACGCTGGGGCAGATGCTGAGGAGGACTTTTTCATTGCAGTTGAGGCCGAAATTCTTTTTGCGACAGCCCCGTTGCCACCCCGGCTTTGCGACCCGTTCTTTTTTGGCGCCATGTTACCGGATTGATCTGTCTTACAGGTTCTGCGGGGACGAGAGGGAGAATCCGTGTTGCTACTGCTAGGCACCACAGCACGATGGCCGCTCAGGAACAGTCGCTGACGTTAGCACGGTAAGCAGCCGCAAGCAGCCACGCTACGACCTACTTGCAGGCCCTCGGTATTGTAGATCTACTTTATCAACTCGGCACTGGATGCTTCTTCAACGTCTAGAAATTACTGAGTAGTACGATACTGACTTCAAAGAAACGAAGTGGAAGCTTCCATAAATATTTACCGTACCGCTAACGCTAGGTGGAGGTTGGTCACAATGCGGTAGTTACTGAGAGATGAATATGACTCGTTCCCAGTCAAGAATAACTGGAATGCTGCATCAAGCTCAACCTCCTCAACCTCACCGGAGATGCTAAGTAAGTAATAGCCTTAAACTTAGGGGTACTACTTGTGGGCCATTACCAGCTCCGTCCTCGGGGGAAAGTTAAATTCTTCATTCTATTGTTTTTTCCTTCGGTGATAAAGACCCCTAGGGGAATGGCTGCTCACAAAGTGCTGTAAAAATGCTATACTTTCTTAAACTCACAGCCTTATGATGAAGAAGAAGTGAATACAATTTAGTAGTCCTCCAAAATGTCGCATCTTGACAATCCATACTGAGGGTAGCAACGGACCTCTCTTAGCTTTGCGCAAAAAAACTGACTTGTGCTGTCTCTCCGTATCTGTACTTTGCAACCGTGCACAAAACAATGCATCTCCCTCAATGAGCCCACTTCAGACACTTCCCCATTACGGCAAAGGAGTTCTTATCTAGAGCGCACGCAGTCTGTTCAGCGTACAAGTCAGCCGACGTTGCGACAGAGAAAAAACTCAATTAAACCTATGCCTTGACAGAAAAGGTATAACCGACGAAGCTGACTGAGAGGCAATGACACCAACAAGAAGAGAACCAGCAATACTTACGCTCCTAAAGATGTTGCGTGCAAGATAAACGAGAAAAAACACAAAGCACCGACAACTCGTCATCGTGATTCAGATAGACAGAGAATGATATCACAAATAGTATCCCAAAAAAGCGTTACCGACAAGCTAGCAGGAATGCTTTTCCGACTTCTGTATTGCGTGAACATAAACGGGAGGAAAAAACGCGAGCTGGGGCCGGCCACACTAGTACTCAAAGAAGCAACTGCCGGCAACCCCGCGGTCGAATCGATTTTGCATTAAAGTATAATTCCAGTTGGACGCTTCGGCTTTTTGCGTTTTGCGGAGGTTTAATAGAAGAAGATACAACATTGGTCGTGCGAGGTTTCTTTGCATAAAAACAACACAGTAGTCGTGAACGCTTATGATAAAAGAATGATTGATAGTGAATGAAATACGTAGAACTAGAATCGATTGCATGTAAAAAAAAGAACTCAGCATGTAGGACATTGTCGTTTTGAAAAAGACTATCGGGCCAAAAATGGGACCTTGTATGTCCTGCACCCTGCATGCATGATGCGTGAAGTAGGTTTATTTTTTTTGCGGAAAACTGTGTACTATTTCGATGTCTGATGCCTAGGCCGAGGCATTGACGGTCAGGGATGAAGTTTTGAAATTGCCCCTCTTGCCGAACCGACAGTAGCCGCTAACGACAAAAAACGTCCATCCTCGATCGGATTCCTGTGCACTACGACCGCATCTGCGAGAGGTTGCTGCGTTCTGGCTGTTGGCGTCGTAGCTAATGGGTTTGGTCTGTCAGCCGCAGCCCATGGAGTCCACCACACTTACCGCCCCATGAGATGTAGAAGAAGAATTGGTCCCTGGGATGTTGTGCAGGCGTCGAAGAAGAAGACGACGACTGGCGGCAGCGTGCACGACGGTAGGCGGGACAGTGTCTAGGACGATCTATCAGTTGGCAGCTTTCTGCGTACTGAAGTGAAGTAATCATGGGCGGCAGCAAGCTCGGCCGTCACACGACCAGACTACTTACGCGACGACCTCGTTATCAGTCGACGCACCGACAGATTTCTGGACCCGCCCCGTCTCCGTTTGCTTCTGCGATTCATCACCCATGCTGAGCTCGGAGTCGCGCTTCTCCTTGTTCTTCTTGAACCGGGCGGGGGCAAGCTGATCTCGCAGCAGGTTCGCACCATCTTCGGGAAAATCGGACGGCGAGTGCTCCTCGCCTTTGATTTCGTCTTTTTCCACTATACTGCTCGTTTCGTTCGATTTGATCAGGTAGTTGCCAATCCATTCGTACATCGCGTGAGCCGTTTCGATGTTCCGCACTCTCGGCGCCAGGGTATTGTTGATTTCGTTCAGGTCCTGGCCCAGTTTCTCGATTTCCTGCTTGGACTCATATCGCAAATTGCCTTCGGCTTCTTTCAGTGTGCGAAATTCGTCCCAGAGATTATTCAACGCCGCCTTGATTTCGCACAAGGGCACGATGCGCGGTAGGGGCGTGAAGAGGACCGAGGGGCGTCGTGCGTGATAGGCGATGTTGTTGCGTGCCATGAAGTTCTGCACGCACTTCTCCTCCGCGACGTCGTAGGCCAGGGGAGTCGAAGTGGAAATTTTATTGGACGCAGTAGAAGTGGAGATCTTGTTTTCGTCGTTAAATTCGGACTGCGGTTTGATCTCCACTGCAGAAGATGTTGACGCAGCTCCCATCCCGACAACGCCGTCGCCCGCCCCCGAGTCTGTCGGGATGAGGTGTGAAAGATGCCACCACGCCTGGGGCTCTTTCTCACTTTTGATCTTGTTCTTCGCGACGTCGTAAAACCCCGTATCGTTTCCGTTCCAAAACTGCATCCACGTCGCCCGGTCCTGGATGTGCACCATCGTGCTTGTTCTTTTCCTCACTTCCAGCGGGGTCCGTTCAAAGACCTTGCGGCCAACAAAACTCAGCGTCTCATTTACCTGAGAATTATGTCGGTCTCAACATGGTTCAGTTTATTCAAACACAACGCAAAAAGTCTCGTGAGAAGATGAAAGCGCTTTGTACTTGTTGCGGCGTTGCATAAATATTCCTATCCGCCTCCTGTACTTACTCGTTGACGCAGAAAAGTGAAGCATCGAACCAAGTTGCGAATTTAGATACTTATTTTCTATACCCCGGCGAGAGTGGTGTTCGTCGCCTTGTGCCAGGTCTCATGCGTTGAAAAGCGTTCCTCCATCACAGTTGCATATGCAATAGAAATTCGCCTGAGCGTCCTGGATTAGCGATGCGCGTGCTGTACTCAAACTCATCACGCGAACAATAATATAACGCATGAATTCCATTAACCAGTGCCAGAATGTTCTTTTGTAATGCTGGAACCAATGTTCCTTCCTTCAGCGAATTTGTATGGGACTAATATCATGACGTCCTTACAAATTGAATTTTGAATACGAGCAATGGCTAGCTGTGATGTGCAAGCCGATTTTCTTTTTTTTGATATTGAATTTGTCAGGACGTCGTTGTAATAGTAAACATCAAGATCAACTGAAGCATGCTTATAAAAATGATCCGAAAAAAGTTTGTCATGTTGACACACCGGACGCGAGAAGGGTAAGTTCCCGGCTCGGGCACGCGAGGATCAACATGACAACCATGTGCATCTTGATCTTTCCAGGCTCAGACAACTCTCTAGTTGATACCCAGTTCTTTTCCATCACGGAGGAGAGTGCGGGCGTATCAAATGCAAATACTTATGCCTGGGTCGGAAACACTGCATCTTGTCACACTAGGGCGGCGGCTGGATGATCGTACGGCTACAGAAATCTGCGTTGCGTGACCGCCAAAACTTACCCACATCCTACGCAGAGAGCGAATTCCCGTACGAATTTTTTGGCATGAAGGATTTCCCATGCAATCTGTGATGCATCTTTGCGCATTCGATTTCCAGACCACCTGCCTGGGGCTGGACGCTGGTCCAGGAAATGCATGAGAGGTGGAAGGCGCACTCTTCCAGGCCCAGACATATTTGCACGCGATAGAGCATCTGCGTTGTTAACTCGGAGTGGAGTGTGTGTGCCTCGGTCGTACCGCGATGGTAACCCGAATTATATGCGAACCATACGACCTATCCACCGTAAGCAGGCCAGCCTGCGATCCGGAAGTGATGCAATGAAATTTGTCCAGCTAAATTTGTAATGGTCGGGTGATATCGCAGACAAAAATGTGATACGCAGGCAGTGAATTCGCTGAAACAGACAGGTACTCGAAAACCATCATCAACATCAGCAAACTCATCTGCGGCGCAACTTCTTGCCCAACAAAATTACGAGCTGAGGACCATGCACATAGAGAGTCTCGCAGCCACTGCAAATAGGCTGCCGAAATTACCTCATTGCATTTCCATCCAAGCCCAAACTGACGTGTTTCCAGTGAATACGAGCAGGATCCCAATCTTAAAATCTTCGAGTACTATTGTTATTGGTGCAGCATCGAAAATGGGGCACTGACTTTCCGGCTGTATCTGTCATGCTAGATCCACAAGACAATGCATCCATTCACATATAAATATTCCGAGTCTGTGCCTCAGGCTCATCTGTTCAAATTAACGTCGCACGCATGGTCGTGTCCCGCAGCCGGGGAAACAGGAACAGAAGAAAAGCGAATAGGATTCTCGCAACCAACATGCATCATGGTTGGTCCTCTGGCCAATTTCCTCGAGATTCTTTTCCAATCATAATTAGTGCTAGTCCAAAGAACACCAACACTCCTGCCAGTGCGAGTATCCAACAGTGCTGCTGTTATGAGAGTGCAGCACCCCACTCACCCTTAGTCTTATTTGTATATGCAAATACCTAGCCAAATTCACACTGAGTATCTATCCGTTGCTTTGCTCTGCCACAGTTCGCATGACAAGTCACGAAAAGACCCTGAGCGGTGCTTTTTTAAGTCTACGCAAGAGATTTCCATGCACGGGTCCACGATAAGTAAACCACCCCCGCGCTTCTATTCCAGCTCAACACGTTTCCGCTCAAATAAAGGGCGGGAAAGTGTTCTTGCGCACTCTCATATCGACCGGGTTTCGCGCCTGAGCTCCTCCTTGGCCGTCTTATAGGCTGTCTGCGCAGCCAGGCTTACGCGTCTGGTCGCGTTTTCGCGGACCGCATCGACTGCTGCCTCGAGCTCCTTGCGCTTTTCCGAGCGGCTAGTCGAAGAAGTCGCAAGAGCCATTTTTTTTGGTGGTGGAAACGAAAAGAAGCCTTGATCTGTATGACTTTGGGAACGTAGCTGCGTCGATCCTTAGCTCAAGAAACTGGACCAAAACCGGAAAAAACTAACCAAAAAAACGTTGGGGTCCTCGTCGAATGTGATTCAGTTTTTCGTCCCACATTTAACGGCACTGAACACGAAGAACGAAACGCAGTTGTACTGCTCTTCTACTGGAGGACAGGTGTTGATCACTGTCGTGTCATACTCCTGTAACAAAAACGAGTACAGGAGCCGCCACGTAGTTATTTCATCGTAGAAAACAAAAGGACTGTTTCTTCGTCGACGTCGTTGTGTCGGAATCTGTACAAAGGTTCAGGTAGATCAGCAACAATGTGCCGTTGTGCACATGATCTTCTTATTGACAGCGCTAGCAGTTATTTCTTCGCAACTATAATTCTCGTTTAGAGTTTCATCTTTGTGCTCGATGCCCTAGATCCATATATTAAGTAATTTCTTCGATGACGCCCCTCGCGGGAACAAACATTGCCCTCATTTGCCCGATGACTTTCTTCGCGGGATGACAACATTCCCATGTGCGCCGCTGCATTGTAAAACCGTAGTCTGGGGGGCCGCTGCGAGGAAACGGCGGGCCGCCACACTGTTGCTCTACTGTTGATGCAGCTCGGGGTCGGGAAAGATTTACGGAAGATGAAAAAAAAAAAAATCATCGTGGAAGATCCTGTTCACGACGGATTTGCAGTTGGTGGTCTGCCAGGGGATGCGAGCGAACTCTGCTGCGGCTCTACCTCCTGTTCGAGATATGCAATGCAAATGTGTCTGGGTCTGGAAGAGCGCAAACTTGTGATGCGGGTTTACTTATCCTGGGACTCACAAAAACATGTGCTGCTGTAGTAAGGAACACAAGACGCACGACGTCCCGATGCGGAACTACACTCTTGTTTCCCCACTAGCGCCAGTAGGGATGGGAATAAAGTCCCAGCGTGAAGACCCTGCCCCCACGCGCGGCCCTTGTCATTTGTCATGCAGATTATAGCGAAGGAAACAAATGCAAATGCATCCGCAGATTTTGTCATGCTCCGTGTGCTTTCTAGAGGACTTTTTCGCAGGTAGAAAAATTGCATGACAGGCGTCTGCTGTAGTCTTCCAGACCAAGACATATTTGCACTCGATACGGGTTGGTCTTGGATAATTTTCAAGGCTTGCTGCTCCTCGGTCATCGCCTCGTCCGTCAGCGCCAGCTTTCATCCCGTGAAAAAACAATGCCCCCACCTCAGAGGCAGAGCAAATTTGGGATGCAATATTTGCTAGACAACAAAGCATAGTCAACAAGTTTTGCTTTTGCGCATGACAAGTTTGGGCTCGCTAATATGTAGTAACGTTTAGCTAGCGCAGCGGCTTTACACAAGTACTTTCTCGTGCTGATTCGGGCATGGCAAGTTTCAAAGCGAAAACCGAACTAGGAAATCGTACTCATGGTGCTGCGCATGACGAGAAAGTAAGACTTAGACTTCAAGTTCAAGCATGCAGATCAGCATGACAAGTCTCGGGTGGGGGCGTTTTGTTTATTCAGGATAGCGTTTTCACAAGCAGTATCGCGTGGTCCAGGCCCATATCCTGTGCAAAAGCATCGCGCTCGTAGTAAATTGCAGTCATGCGTTACAATTCTTTTTCTTACGGTAAATCCGCATTGTACAAATTTTATTTTGCATGCTGAGAAAATTTGTCATGCAACATTATACGAGTGCTATACATTTGCAACTCATAGTCCTTTCCAAGCGTATCGATCTCGTTCTCCTTCTCGGTTCCCAATGTGGTAAGCTTGCTCTCGAGAGCTGCGATCTCCTTGTCTTTCTCTTTCTTCGTCGCTTGATGCTGCTGCTCGAGCTTGTTCTTAGCGTCAGTTTGGAGACTAGTTTGCTCTTCTGCAGCGGCCACTCTCTTCGCGAGATCTGCGATCTCCTTGTCTTTCTCTTTCTTCGTCGCTTGATGCTGCTGCTCGAGCTTGTTCTTAGCGTCAGTTTGGAGACTAGTTTGCTCTTCTGCAGCGGCCACTCTCTTCGCGAGATCTGCGATCTCCTGGTCTTTCTCTTCGTTCACCGCTTGAAGCTGCTGCTCGAGCTCGACGATCTTCTTTTGTGCCTCTTTCTTTTCGAGCTCGGCGACCTTCGTGAGTACCTCCTCTTCCTCTGCGGCCTTTCGACGATCTTCAGCGGCGGCGACCTTCTGCACGTGGATTTTCGTGATTAACTCTACATTCTCCGTTTTCGCCTTGGCCAACCGGTCCTCCAGGTCTTTGGCCGTCTTCTCCATGAGTGCCGTCGTATTTCCGCTATTCCGTGCCCGAAAAGCTAAGCACCAGACTCGCAGGACTTGCAACTATTGTCATCTATGCATAATTGTATAAAGAAGGTTTTGCTCGTCGGTAGTTAGACCAAGGTAAAAACATTTGTCACAATCACAAATGTCCCTACCTCTAATTCCCTACACAAGTTCATCACCCTGACTCATGTTGAGCGAAATAAAATGCAAGTCTGTACAAGCAATTTTTCCTACAACCAGTGCAATAGTTTTGCAGTGCATATTGATGGACCGCAGCTATCCGCTGCTCGAATGTTGATTTCTGCTCCTGCAGTTCTTCATTTTGCTTTTCGATTGTAGCTTGGAGCTCGTCCTGCGAAGCGTTTGCACGCCAATATCAAACAGCGCAAACCCAATGTTTCTCGAGCCTGAAAAGAGAAAGAAACCACTGTCGCTTGAGTACTCAACATGCGTAAAAGAAAAAAAGGTCATGAGTGCCTAACCAAAAGTTCCAAAGCATCTTGCTCGCGGTTCTTGATCTTTTCAGAACCCGGCGAAACATAATTTGCAAAAAGCATATGTCCAGACGCCGCAGGAGATCTTTGATAATGGCGTCTTGCTGCTTCTTTGCGGTTGTGGAATCAAAGCGGGCTGCACCATCCCGTGGAAGTACGTCGGGGCGTGCAGAAATCCATCTTTCTACTGCAGGACCGCCCCAAGATCAAGTTTTCCCTTTAGTTTTTCTTAGGCGGCAAAGTCCACCAACACGAGAGCATGCATATCATGCAACTACAGTTTCAGACTATCAAGGTTTTTTTTTCGCTGAAGGTAGAAGAGGATGTCATGGTGCGTAGCGCGCGACTGTACTCTCGAGGATGTGAAGCTATGCTCGTGTCGGATAGTTTCTGTTTGTCTGTGCACCTCGGCCTTCTGGCTGGCAACCTCCGCAATCAGTTCGTCACGAGTACGGACACATTGCTGGGGATCTGGTCGAGGTCGACCGTGGCCAAGAACGGAAGCCGCACGATATGCATCTCTCAGAGTACCGCTATTACACAGTCTCAAACTCGTCAAACAATTTCACCAGCATTATACCATCACTGTGTGAGTAGACAAGCCCTTCTGCGATTCGAGTGAAGAGCGTGAAAAGAGTCGTGAGCTTCATTGGGGTTTCATTCATCATCCTGGCAGGCAAAAAAAGAATGTCACCCACCGCTGCGGTCACCTTGCCCGAGACTGTGTCAACTTCTAACTCTGAGGGACCGAAGCATAGATTGCCCCTGGCGGTGGTACCATGTTCGTCCTCGTCCTCCGTCGGCGCTGTACTCTTCGACCCCTCTTCTTGCAGGATCATCGTGATCAGCGCTGCCGCTGCACCACGCGGCGGCACGGAATAAACTAACAGACAACTCGCTTAGTGCCACTGCAACTTCTGTTGCACCCACAACAAAAATCCCATTCTGTTCTGTTGTCTATCTTAAATCTCTACAGCGGTTGCTAGTGTAGTTCTAGGACAAAAAAGACCAGCACAGCCGGACCGATGCTTCTTTTCTGCGGTCTCTGCGCTAAGAAAAAAATGACAACCAATAAGCACATCTTCCGACGACTACAACAGGACATCCAAAAGAAAACAAGAACAACGAAAGAAAGGACTACTAAAGGAAAACGAGACCGCACAGCCACGAGGAAGTGGCTAGAAAAAGCCAAAAAACCAGAAGAAGAAAAATTACGTGGTGGAGGAAGGGGATCCATCATTGTGTTCTTGATCAAGTAAGTACACTGCACTGATCGAAGGCCGACACAATAGATGGAACACCACACAGTGAATACTTTTGCGCTTAGCTCGGGCACTTGTTACGGGCCGAGGTTTCACGAGCCCTCTTCTTCTTTTCAGGAGATATTTTAACAAACACGGGTATTCATCCAGGAGTTTCAAATTTGTCGCTGATATTACTGGTAATGGTTTTTGATGTACAGATTCAATCAGAAGCCATGAATGCATCATCTACATCAGGAGGCACCTCAAGTTAGTGTTCCAACACTAATTCATACCAAATGTTGTTTTTCGTTCGGACACCTGTAGTTTGCCATCAGTACGCTTCATGTCAGACGATAGAAGATTTGAAACTGATAGTAAAAATCGGCATCAATAAGATCCAGCAAGCAGTGGCACCCTCTTTCTCAAAAAAAGAAGTCGAGTCCCGCCCCTTGCCTGTGCATTTTCCCCAGCAGCCCCGTCGCCACACCATTCACTTGGAATGTCTGGTGCCAGGTCTGCGAGTTGTGGTCGTCACACGAAAAATGAGTAGTAGAAGAGCATTTGCATTAACATGGGATATAATTCAAAAAACTCTTTTCCGTGTCCATCCTGTTGCAGTGGCGCTCAAGCCTGAAGAAAATTTGGATTCCGTCGTGCTCGTCAAATTATTTCGGTGTCGCAATAATAAATTGTATCGCTGGGGAGGAAGTTGGTGATGATATAAACAAATGAATGGTTTTACGTTGTAAGCCACTAGAAATACGTTGTAATTGTTGGTTTGTCTGTAAATTTGCTTTCACATTGCTTGTAGTTTAGTGCTCACCACGCTATCCTATTCAATATCAATTCTTGTAAAATTTCGTTAAGGTAATCCGCTGAGGCTGACTTCCACGGACGGAACTCTTGTTTCACACTTTTCGGGTGAGCACTTTCCCTTCAACTATCTTCGACGTGCAGATAAGTTTGATAAAGATGAAGAAAATCTAACAAATCGTTTGTGTTTCTGTTTCTGAGAGTGAGATCTAGTAGCTTCTCCCCTATGAATTATCTTCTGCTGTAGGGTTCATCGACACGTTCAGCAGAGTATCGATTTAAGCAGGACTGATGCCCGTGTAGTGACCGGCCGCCGGTCGCCAGTATTGTCTTTCTTGTGTGTGAGTACTGGTAAATCACAAAAACTTATTTGTTGATACGGTAGTACAAATTGCGTTGTCTTCGGGTTGCAGATTGTGCTCTTAGCTGCATCGCCCGTTTGTGCAGAATTTGCTGGTCGGTTGGTTCTGCGGCCGCATCGACAGAAATTATTGGTCGATAGTACTGGTATACACTAGAAGTAGGTTCTATAGGTCTTTTTTTTTAAATATGTAGGTTCTGGTTAAGTTAACGTGATCTTCATCAAGTTGTTTCTCCTTCAATATATTGCTTTTATGCGATACGTGACCTCTGTTTCTCTGGTATCAAGGATGGAGTGTGGCTTAAAAGCAGGAGCGTCCCATTCTGACAAGCACATGATGTTGTGAATCGCCTATATACAGGCCCAATCCGGGCGGCAACACTTTCAAGGCTTGAGTCGCGTAGTGTAGACGCAGCTGTCTTTTTAGGTTTCAGGCATCGTAGCTGAAGAATAGGAAGTACTTAGCTGCAGCGCGACTATGATCTATAGAGTCTCACTCGTCAGTGTAGGTGAAAGAATCTAGTCGGCGGCGAGAAGCACCTCCGAGGACCGCAGCTGGGCTACATCATCTTGCTCGTTCAGGAACTGCAATTAGGCACTGAAAAAAGTACTTTAATATCTCGGGGCGGTGTAGAACGAAGTAGTGTATTCAATCGAAGTCATCTCGTAATTAACATCTGCGTCGTATGAATGTGTATCAACGTGAGCCGTGCTCCTGCAGCTGCAGTATGTCATTCAAGAGGAGCAAGGGTATTTTTTCCATGATAATTATTGTTTTCACTTGAAGTTTTTTACTTCATACTTAGCAACGACGTCAAGCGTCAGTGTTGCGCCTCGTCCGAATCGGGTGCCGCATCACCTCCACCGCCACCACTCTTGCTGCTAAATATGGTGCGCAAAAACATCGTATGCTGCTTGTGCCTCTCGTCCACGGGCACAGAATACCGAAATCACACATGGATTTAAGAAATGCACCACCATCTAAAATGGTCCGTCATCACTTTAAAGGTCACGCATGCCCAAATTTCGACTTTCATCTAAGCTGTCACAAGTTGTTTCTATACTGCACATCAAATCGTTCCACTTATTAATTTGTTGCAACACAAGTTGCTCTAGTCGCATACGATCCTTTTGCAATTCATAGTACTCGTGCCCTTCATCGAAGAAAAAATCGTCGTCGTGCTAGCGCAATCGCTCGCTACTGTCGCCCCGGTGTCATTTACTTCGTTTTCCCTTTTCGTCGGGCCATCCAGATTTTTGACGTTGTGGTCCTGTTTCCCGGTCGTACTACTACTGACGGTATCATCTGGCTCCGCGTCCATGGTCTTCGTCTTCTGCTTCATCGCCGCCTCCGTCCGCAATGCCGCTTGTCCATTTTCGTCGACCGGCTTTGCTTCCGGCGAAAGCCGCTGCGAATACATCTTCAGGAGCTCGGGGAAGGCGAGTCGCATGCTCTTCAGCTTGATACCGGCATCGGTGGTTTCCATTTTCAAGCCGTGGTTGCATTCCCGCATCAGATTCCAGAACTCCTTTTGCAGGTTCTCGTGCACCTCCTGGGTGTACTGCTCTGTCGGACTCATCGCCGCGGCGTACAGCAGGTCGTCGAAGGCGTTCATTTTCTCTGACAGAAGAAACGCGGACCGTCTGGCGGCTTCGTCCGTTTCCTCCCCCCGGTGGTAGGATCTCTGGCGCGCCATGGTGCGCAGCGGTATGATGATCTGGTTGACGAGCCGAAATCCGTCCTTCTGCCACCGGAGTTGGCCGACCACCTGTTCCAGCGAGTTCAGCCGGCTGTCGCACAGCTGCTGGTACTTCGCCAGCGCACTGTCGTTCATCTCACTGTGTTTTATTGGCGCCTCGTCCAGCTTGTCGAGTCTGACAGACATTTCCTCCACCTTCCCGGAAAGTTGTTGCACCGTACCCGCGAGTGTCGTGTTCTCGTTCCGTAGTTGTTCGGTGCTTTCCAGCACGCGGGTGTGGTTTGCCGCGATAAGGTTGCTCTGCACTTCCCGCTCCGCCTTGTCCTTCGCCACGTTCTCGTTGGTGGCGCGGATGCTCTCCTTCACGGCCAAGATTTTGTTTTCGGTTTCCCAATTTGTGGTTGACAATTGTTGCTTCAGCTTCTCTTGGTTCGAGTTCATTTCTGCCTGCAGCCGCTCGCGCCGCTGGTTATTCACGTACCGCGCGTTCTTCTGCTCTTCGAGGACTTCAGTGCGGTTGTGTTCGATTTGGATGCCCTGCTCTTGAACGGTTCGCTCAGTTGTGGTCTGTCGGGCGGAGAGCAACGCGTTGATACCCTCCTGCACTCTCCGGTCCTTCTGTCGCTGGTAGTTCACGTCCCGGAGCCGCTCGTTGGTTTCCTGCTCCGAGACCGTCTGCCGCAAATCAAGCGCGCCAAGCTGCTTGTCTTGTCGGAACAACTCGTGCTTCACCACGGAGACATTCCTTTCGCTGTCCCGCACTGTCCTGTCGTTTTGCTTCTGCCGGCGCTCGCGATCGGCCTCGTCTGCCTCGAGTTTTGCCAGCCTTCTCTTGATGGCTTCGGCGTCGCGCTCGGTCTGCTCGCGCTCCTCCGCACGCTCCTCCGCGACTGTCGCAAGATGCATTTTGTACTCTTCCGCCGACATTGTCTTCCACGTTTCTCCTATCTCCTCCCGAAACTGCGCCCACTTCTGCTCCAGGATTTGCCCAATCTGCTCCATGTTGGGCTGCAGCTTCTCCATCTCCTTTCTTACTTCTTCGTGAATCTCCGGGCGCACGTAGTCTCGGAGGAAGATCGGGATCTGCTTCGCCAGCTCCTCGCGTGTGACTTTTTCCGCCACCGTGGTTGCAACCGTGGTCGCCGTCTCGGCCGCCACCGTCTGCGACACCGTAGTCGCCGTCTCGGCCGCCACCGTCTGTGCCACCGTAGTTGCCGTCTCGGCCGCCACCGTCTGTGCCACCGTAGTTGCCGTTCTCGTAACGAGATCGACGATTTTTTTTGTTGTCTGCGGAGAACATCCGCACAACTGATCAGCGCCCGCTGTGTCGCTCTTTTCGTCGGGACTGCGACCACTTGCCGGCCTGCCGCTCTCCTCGTCTTGCAGTTCCCCCTCGGAGTCACTGTTGCGGCGAGCACCATTGTAGGACGATCGCCGGCTTGTTGTCGCTGTGGAAGTACCTGGCAGCCGGGTCTGCAATCCGAGCACCGTTGTCTGCGAAATCACGGTCGGGTCTGCAATCCGAACGAAAACCGACGCGGGGATTTCCACGCCCAACGCACGCCCAACAGTTATCCTGAGGAAAAACGCCCCCACCCCATAGTTCAAGTTGGAAAGCCTGTCATTGGTTTTGGCGCTTGCGGATGACAAGTTGTGGTGCCTGCGCGTGACAAGTTTGGAAACATAGCATGATAGTCCTGCCTAGGTACTAGCCTGGACGCATCACAAATGCATTCTCTCAGTCTTATCTAACTATCATAATTCGCGCATGACAAATTACCAATCACGATCACAAAATGCCCGTCATGCGGACAAGCCGCGTGACAGATGCTCTGACCATGCAGATTCGCATGACAGCCCTGGGGTGGAGACGTTTTTACTCAGCATAAGAGTTTCCAAAGTCTTGGACTTCACGTTGTCCGTTAACTTCCACGTGATTGCGGTGGCATCGGCATTGGGGTTGCGGAGGTCGCCTACATCTGTCGGTGCTCCGGTGGTCGAATTGGAGGCTTCCTCTGGCGAGATACTGGCCGGCACCACTGCGATGTGGACCTCGGTGACGTTGCAGCCGACATTATCGTACGAAAAAAGTGTTGCACTGTAACTAAGGATTTTGCAAATTTTGCATGACAAGTTTGTACAGACATTTTGCTTGAAGAAAACTTGCCGTGCGTGGCTCCTGCCTACGGGAAAACACGGCCAGGAATAACTTACCTTGCATGTATAGCAAGACAGACACTTCTGCAAAGCAATGCATTTTCTGCATATCCGAATTTGCAGCGAAGCAGTTTTTTTCTTGCGATAGACGTCGCGAAATTTGTAGTCTTCCGCCTTGCCGAATCTCCTCACCGAATAATGACACGCCGCCATTTCTGGCGACGCATCTGGTTCGACGTAACGGACGTGGAACACCACATGATTTCCACCAATGCAATGGCATCAAATGCAAATATGTCCTGATCTGGAATATTGCCAGACTTGTCATGCTCGTCTGGCAAAGCTTTGACTTTGAGCTCCTTCTTGCGGGGCCTCGAAGAGCTCCAGTCGTATGTCATGCAAAGTCACAGCTTCTCATGCAAAACAGCTACTACACCCCACAGACCGGAGCCACAAAAAAAATGCAAATCTGTCATGTCTGACTGCGCATTACAGTGGAATATGTTGCTCACCGACATGCACTACAACTTTCCAGACCCAGACATCTTTGCAGTCTATAACAGGTACTTGTCGGTCATGGCTTCCTCGCTGTCCACCAAATATCGTTGGGAAAAAACGTCCCCACCACAGAGTTTAAGATGGGGATCTCGCAACACAAGTTCAGAAGAATTGTAAGTCACAGATGACATCACGCACACGCTCATCTCTTTTTTATCGTGCAGTTTAGAAGGTACAGCCGCATCAAAATCATGCCATCTCTTTGTGCTTGTCCTCGTCCGGTCCACGTCCTGTTATACAGCATGACAAATCCGATTCCGAACACACGCTTGGAAACGCCTCTCATGGCGATATAAAACATGCGCAGTACCCTAGAAATGCAAATTTTCCTGCTCCTCTTCATTTCCTCTTCGTGTATGAGTATAGTGCAAATCTGCATGACAATTCTTGCGTCGGGACGTTTTTCCTCAGGATACCAAATTGAGTTTCTTCTGCCACTCGGCAGGTATCACTTTCAAATGTTGCAAGTAGTTAGTAGCACGAATTCGCGTGAGTTGCATGGCCAGCTTGTAAAATCAAGTATCGAGCGCAAGTGGGAAATTGCAAAACTTAGCTCGTCCCCCGGAGATGATGCCAGCACTGTATACTTCTACATTCAACTGTGTATTTAAGTACAACAGCGAGCGCGTTTCTTGTCTTCAAGCGCATTTGAGCATGTGATACCAGCGGCGCCGATCCCAGCGACCTCTATGGACTGCGAAAGTGTCTGGGTCTGGAAGAGTGCAAACTTGTGATGCCAATTTCAGAACAGAGAAAAATCTCTCATGCATAGATAGCAAAAGCTGCCCGCTTTCTGCCAGCAACGTGGCGGGTTTGTCATGCGAATTCGGCAATGCGGAAGCTTCTCAAAACCTGTGACGCTAGATTTTTCCATGCCAGAACTTCTGTGTCATGCAAAAACAGCATGACTCTTCCAGACCCAGACATGTTTGCAATGCATAACCCGGACGGGGATTAAATTTTTGAATCTCCCGAGCGAAATCAGACGCTCCAGCATTTCCGAGGAGATCTGTTTACTGTTCCCGTCGCTGGCCTATGCATTGCAAATATGTCCGGGTCTGGAAGCTTGTGATGCTAAGTGGCAAATCATGAGGACGCCAGAAGTGCCGGAGCATGACAAGTTTCTGAGTTGCTAGGTGTTGTCTATTCTGCATGGCAAGCTGCATTTCATTCTGCAACACAGAAACTTGGGGCTCTTGGGCGACGTGCATGACAGACTTGAGAGCCATGCTAACCGAGCATGGTATACTATGCGCTTTTCCCGTCCCAGACACATTTGCAGTGCATATCGCATCCAAACGGGGTCTGATTGTCGTAGTCGTCGTTGAAGAAATTATCCCCGTGTGGGCCGTGTCGGTACCACCTCATCGAGATTTTTCGGTTATTTTTCTTCCATTTCCACACAACCACGAGCATGCGTAACAAACTAGGACATGCGAACTACAAATGCGAATCTTATCAATATATCGTGTCGCTTGATTGCCACTACCTCGGCACGCATCACAACCTCTGCGTACACAAAAGTATGCATTTCCTTTTCCTACTGGCGCAACTGAAGCATCACATGATGACGTGCAAGAATATTTACAAACTGTACATACCTGCGACGATCCCATGGTCGCGGTCGTGTCCGGTCCCAGCGGTCTGCTCCAATTGTTCCGCGGCGCGCGCAGGAACAGAGGGGCTGACCCCTTCACCACCTGATATTTATTTGAAAGCGATTGAAAAATTTGAGTGAGCATGGTGGATCAGACGCAAGCTGAATCGCTGTCGAGCCTAAGAATAAGAAAACACGACGCATGTTGACAAATGTGAACACTTCAACTCACGCACAGAAAGTTGCAAAAAAATAATACTACCTCCTAAACCCGTTGGCCTCTCCGCTGTTCCGACCACGGACGGATGCACTGGGTCCGACTCCATGTCTTTACGTGGTTTGCTCAATGAAGTTACGGTGTCACTTGGCAAGAGTTTCTTATTCTTTTAAGTAGTACCTATCTGGTCTTGCTACAACCAGCAAAAAAACCGTAGATAACCACCTTCCGCTATTATTGGTGTACTCAATTTTGGTCGGCGTGGAACTTCTACGGTAGTTCAAAATTGGAGACGCAGGGGAGGATTAGTTGGAGAGGCGACAGGATCGCTTTCTTGTTCTGACGTGCGAAAGAGAGATGAAAGTCCTCCTGTTCCTGATATTTACTACCAAAGTTCTACGCCGGATAAGAGAAAATCAATCCAGGTGAAATGAAGCTTGTAGGGCGAAGAGTATTGGTCATCTAAATCTTTGTGCCAGAACGAACCCAGTACGTAGTAGAAGCAGCTGTTTACGGACGTTGCAAAGTGATCAAAGACACAAAAACCGTCTCTACAGCTACAAATACGCACAGTCCGGTTGAACGTACAGGATGCAGAAGCACTTCCGCCAATTTATTACACGACCCGCAGGACAAACGAGCCCCTTTTCTATCGACGTCTGGGTCGTGAATTCAATTTGATAGTACCGTCACAGTTGTGGGTCAAGAGGTCGTATTGACTGAGGCTACTAGCACTGGCGCCGATCGATAACATACACTGCTCGCAAAACGTCAAAATGTCCCGAGGAGCTTCGATGATCGATTACGAGTCTTTCTGCGACACAAAAATTATTTTACCATAGTATATGGGTTTTCTTGTGATCTTTTCCCGTCTATCATTTCAATGTAGAAATGGACACGAGCCTTCCATGGTATCACTATTACAACAGGCGTGTAATTGAAAGGGGATCGAAACGAATGCAACCTAAGCTAATGCGTAACAAAAAACAGGTTCCCGAGCGAATACTGACATAATTCTAGCGTCATGTCTACTCGCTTGCCCTCTCTTTCCCTTGCCAGAAAGTGAAGAAACTCTTACGCGTGCCACGCGTCTAACGAAAAAAACACAGTACAGAAACAGGAGCACTGTTCGAACAATCTTCAGCCTTGTGGAACACACATCGTGGCTCGTTTACTCAATAGCATAGCACCCCTCTTCAGCTGCACAGAGCATCTTTCCAAAAATTGAAGATAAGTGTGTACTTCATTCATTCCTCTCGTGATGCGCGAGGCGAAGCACCAGCACAGCTGTTGAATCTACTTCATTCATAACTGTGCGTTGCGTTATATGAGCACATAGGAATTCTATTCGACTTGGTCTCACCACGGGCACGCACTTTGTAAAAATGTAGCTCGACGACGGTTCTGTGACGCGCAACAGCGAACCTCAAAAATCAGGACCATTTTTGGCTCCCTCACCCCACCTGTCGGCTCCTCAATTCTATTGTCAGCACTTTGGCGCGGTGGTCCAGCCTGGCTTGAACCCATTTTTCGCGTAATTCCAATTTTGTCCGCCCTTGTCCAAGTTATCTTGAAAAATCCACTTCGCGTCGTGGGGTTTCCCATCGGACCCCAACCGCTTCTCGTGCTGCGCCGGCGCCTGGTCCCACCGAAACTCGGCTTCGTGGTTGCCATAGTGCTTTTTGAAATCTTCTTCGTTGTACCTAGGCGTTTTTTTGGTTTTTAGATCTGGTTCAACTTCAACATTCTGTGTAAAGATCTAGATCTTGCCCATCTCACGTGAAAGTGCACAGCACCCCCCCTCACTTGTCATGCAAAATACCAGTAGATACTTAACCTTTGTTTTCCTCTTGGCACCTTTAGCATGACAGGTTCTAGCAGGAGCTCCACCAGCACTACAAATCCCTGATGATGTCATGAAAAGCCTGCACATCTATTGCTATTCATGCCGTACAAATGCGAGGGAGGGGAAATTGTGCAGTGCACTCTCATATCGTCACGCGTTACAACGAAAAGCCTCTGGCGGCAGATGATATTCCGTCCTACCATAACAAATTCTACTTTACCATTCGCCGTCGTCAGCGAGGCGATATTCGGTTTTTCCGCAGATTCCACCCATCGTGAAAGTTTGGGTTTGCTGGGCGGGGATTGGAGTTGTATGCGCGCGGACTGTGTTCCCGGTGGTCGTCGAACGGAACCTGGCAAACTAGCGCTGCTTCTCACTTAGATCAAGACAGCGAGTGAGCTCTAGTTACACTCTGGCAGAAAAAAACAAAAATTTCAAAACTGGATATGATGGATCACAGGACAACAAGTCTGACAAGAGCACTAGTAGTACCGCATTAAGCTTTAGTTTACTGCACGGCTACAGATGTATAAGAATCAAGGACAAGACGGCCTGCGTTTGCTTTGAGAGAACTGGTAGTAAACGTAGTTCGCTTACGCTTTAGAATTCTACACTTCCAGTTAATCACCTCATGCTCATACACTAAGTAGCACTTTTTAGTCATAAAGACCGTCCTCGTGGTCGTGAGTACTCTCCTCACATTCAACATTGACAAATTAAGCTCCACAAGATCCTGAAACAAGAACGTCGCAGCATCATGGATCTTCTGGTATAATGAAACTGTGCTCGCATGATGATGATCTTCACGCCATGCGTTCTTGGTGTGCTAGCACATCCACCCGTGACCACTGAATGCATAAACGTTGTGAAGAGAGAAGTAGCAGCACTCACTCACCATAGTGTAGCTCCTTCGGCAGCTCACAGACTATTAATTTACTCCAATGATCTCGACGCTGATCATCAGTTGCCCCAGCTAGCACCTCCACCTATGGTGAGACATCAAGGCGAGGCTGTTGCTCTTGTTCAATGATCTAGGGGACACCACAGTTTTCACACGTGGACGGATCAAGTCGGAAAGCAGCATGGAAGCAGCAAGACCACGAAAGATCCATCCCCCTCACGGAGGTGGAGCTCGAAGATCACATGATCAAGTCAATCTCAGGCTCAGCACTGCACCAGCATCGAGTTGGAATTTACAGATATGTTCTTTGCTGGACAGAACGAGAAAAAATCACACTTCGCAGAAGTGACTTGCACTGCCATCTTTTCTTCAGGTAGAACATTGTCCTCTTGCGACTGAATCAGCCTATAGTAACTGGTTCTTCCTCCAGATTCCAGCTGGTACACTGCGAAAAATTGAACTTATCAAGTTTCATTTGCACGCCAGAAGGGGCTACACGTTCTTGTTGATCAGTTCTACTTCGTCGCCCGGTCGGCCGAATTCGGGCGTCCGGATGACTAGCTCGGGGACCCCGCTTAGATGGTTTAGTAATACTTTGGTCATGTTAATACACCCCTCGTCTTAGAAGTCTGGTTTCCAGCAGCACGGGCACACCTCAGTTGTGCGTAGTAGCGCGTCTCCCCTCGACCTCGAGAAGTTACGGACACTATCAGCTGTAGGAGGTTGCAGAAAATGGATCGCGTGTGGCGGTCGCCTTGTGTCGTCCCTTCTCGGAATGCCAACAAAAACCTCGAGGCACTGGTCTCCGTCGGTGTCGTCGTCCCCGGTACTGATCAGTTTGACGACGAGGTCTTCGTTGCTCCTGCCGCATGTGATGTATTGCGCTGCGCGGATCCATGGAGACTCATCGCGCAATTTGACGCGCCTCCGGTACTGTCGCTCATGCCCTGCCACGATCATCTGTTGCCACGGCTCCGCGACCGTGTCGTGGTTGGCACTAATTTCCAGCAGTTTCTTGCACCTGGGCCTATCACCTGTAGTATTGAAAAGTGCGAAGCAGTGGCTGTCCACTTGGAAAGGGAGGTCTGCGAATTTTCTGGGCCAGTCTTTCCCAACATCGCTTTCGCGACTGATCAATCTTCAGGTTGCGGTGTTGATTGACCGATCCCAACACTCGAAGAGGCCTGCCAACCACGACAACCGCGTTGCATCGAGCCGGGCCGGTCCTCCGTAAATGCGGATCTCCGACTCAGCTACTTCTTCTAGCTCCTCTGCGGTGTCCGCCAGCACGCCAGTGAAAGCGTACCGCTCTACACCTTCTGCGTCAACTGGGAATGGGAATCCCATGGCGCCGGAACTGATGTTGTTCTTGCTGATGCTGGTGCGGTCTACGTATTGCATCGTCTCTAACAGCCCCGCGGCTCGCCAGTGCTGCTGCCCCTCGTCGACCAGTGCAACGACCCAGCAGCCGCTCGAATAAAACCGGATCTGCAGGGTCGTGTCCAGGACAGTTTTTTTCTTCGCGTCGTAGATCCACACTACTCTGTGGTGCCGCGCCACGACACGGTAGCGGCGCCCCATGTCTCGGCCGCCGAGGAACAGGGGAATCTTTTCCACGCAGCGCAGAGGACTATCGGCCCCGTCGAGGCGGCGGAAGAGGTCGGCCTTTGCGTTAGGATCCGACAATGTTCTGTATAGCTGGTGCCTCAACAGCTGGCGCGGCTTCGAGATCGGAAAGAGAAATTTTTGTCGCGGGAAGGCGGGAAACGCTAGCGTAGTCGGCGGCACGATTAAGCGGCCTCCCGCGTCGACAAACCGCACTGGAAGACGTAGAGGAACCCGTAAAATAAAATTGCCCCAGATTGTCACGATTTCACTTTCCCGGCGCGCAGCCCTAGTGCGCTCTTCCCGCATCTTCTTCGTTCGCAACAACGCAGTTAGCCTGCTCCACCTGGCTAAGTCGCGCTGCTCCATCTGGTAAAGAAGGAGATCATTCGCTGCTGATATCCGTGTGCCAACGAAGCGGTTCCAACCCCAAATATGCATATGAACGGAGAAAATGCAAATCCGGACACGAAGAAAGCCAGGACCTATCGTGATTTCGCCGTCTTTTTTTCCCAAGCGGGCCAATTCTTAGCTAAAGAAAGCCATTTTTTCGCCAACAATTGGTCAGAAGGAAGAAAAAACCCCAGGAAATTGCAATCATTCTTCGGTTTTTCTCGTGTCCGGTTTTGCATTTTGTCCACCCATAACTCAGCATCATGAACATTATGTCAAGGTGGCCCCTCGAGAGGTCGTCGCGGCGGCCGGCCCAGCTCTCCCATGTATAATCTTTCTGGAAGATCTCTTTATCCTGGAGTCCCCACTTAGGAGGCTCCAGGATGTGCACTGGCCCGACGCTGCTGCTGCTTTTCGGAATTCCGACGAAAACCTCGATGCACTTGTCCTCCTCCTCGTCGTCGTCGTCCCCGGTACCGATCACTTTGACAATGAGGTCCTTGGTGCCCTCGTCGCACGTGATGTATTGCGCTGCGCGGACCCATAAACATTCATCCCGCAATTTGACGCGCCTCCGATACTGTTCCCAGGCCGTCCGCCACTTTTCGGCGCGCCATTCTGCACGCTCCTCGAATGTTCCTGCGCGGTTCAGTTGTCTTTTCGCCAGTTTCACGTCCCACGACGGGAGGTAATCAAGAACTGCGACGAAGAGTGCGATGCAGTGACTGGTCGCCTTGACGCGAAGGGCACCGATTTTTGCGCGCCACTCCCCAACACCGCTTGGGAAGCTAAGCCAGCGGAGCCAGTGTGCAAAGTTCACGGGCCACTGCCGAGTATATGTCTCGTCACGGCGCCACGCTTCTGGAAAAGCGGTGCAAGGCCCTGAGCTAAAGCGAATCTCCGACTCGGCCACCTCCATCCCTTCTGCGGAGCCCACCACGCCGGAGAAAACATACTCCTCATCAATGAAGTCCTCGGTCCGCCAGTTTTCTTCTAGCACTCTTGCGCTATTGGCGCGGTCCGCGGGTTGTAGCGTCTCCAGCAGACCCGCGCCTCGCAGAGGCTGGCTCTGATCCTCCTCGTCAACCAACGCAATTACCCAGTCACCACTTGCGTAAAACCGGATCTCCATGGTCGTCTCAACAGAGGGGGGATCTTCGCCATTTTCGCTTGTTTCGCCGAGCCAAATCACTCTGCGCCGCGCCACCACGCGGTACCGGCGCCCGATGTGTCGGCCGCCGAGGAGCAGGGGAATCTCGTCCACGCAGCGCAGAGGGCTATCGGCGCTGTCGAGGCGGCGGAACAGGTCGGCTTGGGCGTCGGGATCCAGCAATACACTGCACGCGCGTTCTCCGAACAGCTCGCGCAACCTCGTGATTGGTCGCCCTGGTGTGCAGTGGCAGTCATACGCGCCGCTGTCGTGCGCGCCGCTCCTGTGGTAAGTCAAAGAAGCGCCACCGTCGTGAGAACAATCACACGTGGCATGTTTGGCTCCCCGGAAAAGAAATGTGGTTTGCGGTACGATTAACCGACCTCCCGCGTCCACAAACCGCACTGGAATGCGCATGCGCACCCGTGACAGTTTCCTCCACCTTGCCACGATTTCACTTTCCCGGCGCACTGCCCTTGCGTGGTCTTGCCGCAATTTCTTCATTCGCAGGAACCGAGTGAGCCTGCTCCAGCCGGCTAGCATGCGCTGCTCCTGCAGCATGATCTTCGTTATCCGCGATTTCTGCAGGGCGTTCTGTACACAGCAACTCCACCCGGCCAGCGCGGGCTGCTCCCGCTGCAGGATCTTCGCTATCCTCGATTGCTGCAAGGCTTTTTGCACACACCCACTCCACCTCCTGACCGCTGTGGTCTGCTGCCGGAGCCTACGAAACACCCAGTACAGTACGACCAGCACGCCCCCAAGAGCAGGAAACAGTATTTTTACAGCCGTCGCGCCAACAGGAACTCCGTGGCCCGGCACCGTGCAGGCGAGCAACAAGGCCAAGCAAGCTGGCATGAGGCGGAACAAGACGAGCTGTCTTTCCCCAAACTCCCTCCAACTACACTGGTGCCGCAGCGAAATGACGAACGCAGCGGCTATGCTGCTGTGGAGGTGGTAAAAAGATGATCTACGGCCGGATCTATTTCTTTCGTCAGTGTGCTCAACATCGTCCCCTCTTTGCACCAACCACTGCGACGTACTGGTGGTTGCAGTATTGCTCAAGAAGCTCGAAGATTTCTTTTTCCCGAAGATGCCGAACTGCAAATCGTCCTGCAACTGAAGGTCCGGATCGGGTTTTGCGGAGGACGCGGGCGCGCCGCACGACGGTCTCTGTTGTTCTCTCGACATTTCGCGGCGCGCGGAGGAACAAAAGGTCTTCTGGTGTTCTTGCCGCATCTTCTTCGTTCGTAAGAAAACAGTGAGCCTGCTCCAGCCGGTCAGCGTGCACTGCTCCTGCTGCGTGATCTTCGCATGCCGCGCCTGCAACAAGGACTTCCGCGCACATGCACTCCAGCCGCTTAGCACGCGCTGCTCCGTCATCTTCCGCGCCCTCCTGCCCCATCCGCAAACCGCCGTCACTGCCGTTGGCGTCCGTCGGCGAACAACGAAGCGAGCGAGCGCAGTACACAAGAGTATGAACAACAAGAGCATCGTGGCAAGCAGAAATCCATCAAATGCAGCGGCTGGAGCTACGTCAAGATAAACGTCAAAATTTCTCTCGCAGATGAACATGAAAAAGGGTTGGCATTTTTCCTTTCCCGGGAAAACAGCGGCCAATGTGGTTTGCACGGCATCGTCAAGAGCGATAATGCGAGCGACCGCAGTACACAAAAGGATGACCAGCAGGAGCATCACGCCGAAAACGCGAAAAGTGGGTAAATGGCGAACAACGTTCATCTCGTAGAAGTGCGTCATGTCATTGTACAAAAACTTCTTGAAGGTGCGCAAAAAATTGAAATTCCCAGATGTAGGATTGGTCGTCGTGGCTGGCGTAGCAACATCAGCACTCCTGACGGCATTCTGCGACACGCCGTCCACTGTGCTGATCCCAGCTGGAATTTTTCCTTGCTCCGACTGCATGATCTTGGTGTTCCAGGGGCGTGGGTTGGTATCAACGCCGTTGATCAGGTTCAGGGCAGAGAACGTTGTCGTCGAGGCACCGTACTAGACATTGCAGTTTACTCACCACAGCGATTGCGATGAAACAGGCGGCGGAATGTTCTTGTCCCGGGAGAAATCACAAGGACGCGCGGTTGTCTTGTTCGCCTAAAACTGGTAGTACTGTCCCAAAATGAGTTCGCCTCTCCGGCACCGGTTCTGCGATGAGGACCATAAAGGTTGTCTGTTTTCGTCTTGTTGGGTGAGGTAATTCATTATAGTAGTTTGAAAAAAACCTGAGCGCTGTTTGAAAGCTAAGATCTGTTCGATTTGCAGAGGGGAATAATCAAGTCGTATATTACTTGTTGCTCTACTTACATCGAGTAGTTCTGTTTCTATCGAGTTGGGACAAGAATGGTGAAGCGAGTGCTTTTTCTGTCAATTTACTTGCTTGACACTTGATTGGTACAACGGTGGCACTCGCTCTGCACTCGCGATTTTTATGGACACAGGCTCGCGCTCGACGGCAAATTCAAAGAAGAAAAGATAAAGAAAGACAGAGACGAAACACTATATCAGTGGGAAAGCGAAAAAACAATGTTGTGAAGACACGAGTAGGACTCATTTTGTCAACTCTCGGACAGCAGCGGCACCATCAACAGAATCTACTTCCTCTCTTCGATCGTGCTTTGCGTTCACGATACTAGTTATGATGCTAGGAAAGCAGGCGGACGAATCATGACTCTACTTCGGCACCAAAATTTGGGAAACTGGAAATGCAAATGGCAACCATCGTAGAAGAAGCATGAGAAAACTTGTTTCTTCAATCTTGCGATGTTGCGCCACCCGGCCTCTTGAGAACCGCAAAGCGCGGAGCCATATGAATGGTTTTCCGTTTGAATGACCATGCAAGATGATAAAAAAGAGGACGCAGCTGGAGATACTAGTACCAAACGCGAGGACGGCGGCTTGTGTATTGATTTGGCTGCTTCTCGTCCCGCCGTCTGTTCAGAAAAAGAGGCCGCACACCTGCTCGAAATCTCGCGCATTTGCGATGCGTTTCCGGATATGAATTGTGAAAGTGTCTGGGTCTGGAAGGTTGGATCTTGTAATGCTAGCTTTCCATATCCATACCTAGAAAATCTGCATTGCATAACCAACAGAAGACGCAGCCTCTTTTGTCGTGCAAAAACGCAGTTTCTCATGCGGATTGCCTATGGGCAAGCGCTTTGGGAAGTTGTCATGCCGGACTGCATTCGGAGGTGTTTTCATCATGCACATTTTAGCATCACAAGTTTGCAGACCCAGACATTTTTGCATTTGATACCGGAACGGCTCGAACCAGGTAGCGCGGATCATGCGTTTCTGTATGCATATGCAAATAGGTGGTCTCGGTCTGGATTTGTCATGCAAGAAAATCTTACAGGCGCTAGGATGATCTGTGGCGCATTAAAACCCGCGACGAGTTTCCTCTTTTCATTCTGTGAAAAAGTAAACTCATTTTTTTTGTCTTGCGGTTTATTCCGAATGAACCTGCAATCTTCAGCCTCGTAGAGCCTCTGTTGCTATCATGCCGTAACAAAAGCGGGGCGGGTTACACTACGTGCAAGAATGCGAGGATAATCACCACCAGCAGCACAAATTTCGAGACAACATCCGAGTCGTGATATTTGCTGTGCATATTGAGAAAAAAATTGTTGAACAGCAGCTGCTGTCGCTTCCACAGGGTGCATATCTCCCTCCAGCACTTGTCTGCGGCAGGTGAGTCCTGAACAACACTGGTAACGTTCGATAAGGCGACACCAGCACTTAATATGCCACTGGTAGTCTTCACGTTGTTGACGCCCGTCTGCTGCTTTTCCTGCTGCTTTATTTCCTGCTGGAGATAATTTGCGCACACGTCACCGGCGGTCTCCGTCCTGCGCATAAAGGCGGTGAGCCCGACGTGCAGAGTCAGCGAGGTAGCTTTAGAGGTTTGCGGGGTAGAAAGATAATTCTCACTGGCAGCAGAAGTAGATGACCTCCTCTGGCTTATCTGCAGCATCCGCTCAACTACGTGGTGCATCAGGGAAAAATCTATTTCTCCCTTATTTTCTTGCTCGCCCCTCGCAGCGGAACTTCCTGCAGCTCGCTCCTGCTCGGATGTGGTCTTCTCTGGTGAGGTCGGAGTTTGTAGTGATGCGGAAGAGGCAAGAGCGGGGCTTGCACTCTTTCTTGTTTGGTCACCGGACGAATGGAACCCAAACTCCCATCGCCAATTGAGGAAATACTGCCATTTATCAACTGCAAAAATGTCTGGGTCTGGAAACTTGTAATGCTAAAAATGAATGATAAACGCACTGCACTACGCAGCTATGCATGACAATTTTTTTGGCTGCCATGTCTTACGTATTCCGCATGGCAAAGTGCGTTTTTGCATGACAGATAAGACAGCTTTCTCGTGCATATGCAACACAGATGCTCGAGTCATGCCAAACAAGCATGACAAACTTGCATTCTTCCAGACCCAGACATATTTGCAATGCATGCCATTTATCTCGATCCTCGATTGCTGCGCTCCGGCGTCCACGCTGTTCGTGTCGTCCCTCGCGTGACCCACTTCTTGTGCTTTTCCGACCTTGTCTTGCTCTATGCTCCTTTTCAAACACCCCCTTCAACTGAAAAGGCAGGAACCAGTCGTACCAGAGCGGTCGCAGACCGAAGGAAACTTTGCCTCATGCAGTGCAAATACGTCTGCGTCTGGGTCTCTGAAACAGTTGAGCTTTGTCATTGTCGTGCCAAAAAATCTGGACTGTGACAGAGTCTGTGTCGCATGATTGCCAAAAGCTGTTCACTTGGGCCTATTTGCAAGGAGGTTTCAGCTCATGCAGGATCGGCAGGAGATCTCACGGAATCTGTCTGTCATAGTATGCCAAACATATCAGATTCAGACCTCTGCATCACGGATCATGGAATAAAAGCTGCATGTCAACAAGTAGTTAAAGACATGTTTGCATTTGATACGCCTGGAAAAACGTGGATATTCGGCCCGGTGGGCGGAATCTGGAATTTCGACGAAGGAGGCCGGACGGGATAGCAGATTGTGGCTATGAAAGTGCACAACCCTCCCTCCCCCTCGTTTGTCTTTGAAAATGTACCAAATCCAAGCGCTGCTGCATGGTACTGTTTGCATGACAGATTGTTCTGGAAGCCCAAACAGTACTGCCCTGAGCGCATGAACCTTTGTTATGCACAGGCTCCACAGGCGGGGCTTTCTGTATGGCTGTTCATGCAAAACAAATGAGGAGGAGAGGGAGTTGTGCACTGTCATAGTGGAGGTGGCATGATCTCCATCGCCGCGTTGGTCCAGTCTTGACGCTGGTGAGGCTTCTGCCGTTCGCAATCCTCCTTGACGAGCGGGTTCAGGCTGAGAACCACCACCACTTTGAGTTTGATCATACGCATTCGCATACCGTGATTCATTATGTTCTCTTCGTGTCCTCTTTACACGGCAAATTTCTGGAACGCCCGTGACTGTCATCAAAGAGGTGCTCGGGTTGGAACCAGCAGGACCACCAGGGTGAGTATAGTGAAGGTTCTTCTTATCGCTAATGCTGTCCGCGGCGGACGCAGTTTTTACGACCTCGAATTTGCCGACTTCTACCAGCTCTGCGGAATTGTAGAAATCCCAGGCGGCGCTTGAAGCGGCTCGTTCGAGAGATTTTTTATCTTCATTGGCATCTTCACCAGGGTCTACTCGTCCACCTGTTGATGAACCACTTGCAAGCCCGCGCTGGTCAGAAACAGGACCACTTTCGCCATTTCTCCCAGTATTTTTTCGACCAGCAGTGCTAGTGGTCGTAGATGATAGAGGAATAGCAACCTTCGTTGACGAACTGGCCGCACTTCCATTTTTCAGTAGCTCCCGCAAGGCTGTAGTAGTAGAAGAACTTCCACTTGCACCGCCCCCACCTGCAGAAGATAACCTCCTGCTTTTCTCCTGCATCGCCACCACCCGTGCCACCGCCGCAATAAAGAGCGTGCTCAGTTGGTACTCTTCGCACAGCAAGTTTCCGGTTTCCGGCTGTAATGCCGCGTGGTCCTCGTTGTACCGAAGCGATGGCTGTGCGAGAAATCGAAAAAAATCCGCGGGAAAAAACTGGCCCTCGTGGTGGTCGAACCAAGTGACAGGAGGGTAGTTTTTCTTGGGAGGGGCTGCTTCCTGCGTTCCACTTCCTACGCCGAGAATCCTAGTGACAAGAGAGGCGATATTTTTTTCTGCATCCGATAGAAAACCGCCATGTCATGCAAATCGATGTGCACGCCGCACGAGAACAAGCACAGTCTGAACTCACGTCGCATGTTGCACATGCAGTTGCAGCAAGGCAGAGATTATAAATCTGCCTGTGTCTGAGCGCCATATTACCGACTCATTGACTGGCATGACAAACCGTCCTCAGACAAGCAAGGTAGACTTCTGGAAAATATTTGCGTACAGGCTGTGTGTCTTCATCTAGTTACTTCGACATGGAATGGCGTTTTTTTCTCTGCGACCCATACTCTTCGCACGGCCGGTTCCAATAGGGGACATTCTTCGTTTTGTCAAACCGTTCCAAATCGATCCCTTCGCGTTCGGCCATCGGCCGCTGGTAGCACTTGAATTGGTCATACTGCTTCCAATACCGCCCGCCTTCCCGCTCTGACTGCGGCCCGTCTCGTATTCGTGCCGTGACAAGCCCGAGCCCCACGTGGTTGGTGAACACGTAGTCTTCCAAATGCTCCCGAACGAGAAACATGTTTGACGCCGCCAGGACGATGTGCGTGATCTTGTCCTCCCCCGTATCAACTGTAAAAATGTCTGGGTCTGGAAGATTCCGGGATTTGTGATGCATATTTTGTATGATCCATGCTTCATGTGATGCATAATCTAGCATCACAGACTTTTAGAGGGCTTCCTGATGCCTAGCCCGCATGAGAAATGCCCTCTCCGCGTAACACAAACTGGACCCCTTTTGCTGGTCACGCAATAGTACACATTTTTTTAGAGTCCAGAGTTAGCATCACAAGTTCCAAACTTCCAGACCCAGACATTTTTGCATTTGATACCCCGTCTGGTTCAGCAAAATGCCAATATTGCTCACGTGCGCTCGGAGGATCGCGCACTGCCCGTAGCCGACGGAATACCGCTTGCGGTTGACGATCAGTCGTTTTTGCGTATGGGCGTGCTTTATGCATTGCAAAAGTATCGTACTGCTATAAATGCATTTCAAATTTCGTCAGTGTGAGAGATCAAATTTGTAATGCGGACTTACCTTCAGATAAAGATTTGTAATGCATGCCTACAATACGAGAACGATACTTTTGCACAGGATATGCTTGTTGGCGAAGGTCTCAAGGTTCGTGAACACTTCCTCAGCGCTGTCGGTGTGCATTTTCTGCTTCATCGGTGGATACTTAGAACGGCTGTTTACGTTATGAACTGCAAAAGTATCGTGAGCACTAGCAGAAGTTGTAGTAATTGCAATACAAATTGACTCAGCATGACAAATGGAATTTGTCATGCGGATTTGCCTTAAGAAAAGGATGTGTAATGCATAAACGCAATTAGTACGAGTGCGATACTTTTGCAGTGCATATACGTGCAATACCAGCAACGTCGATTTCTCCGTTTTCCGGAGAAAAGAGCGCACGTAGTCGGTGAGATATTCCGCGTCCTCGTAGACGGCACCGGAAATGCCAAGGCGGAAGTGGTGTAACGGCTCCAGCTGCTCGGGGAAAGGTTTTCCTCTACTAGGCGAGGGTGATGGGATATCGCAAGAAAAAACTGCTTCACTGTAAACTTGTAATGCAGAAACTGTATCTGAGAAGCGTTTGTCTTGCGACACACGCAAGACACTAGATTTTATCTGTGTTTTCCCTTACGAATCTCGCATGGCAAATTTTCTCGGTAATGTAGAACAAACTTGTGATGCAAAACTTGCAAAATCCTTACAGCGAAACACTTTTTTCGTGCGATATGGGAGACTGGATGATGGGAGACTTGTCCCTCCTGTTCTCGCCGATGCACCAGAAGCTGCTGGTCCGCCGTCAGCTCCGGAACGACCCTCTCGCGAACCAGTACTACCCGCAGCCACCGTCGCAGCTGCACCTGCTCCAGGTCGTGACACCAGCGGAGGCGAACTGGTGATCTTCCCTGCACCGTAGAGCAAAAACTTTTCCAGTTCTGTCCGATCAAACTGCATCTTCGCCCTATCAAATGTAAAAGTGTCTGGGTCTGGAAGAGTGCCAGGTTTGTCATGCACATTTTGCATGACTCCTGATGTCTGTGATGCATGCCCTAGCGTCACAGATTTTGTGAGGGCTTCCTGATGCCTATACCGCATGACAAATGCTCTTTTCGTGTAGCAAAACTTAGACTCTCTTTGCTGCTCATGCAATTACAGACTTTTTTGTAATCCAAAATGAAAATCAGCATGACAAGTTGGATTCTTCCAGACCCAGACATTTTTAAGTACATTTGATACGCCCGCTGCAGGTACGACGCCGGCGTTTGAAGGAGGCTTGTCCCATCCGGCGCTGAGGGTGTCAGGGAAGAAAAGGTCAGGACGACGTCCTTGTTGAGGTAGAAGGAAAGGAGGACGAAAAGAAACACCGTGAAATAATACCGGGTTCTGTGGTGTTTCCTGTCTGACAAAGCTTCGGCGGCTTTGGTGAAAAGGAAGCGGCAACAGCAGAAGACCCTGCAAACCGCCTTGCAGCACCGGGAACAAGAGCCTGGGCCTGCTGATAGAAGCGACATGGTTAAAAAATGACGGTGGCGCAAATGCAAAACGGCTCCGGAGGTGCTAGTGTGGAACTAAGCTATGCATATTTAAGCGGGGCGGCGAGCGTCTCTTTGGCGTCGGGCATCAGCCAACACCAACAGCAATAGCAAAACATCAACTTTATAAAGTAATTAGATCGATTTCCAACACAAAGATTTTAGCATCTACCGCTGAAAGTGAAAGTGAAAGCTTCCCCGATGGGTTGCATTGCTTGCGCGGCGCCACCTACGAGAAAAAAAATTCAAGTTTCTCCGAACAAACATTTTGCTGCGACAAAATCGCCCAGGGAGCAGGCCTCGTCGGCTCGGTCGCTTGTTTATCTTCATTCGTGTGATCGCGCGTAAGTACACTTCACGTTCCTCATCTCTACTTATGGCGTTGACGCGTAGAGTTCGTTAGTAGCTCTTGTTCTTCCCGGCTGAAACCGCATTGAGTCAATTCCTCCTCCAAACATTCTAGCATATTCTGCAGTAGCGCACTGCGAAACTCGACGCATAGCATGCGATGCTCGCAACTGGAATCTCACGGTGTACCAGCACTAGTCGTGGCAGGAGCTGGCACTTTACCGCTTAGTTCTCCCACTTGATGCCCCGCTGCATCCTCAAGCGTTTTTCTCCGCAAGACTAGGTCTAAGCAGTCTATCGGCACCGGGTCCATGTTGTAATCGAACTTGTTCCCGGTCCAATGCGGCATCTGTGCGATCTATCGCAAGAAAAAACTGTTTCACTGTAAACTTGTAATGCAGAAACTGCATCTCAGAAGTGTTTGTCTTGCTACACATGCAAGACAGGCGATTTTTAGCTGTGTTTTCCCTTAGGAACCTCGCATGCCAAGTTTTCCCTGTCATGTGTAACGAACTTGTCATGCCAAACTTGCAAAATCCTTACAGTGAAACACTCTTTTCGTACGATACGATCCAGGGAAGATCTAAAGCGCCGTAGGTACAGGATTTTCGAATGTACTTCCCGTGGGGCTTATGCAATAAAAATTTGTTCCCGTACTTCTACACGACGCACAAACAAAGTGCATGACAAACTCGCTCCGCCAAACTTTGTCATGCAGAAGCTGCATATGCATTTGCACCTGTGCGGGAACGGGATAAAATTTCCTCTGGATAACATTTGGGATTCGCGATGACATTGACCCTTTCCATCAAGTATCAAATGCAAAAGCATCGCACTCGTACTAATCGCAGTCATGCATTACAAATCTTTTTCTTGAGGCAAATCCGCATTACAAACTTTATTTCTCACGCTGAGGAAATTTGTGATGCATTTATACGAGTACGATACTTTTGCACAGGATATCAAGTACGGATCGCTGTTGACGTTGAAGGTGCCGATGAAAGTGGTAAAAAAGCCCTTGTTCTGGACTACCGCCATCTCGTCGTCGTTCCAGTTGAACAAAAACCGCAAGACGTAGTTGTAGAGAAATTTCACTGGCAGGTATTTCGCCTGCGTTTGCACTTGGTCGTACGTCTTCGCGTACACAGCCTTCGTCATCGCCCGGTCCTCCCAGTTATACAGATGCGACCTGGATTTCAGCTCCGACAGGTCGTAATCTCTGTGCGGGTATGCGTTGCAAAAGTGTCTGGGTCATGTGGAAACTTGTGATGCTGGGTGGCGTATCATGAGGAGCCCACAACTGCTGGCTCACCATGACAATTTTCTGAGCTTCTAGGTGTTGCCTATTTTTCTGCACGACAAACTGCGTTTCTGCGTGACAGAAAACTGGGGCTCTTGTGTAACGTGCATGACACATTTATATTACGAGTCATGAAAGACAAAGACAAGCATGACAAAAATGCATCCTTTCAGACCCAGACATATTTGCACTTGATAGCGGGGGGAAGGATCCGGGGACGGTCGGATAGTGCCGGATTAAAGTGCCCCAGAAGCTTTCGTCGGATTCGTAGTGGAGTTTGGTCCAGTTCAGAAATTTTTGTACCTGGAAATCCTCTTGCATAAAGGTAACCGTCACCTTGCTGAGTGCGTAATAGGCCGAACCGGCAAAATATCCACAAAAAAACAACCATCCCCATCCAATTTGTCGTGCAAAGCATGAGCGACGTCCTGTGTTTGTGATGCATAAAATGGATGGAGATGGTTGTTTTTTCCTGGATACAAAAACGCCGGTGTCTTTTCCAAACGGACTGCCCCACCAGTCGCGTCGGCCGTTGCCTCGCTCGGGAGCGGCAGTGTCGTGAAAAATGAAGCTCGTGTCCGTGTAGCTGGTTTCAGTGAAGATTGGCAGATGAAAATTTGAATTCTAGTATCCCTGGAGAAATTTCTTCCCGTGGACGCAAGAACTGGAGGAATTCTTAATTGGTCATCTCCCTGTAAGTCTAAAACTATACGAAAAGCTACACTGTAGTATGCCTCTTCGCTATATGCAGACGACCGGGTAAGTAAATCTTTGAGGCCAAGAAGCACCCAACGCAAACTCGCTCTTTTCGCATGCCGCTTTGAGAGTTCGCAAAAGAACGCGCTCGGAACAGGCAACACAAGTATAATTAGATACCTGTTCTGCGCCCCCGCTTTCGCGATTTCCCTTTCCGCTGCAGATTTTGATGCAGCCCCCGACGACGTCTTCAGGAATTTCAGGTGCGAAAAAAACGCTCTCCAGTCCTGGTCCAGCAAATGCGCCTGTTTTTTCTTCTCCGCGCAGATTTTCTCCTGCATGCAATTTATCCTAATGAAAAACGTCCCCACCCCAGAGTCAAGATGGGGATTTTGCAACACAAACCTTCAAGTTTTGGGAGCCACGCATGACAAATTGCTAGCTGTACTAGTGTAGTGCAGTTTGGAACAGGGAAGTCGCATTACAAATCCATCTGCTTATCCTGTTTACAGCATTACAAGTTCCAAAGCACGATCGGGAATGCCTATCATGGGGATGCGCATTACAAACGCTCTTGCGCTTGCAGATCTCCATTACAACTCTGGGGTGGGGATGCTTTTACACAGGATACAATTCCGCTCTGCATCGATGGCCCTCTGCACGAAGTCCTTCACCCGCCAGGTTTCCCGGACGCGCCACAGCTTGTTTTCCTCCACGTTCATATCCACACTGTAGGTCTAATGAGAGTGCACACGTCCCCCTCCTCCTCATTTGTCAGTATTGCATGAACAGCAATACAAACACCAGCACACGTGGTGCCTGTGCATGACAAATTCATTCGCCTAGTGTGGTACTGTTTGGGCTTTCGGCAACATCTGTCATGCAAAGAGTGCCATAGGGAAGCACTTGGATTAGGTATTTTGCATGACAAATGAGGGGGAGGGGGAGCAGCTGTGCACTCTCATATGTCTCCGCCCGCCCGTTTAACGCTTTCAGGTCCCGAACTTTCTGCAAGTTCGTTTTCAGGGGTATTACAATGAAAAATGCCTCCTCCTCATATCAAAACGGAAATCTGTGATGCAGATTTGTGGTCACAAATCAGCTTTGTGATGCTAGAAGGCAAAAGATGCGGACCGTAGTGCTGCCTAGCGTGGGAAAGCCTTGCAGCTCCAGGATGACAGGAGGCAACGAACTGGAAGTGGAAAGCAGCATGACAGATTACCTGCAATTTAGGCCGCAGCTTCGTTTCTTGGCCTTCTAGCAATACAAGTCCATTTGTGTACTCAAATACAGCATCACAAATTCGCGCATCTTCCGTTTCCGATATGGGGTGGGGGCTTTTTTCAGTTTGATAAGGGGGTAGTCCTGTCCACAGAGGTTCAGCACATACTTGTAGTCGAACTTCCGCAAATCCTGCAGACACCGCATGTCCGCCTCCACGCGCGTCCAACTCACGTAGTAAACGCCAACCGGGTCTGATGCGAGAAACGTGTTGCGCTTTTGATGTTCCATCTGGTGAAGCTCCTGCAGGTCGTTCTTGGCGTCAAAATTGGTGGTGCTTCTACCCGGGTCGTAGTAGTTCGCCGCTATCCTGTGCAAAAGTATCGTATTCGTACTAATTGCATTTATGCATTACAAATCTTTTTGTTAAGGCAAATCCGCATTACAAATTCAATTTGTAATGCTAATCCAATTTGTAATGCAATTTATACTAGTACGATGCTTTTGCAATTCATAGCCGCTAAATTCAAGCAGTGGACCAGTGCTCTCACCTGATTCCGTATCCTGAGCAAAAACGTCCCCACCCCATAGTTGTCATGTGGATTTGCATCCACAGAAACATTTGTAATGCGGGTCCCCATGAGAGGCATATGCATATCTAGTCGCGTTTTGGGATTTCTAATGCTGTAAGCAGGATGAGCAGACGGATTTGCGATGCGGCTGTCCTTACGAACCCGCCCTACCCTACGCACTGCAACTTGTCATGCGCGGCCCCCAAAACTTCTAGATTTGTGTTGGTAAGTTTCCAACTTGACCATGGGATGAGGACGGTTTTACGCAGGATATTCCGGAACTCTTCGTCGGCCTTGATGTCCACGTGTACGCAGTATATCAGATGTAAAAATGTCTGGGTCTGGAAGAATGCAACCTGTCATGCTAAATCTGAAGCATGCAAAAATCTGTGTTGCATGATTACCAAACGTCGTCCAGTTTTGACCAAGTCGGGAGGGAGTTTCTCATGCAGGATAGGCATGACAGAGATCGCGCAGAATCTGTCATGCTAGGTCCCGCACTCCAGACCTCATGGGTCATACAAAAGCTGCATGACAAGTCGCGCACTCTTCCAGACCCAGACACTTTTACATTTGATACAGTAGTAGTTCTGACGGTGCCAGATGGCGCGCAACAGCCTCTCGACCTGGCCAATGTGCTTGTGAACGAGCAGAATGTAAGCTAAGGTATGGCTTGCTCAAGCGTTACAATCTCAAACGTTACGATAGAATCTGGATTTTGTCTTGCATGAAGACAATGAGGAACGCACACAGGATTGAGCTTTTCGCAATACAAATCTCGCCGGGTTGTAGGTGGGTTTGGGGCTCCAAAACTTGTCATGCGCAATCCTTTGGAAGGAGGCTAGCTTATGCGCTCTTGGATCACAGATTTCCATATTCTATTGTAATGGTTGAGATTGCAACAGCTGAGCGGGTCATATAAGGGGAACTGCTTTTCTTCCTCGGAGAACGGGGAATCGAGATAGTAGTATCCTGAGAAAAAAGTGTTACAGTTACACACTCTGATGGCAGACAAGCAAGACAGACAAACTCTGTCATGCAGGAAACGCTTGCCAACCTCATTTCATTCGTGTTTTCCCCTATAGTCTGCGCATCACAGGTTTGATTTGCCATGTCGAGCAACTTTGTGATGCAGAAAATCCAACAAATGTGTAACGGTAACACTTTTTTCTCGCGATAAGTAGCCGCGGTTCTTGACCCAGTCGAAGCACTGCTGTTTGACAGTGTGGGTGGAGAGAGCACTCCCAGGATTGGAATTTGTGATGCTCGTGATGACATCGGTGAGAAAACTCAGGTCGAGAGGAGAGCTGTCAACATGTTCAGCAGGGGGTCGCATGGCAGAGGACATTGGTCTTGCGCCGGACGAAGATAACGACGAAACAGCTTTTTCCCTAGCTTGCCTCCGATAGCTTTCCAATTTGCTCGTGAAAGCCGTATTTTTCTCCAGCTGAGTGTGGGAGTCTCAGGAGTGAAATCGTCAGAGTTGAAATAACTTGCAATGCATAAAATCGATACCAGTTGGAAGCCCAATTTCCAAGCGGCACATGACAAATTTCGGCACCGTCTAAACCCAGTTTGTCATGCTGTTTAGGGATAGAAGGCGTCTTTTGTCATGCTACTTTAGCAGCTCTATCGCAGACCCCAAATAACAGGCGGACTGTCGGCCTCACTTGCCATCCCTGCAAGAGAGGCGCGTCATGTCTTGCAATTTATGCATGAGAAATCATTTCAACTTTGACGATTTCAATCCTGACACTTCCATACTGAGCAGTATGGGATAAAAAATTCGCCTCCGTGACTGGCACTTCCGTGAGCGGCCTGCAGATCTCCGTGTAGAAAGGATTTTTGTCGAATAGCGACGCTGTTGTACTAGCGGCAGCCGAAGATGATGGTTTCTTACCCGCTGGCTTCGACGCACCGATGAAATCTTCCTTCGCCTTTATCACCGCTTCGTTGTCGTGCGCCCCCGCGCGGAAAAGCTTGTGGAAGCGACTTCCGGAGGGGAGTGGCGCTTCGCGGTTGTCAGCATCTTCGGTGCTGAGCCGAGAAGTGAGAATGTGGAAACAAGAGATAATGGTGAAAATCAGGCAGAACCGCTTCCGGACAGGTCGGTGCTCGGCGGAGAAGAAGAGCGCTGTGACTGCGGAGGCGGATGCGGCACAGCGCGGCATGATCGTTCTTGCTGACGCGGCGCACTAGCTCGCGGTCGTGACCACCTCCAGGCTATACTTGCGACGAACGTGTCACCTTAGATATTTATAAGTGCCGTCGTGTCTGCCCCCTATCGAAGCAACCGCGTCGCCCGTACCACGCGCTTTCCGAACAGCCTCTCCCACCAGATAGTTGCACGTCTGGCTAGCCGCACGGATGATATGTCAGCTCCACTGGTGACGTCGCTTCTGCCGCCTTCACTGGCAAATAGCACCGTAGGGGTCGTGAGCCACTTGGTGTCAATCACCCAGCTCCCGTCGATGTGCGAGGGCTCTGATTTTTCGTTGTAGGTCAGAATCTTTCTCTTATTCTCCCGCTCCCACTTGCCAATCTGCTTTGCATTGAAAAAAAAGTCCTCAGGGTCTTTCACGCCGCCGCCACCACCACTGTACGCTCCAAATTCATCCATCAGGTGGAGTGCGAGCAAGGTTTCGCTGGCGTCAATCACTTTTACCGGTGGGAGATTTTTCGCGACGGACTTCTCTGTTCCAGCCGTCAAACCTGAGAAAGGCAGGTAGTTATCGTAGATCACCCGGCCGATGACAAGCTCACCGATGATCGGATCTTTTAGCAGCCAGTTTTGCACCGCAGATCTAGAAACGACGAAATAATCGCAGGCATCAGGGCGGAAAAGCTCGCCTTTCGTCTGAATCAGGTGGTGGAGTTCGTGACTTTTCTTGGACGAGGAACCTGATGCTGCAGCTGCGTCTGTAGTAGCTGACTGACCTTCCGCTATCACCGTGTAGTCCGCAAGTGGCAAATTGGTTCTCCTTCCTACAATCAGGAAGTTCTTGTTCCGCCCCTGGTCGACAGTGTTCGACGAACGCAGCTGCGCTTCCTCCAAATCCGCAACCGTCGCTACGGTTTGTAAAAACGAAGTGTCAGATATCCACAGTAAATTTCTCGCACACGTACAAAAACAAATGTGGTTTCTGCAAAAACAAACTCTTCTTCCAATCCTATTAAGCATGACAAGTTGCATGCTCCAACTTGGTAAAAATTGTCATGCATTTTGTACATGTACAGGAAATTTGTATTGCATATCAAAAAGAATGTCCGAGTTCGCGAAGGTGTAGGTGTCTGCGTTCGGCGCGATTTCCAGCGCTTTTTCGAAGATGGATTTTACGTAAATTGCGCCAAACTGGTTCTTCTTCGGGATGTAATCTTTCAGCTTGATATTATCTGCATCATCAGGAGCTGGTGGAGCATTCCCATATGTTTGGCCACGAACATCGTCCTCTAGAGTGACAACCTTGATTCGGTGGCGACCGCTGGTTCGCGCCGTAGCGTCCTCTAGAGCCTTTCTTCCGTCAGTGCAGATTTGCCGTATCTTCTTGTGCGCGTCACTCCGATTTGGCCTCGAATCCTTGACAACGATGAGGACGTGCAGTAGCTCGCTTTTCAACCGGGCTAGAAATGGTGGAGTAGTCGCGCTGCTTCCTCCACCCGGGAAACCGTAGTACCCGTAGCCGTGCTCAAGAACTACAGACTGCGATTTTTTACGCAAAACCAAACGCAAACAGTCAAAAAGAATGATGAAGGACGCGAAAAAACCGGTGCAGACTTTGGAGAGTCTGCGCATTTGATACAACGAGGACTTCTCCTAGCGGCCCATGCTTTTCTTTTCCAGACACTCGGACTCCTTCAACATGGTACTACATTCCGTCTCTCATGCAGATGCAGATTTCCGTGCCTGCTTTGAATTTGATGCGCACTGATCTGTCATCCACCGAATCCAACCCAGATCGGAAAATTAGCAAAGCAACTAGAGCCAAGATGATGGAACGCGGTGGGGGTAGTTGTCACGGAAGTCGGGACAGAAGGTTTGTATCAGTTGGGTGTGAAAGCTTGCCATGCGTATGGAACTTCCATGGGGTTGTCGTCTTTCAGGAGTTTCCGTGATTTTTTTCCGCGCTGCTGCATTTAGCGACACAATTCTGGCGGCCCCCCAGGCGTCGCGATGAGCCTACTTGGGGGGGGGGCTGGGGGGGTATGTAAAATTAGGCGCATGGCGCCGCATCAAGCAGGTGCGGAAACCTACCACAGAACTCCGACAAGGAGTTGCTTGTCAAGGAGTTGCTTGTCAAGGAGTTGCTTGCCAAGGAGTTGCTTGTCAAGGAGTTGCTTGTCAAGGAGTTGCTTGTCAAGGAGTTGCTTGTCAAGGAGTGCGACCCGAGTGCGACCCGAGTGCGACCCGAGTGCGACCCGAGTGCGACCCGAGTGCGACCCGAGTGCGACCCGAGTGCGACCCGAGTGCGACCCGAGTGCGACCCGAGTGCGACCCGAGTGCGACCCGAGTGCGACCCGAGTGCGACCCGAGTGCGACCCGAGTGCGACCCGAGTGCGACCCGAGTGCGACCCGAGTGCGACCCGAGTGCGACCCGAGTGCGACCCGAGTGCGACCCGAGTGCGACCCGAGTGCGACCCGAGTGCGACCCGAGTGCGACCCGAGTGCGACCCGAGTGCGACCCGAGTGCGACCCGAGTGCGACCCGAGTGCGACCCGAGTGCGACCCGAGTGCGACCCGAGTGCGACCCGAGTGCGACCCGAGTGCGACCCGAGTGCGACCCGAGTGCGACCCGAGTGCGACCCGAGTGCGACCCGAGTGCGACCCGAGTGCGACCCGAGTGCGACCCGAGTGCGACCCGAGTGCGACCCGAGTGCGACCCGAGTGCGACCCGAGTGCGACCCGAGTGCGACCCGAGTGCGACCCGAGTGCGACCCGAGTGCGACCCGAGTGCGACCCGAGTGCGACCCGAGTGCGACCCGAGTGCGACCCGAGTGCGACCCGAGTGCGACCCGAGTGCCACCCGAGTGCCACCCGAGTGCCACCCGAGTGCCACCCGAGTGCCACCCGAGTGCCACCCGAGTGCCACCAATGCAAAACTTGAAGAGTCTGCGCATTTGATACAGCGAGGACCTCTTCTAGCAGCTCATACTTTTCTTTTCCAGACACTCCGCGTTCAGCATGGTACTACCTGGGAAACAAGATGACAACCAAAGAAGACCCAGATCAGAACCTGGAAAGGAAAAACATTTATATGTCTCTGTAGCCTGGAGAGAAATAGCCGTCTCCCCGCCCACGGTAGTGGTTTCGTGGTTGCACCACACACCAAGGCAACGTACTGTAGTACGTATAAAAAGTTTGATGTGACAGGGCGCAGGGGCCTTGATAAAGTTCTCATTCTCAAAGAAATCGTATATAATTGCGGAAAAGTATTCTTGATGTCCGTCGCGATGCGAGTCTGTGGCCGGGTTCTGGCCCTGTATTCGTGTTATTTCCCGTCTTTAACCTCTCGTGGGGGTTGGTTTTGCGTGCTGAAAATAAAACCAGCTTCGTGTAGATCTTGCACAGTCCGTAGTTGTCTCTTTCTGACAACTGTATGGTTTCGATAAGATAATTCTGGTGGGTTCTGATTCTGAAAAGCTGTCTCGCTGTCGTTACAAGAACTTCAGCATACAGTTTTTGTTTTGCTTAATCTGATAAACCTGATATAAACACTTTCATTGCGCTGGTCGTGTAAATAAAGTTTCAGCCGGCAGTTGTCAGAGGTGGTGAGAAACAAGCCTCTCCTCCTGCTTACAACTTCAATACTGGTCTGGGTTGCGGCATGAGGTTAAGGGTAGACAAGGGTGATAGGTAGTGTACAACTGGATAGTCATTGGTATTTGATGCCGCCGATAATTATCCTCCTCTACGTTATCTACTTGATAGCTGCTGCGTTTCATGATGATGCTGATGAAGCAACATGCTATTATTCCTCAATGAAACAAAAACTTCTCTCCGCGCAGTGTGAGGAGCAACCACTACACGAGAAAGAAGCTTGTAGCGGATGCAAAAGCAACACGTTCATGATGCTCGTCGCGCAAAATCTGAGCGGCACAACTTCAATATAGCCGGATGTGGTAAGTACAAGCTGCAGTCGTCTCGCTCTTGTTCACCTCGTGTCGCTGTTATAGTTTCGGTCGTGAAGATCGTTTTGGTATGAGTTGAGAACGAAGGTGCTGCACCCGATCCTGAAGGACGATATCCTCTTGTTTCGGAAAACATGACTTAAGCAGCCGCCGCCAACTTTTCGATGAATTCCTTCAATTTCGGCTCCGACGCGCCCTCAAACTTGTCAAACTTCTGTCCGTCCTTGAAAAAGATGAAGGTTGGCATGCAGTTGATGTCGCACGCTTCCGCGGTGTCGCCGTTCTCATCGACGTCGACCTGGATATTTTTTGTTCAGGGATTTTTAGGCTTGCGTATAATGTGTTGTACGCATGACAAAATGAAAATCGTGGCATAGATATAGGCGGTTTTCGCATGACAAACTCACTACAGCGTCTTCATCTGCATCATGCACATAGAACAGTTATGCCTACCGTGCATGACAGAATCGACTACACGCGCTCGTGCGTTTTGTTTCCAGCAACACAAACTCAATTCCAGGTTGTATCAATACCTTGCAGAACGCCACGTTGGTGTATTGTTCCGCCATTTTGACGAAGACCGGGCCGATCATCTGGCACGGCCCGCACCAAGTTGCCGTGAAGTCCACAGCGACGAGTTTGTTGCCGGCGAGGAAGGAGTCGAACTCCTCTTTAGTCGCGAGCTGCTTCACCATTTTGAACAAAAACTGTTCTTCCGTTGCTGACACTACGCTAGTTTTGTCTTGCTGCTTGATGCAGAACGTTGATTTTTCCCACAGCTAATATCTTCAAGTTCGAAATTGTTTTTAATCACTTTTGATTTTGTCGAAAACGGAAACAGAGCTATGATCTGAACTTTGCTTTCACGAGGCCTGATGCTGGTTGCAGTGGATGTTGGGTTGGTACGTGGCGGGGGTTCTTGACACAAATGGTAGCTCAAACAAGCGGTGTGCACATTGAAAAAACAAAATGTAGTGACCACTTGGTCACGACGTCCCATATCTACACGAAATTCCTGAGGATCTTGTCTTGCATCGTTGTTGCCGATTGGCAATGGAGGCACCACCCAGTTGTAATTGTATTAGTGCTTTACAGCAACTCCATTGTCTTCTGCACATCAATTTGAGATTAAGTAGGGATCCTCTGCGCAGCTTGCTTTAACGGCCTATAATTACTGGTTTCATCTTGCAATTCGCACAACTCGAACACCATCTTATGCACCTTTTTCTAGGTCTCCAGCTAACTGACCATCCTTTTCATCCCTAGGTAGGGGCACTGTAGGAATCTAGGTGAGCGGCCGCTGGGTTTGTTCTCCATACCATGCAGAATTCCCCAGGTAGGCGCATTCTGCATGGTAGGGAGAACAAACCCAGCCAACCTATAGGCTCTCAGTGGCCTATCTATAGGCAAAACTTATTCAGCGTAGCACGCGGCGAAGAAAAATTGTTTTCCAACCAAGATTTTTCCTGGGGCCCTCGCAACTTTTTTAAATTCATCTTTGCCCGACCTGCATGCCGATGCCTTCGATACGAAGTTACCCTATCTATAGGCCCTCGGAGGCCTATAGGTGAACGGCTTTACCATCGTGATTGCGTTTTGTGTGAATTTGTTTCAGTTTTTTCTTTTTAAATCAAGCTTTGCGAAAAATTTCGAATCCTGCATGGCAAGGAGAACAAACCCAGCCAGCCTATAGGCTCTCAGAGGCCTATCTATAGGCAAAATTTATTCAGCGTAGCACGCGGCGAAGAAAAATTGTCTTGCGCGCAAGTTTTTTGCTGAGGCCCTCGCAACTTTTTCAATTTCATCTTTGCCCGACCTGCATGCTGATGCCCTCGATACGAAGTTGCCCTATCTATAGGCCTTCGGAGGCCTATAGGTGAACGGCGGTGAACGGCTATAACACCGTGATTGCGTTTTGCATGAACTCATTACAGTTTTTTCTTTTCAAGTCAAGCTTTGACAAAAATATCGAATCCTGCATGGCATGGAGAACAAACCCAGTCAACCTATAGGGTCTCAGAGGCCTATCTATAGGCAAAATTTATTCAGCGTAGCACGCGGCGAAGAAAAATTGCCTTCCATGCAAGTTTTTTGCGGAGGCCGTCGCAGCTTTTTCAATTTTATCTTTGCACGACCTGCATGCTGATGCCTTCGATACGAGGTTGCCCTATCTATAGGCCCTCGGAGGCCTATAGGTGAACGGCTATACCACCGTGGTTGCGTTTTGCGTGAACTCATTGCAGTTTTATTTTCCTTTCCAACTCAAGCTTTGAGAAACATAACGAATCCTGCATGGCATGGAGAAGAAACCCAGCCAACCTATAGGCTCTCAGAGGCCTATCTATAGGCAAAATCCATTCAGCGTAGCACGCGGCGAAGAAAAATCGCACTCCTTGCAACTTTTTTGCTGAGGCCCTCGCGACTTTTTCAATTTCTTCTTTGCCCGACCTGCATGCTGATGCCTTCGATACGAAGTTGCCCTATCTATAGACCCTCGGAGGCCTATAGGTGAACGGCTATACCGCCGTGATTGCGTTTTGCATGAACTCACATCAGTTTTTTCTTTCCAACTCAAGCTTTGAGAAAAATATCGAATCCTGCATGGAATGGAGAAGAAACCCAGCCAACCTATAGGCTCTCAGAGGCCTGTCTATAGGCAAAATTTATTCAGCATAGCACGCGGTGAAGAAAAATTGCCTTCCGCGCAAGTTTTTTGCTGAGGCCCTCGCAACTTTTTCAATTTCTTCTTTGCCCGACCTGCATGCTGATGCCTTCGATACGAAGTTGCCCTATCTATAGGCCCTCGGAGGCCTATAGGTGAACGGCTATACCGCCGCGATTGCGTTTTGCATGAACTCACTTCAGTTTTTTCTTTCCAAATCAAGCTTTGACCGAATCCTGCATGGCATGGAGAAGAAACCCAGCCAACCTATAATAGGCTTTCAGAGGCCTATCTGTAGGCAAAATTTATTCAGCGTAGCACGCGGCGAAGACAAATTGCCTTCCGCGCAAGTTTTTTGCTGAGGCCCTCGCAACTTTTTCAATTTCTGCTTTGCCCGACCTGCATGCTGATGCCTTCGATACGAAGTTGCCCTATCTATAGGCCCTCGGAGGCCTATAGGTGAACGGCAATACTATCGCGATCGCGTTTTGCGTGAATTCATTTAAGTTTTTGCTTTCAAAGTCAAGCTTTGATAAAACATATCGGATTCCGCATGGTATGGAGAACAAACCCACCCAACCTGTAGACTCTCAGAGGCCTATCTATAGGCAAAATTTATTCAGCATAACATGCGGCGACGAAAAATTCTCTTGCGCGCGAGTTTTTTTCTGAGGCCCTCACATTTTTTTTAACTTTATCTGCGCACGACCCGCATGCTGATGCCTTCGATATTAAGTTGCCCTATCTACAGGCTCTCGAACGCCTATAGGTGAAAGGCTGCACCCCCGTGGGAGCGCTAGCGTTTGCTTTAATTGCATTGCAGAATTCCAGTGGCGAGCTGAACGCAGTAAACAAGTTCAGTGCCGACAAGTGAATATGCATTCAAAATAAATACGCTCTGGCAATACAAAAAGTAATCATAGATAGCACCTTAGTGTGTGCGTTGTTAAGCATTCGCAAGCAGTGCCAGTGCCAATGCTGTCATACATTTTTAAGCTACCTGAAGTGATGTGAGTCCGAGTATTCGTGTGAAATTGTTGTGCAGAGATGTGTACATTTTTATCTTACGGCGTGCTCCGTACTGATTGATTGAGATTGTTCATCGTGCACGGACGATTCCTCGAAATTTTTCTGATTGATTGAGATTGTTCATCGTGCATGGACGATTCCTCGAAATTACTATTACTATCTATTATATTCATGCGAAAATATTGCTCTAGAGAGGGTAAACGAGAGGTGGCAGGGAGGTCAAAAAGAGGTCAAAAGAGGCACAAAAGAGGTCGACAGAGGTGGAGAGGTGGCGCGGGAGGTAATTCGAGAGGGTGGCCGAGAGGGGGCGCGAGTATAGCCCGCCGAACCGGTCGCCCTTTAGGGCCGCTAAGCGGCACGGAGGTGGCCGAGAGGTAAAAAAGAGGGCAAGCGAGAGGTGGACAGAGGTGCCGAGAGGTTGCGCGAATAAGGGGAGACCTCTCGCGCACCCTCTGGGCCACCTCTCGGCCACCTTTGTAGACCTCTACCGGCGAGTATAGCCGGATAATTAGCAAAACCTCTCAGAGGAGGTGAGAAAGAGGGTCTGCGAGAGGGGTAAAAAAACCCGAATCCACCCGGCACAGGCCTGATTTTTTTGCGGCCCTTTCATGCAAAAGCCCGAACCCTCTCGCGCCACCCTCTCGCGCACCCTCTCGCGCCACCCCTTCGCGCCAACACTTTTATTTCCCCGGGAAATCAGGTGGGCGGGCGCGGGGCGGTGATAAACAAAGAGCAGCGCCGGCCTCTGTCTGATTCTTTCGGCACGCACCTACGCCGGGGCGGCATCTCTTCGCCCCCAAAGTTTACTGCAGCTGCCCCCTGCGCATAGCGCCTAAAGGCGCGGAAAGCGCGCAGGAGGCCTTGCGGGTTGACCTCGCGCAAAATGGCGCCTGAAGTTTCCTCGGTCCGTCACGCTGTGCCCGATCCGCAAATAGTCAAACCCCAGCACAACAGCCTTGCGCTCCGGCGGTAGCCGGAGCATGGCTGGTTAATATATTTATATATGGAAGAAAACGGGGCTGGAGAGGTTCCGGTAGAGGTTGGGGAGAGGTTTCGTAGAGGTAAAATAGAGGTTGGGAGAGGTAAAGTAGAGGGTCGGCCAAAGTGAGAGGGTCGGGGAGAGGTAAAACGAGAGGTAACGGAGAGGGTCGGGAGAGGGTGAGCCGTATAGACGCCCTTAAAGCGCGGCTATACGCGCGCAGAGGTAGGGTAGAGGTTGGGGAGAGGTCAAGTAGAGGGTAGGGGAAGAGGGTGTAGAGGGTCGGAGAGGGTGCGTAGTATAGGGCGACCCTCTAGGCGACCCTCTACCGCGACCCTCTCCGGGAACCTCTATTTTACCTCTCGGCGGACCCTCTCGGCACCTCTCCGACCCTCTCCCGGACCCTCTCCGGGAACCTCTCCGACCCTCTCCTGGACCCTCTCTGAACCTCTCCCGAACCCTCTCCCCGACCCTCTCCCGGACCCTCTCGTGGACCACCTCCAGGAGCACAGCCTGCCCGCTGACTTGTCTGCGCGCGGCGCCCCCTCAAGAAGCTCGCTAGGGCGCAACGACCGGCGGGCATTGTTTTCAATTTCAGATCAGAGCGGCCGTTCAAAGTGCGTGCGCCGCTCTGCGTCCCCCAGAGGGGGCGCGGCGCCCCGCCTTAACCTGGTCGGCCACCTAGGGTGGCCGCAACTTCTTTCCCACAACGCCCGCGCGCGCTGGCAGCAGGTGCGTCGCCCTTGTGGCGTCTTGAACGTTGGCGCCCGGAAATAGTTTCCTGCGCGCATTTTCCCACGGCGCGCAGCTACTAAGGCCGGGCATGGTGCCCGCCCATGCCGAAACATGGGTCGGGCTCGGGCTTTTTTTTTTTGGTTGTGTAGCGGCGCGCAGCGATTCAATGCTGGCGCCACCTTTCCCACCGGAACACCTCCACCGAACAGCCCCCTCCCCGGCGGCCTCCGCCGGGGGGTGGCTGGTATTTATATATGGAAGAAAACGCGGCTGGAGAGGGTACAATAGAGGTTTGGTAGAGGTTCGGGAGAGGTAAAATAGAGGGTCGGAGAGGTAAAATAGAGGGTCGGACAAAATGAGAGGGTCGGGGAGAGGTAAAACGAGAGGTAAAGGAGAGGGTCGGGAGAGGGTGAGCCGTATATACGCCCTTAAAGCGGGGCTATACGCGCGCAGAGGTAGGGTAGAGGTTGGGGAGAGGTCAAATAGAGGGTAGGGGAAGAGGGTGTAGAGGGTCGGAGAGGGTGCATAGTATAGGGCGACCCTCTAGGCGACCCTCTACCGCGAACCTCTCAGGAAGCCTCTATTTTACCTCTCGCCGGACCCTCTCGGGACCTCTCCGACCCTCTCCCGGACCCTCTCCGGGACCCTCTCCGGGACCCTCTCCGACCCTCTCCCGGACCCTCTCTGAACCTCTCCCGGACCCTCTCCGGGACCCTCTCCCGGACCCTCTCGCGGACCACCTCCAGGAGCACAACCCGCCCACTTGTCTGCGCGCGGCGCCTCCCAAAGAAGCTCGCTAGGGCGGAGCGATCGGCTGGCAGTGTTTTCGCTTTCAGATCAGAGCGGCCGTTCAAAGTGCGTGCGCCGCTCTGCGTCCCCCAGAGGGGGCGCGGCGCCCCGCCTTAACCTGGTCGGCCACCTAGGGTGGCCGCAACTTCTTTCCCACAGCGCCCGCGCGCACTGGCAGCAGGTGCGTCGCCCTTGTGGCGTCTTGACCGTTGGCGCACGGAAATAGTTTCCGGCGCGCATCTTCCCACGGCGCGCAGCTACTAAGGCCGGGCAGGGTGCCCGCCCAAGCCGGAACATGGGCCGGGCTCTTTTTCTTTGGTTGTGAAGCGGCGCGCAGCGACTCAATGCTGGCGCCACCTTCCCCACCGGAACACCTCCACCGAGCAGCCCCCTCCCCGGCGGCCTTCGCCGGGGGGTGGCTGGTTATCATTATGTACAAAAATCTGCTGTCGTTTCATTAAATCTGGCACGTTTTCAATGGAGACTACGGGAAGATCTCGCGAAAGCAAAAGGCTAATAGTTTCTTACATCGTTAATTGTGCGCACGATTTCACTTCACTTTTTAGTATCGAGCAGCGATTTGCTGAAATTCGTCACCGTTATGCATTTGTAGGTCGCTTTTCATTTTCAAGCGTGGTAAAAGTGGCGTAGTAGTACGGCTTCCAAATCTCCCCGGGACGACAGCGTACCCGTAGTCGTGATCGAGCACTACGTATCAAAGTGCTGTAGTCTGCCCCGTCTACTCATCACAACCACGACGCCCAACCCACGTACATCTGCTGCAGGTTTCTCAGATCGCGTATGGATGTGTCAGAGTTGAAATCGACAAAGTTGAAATAATTTGCGATGCATAAAATGCAACCCGCAAAGCGCCTGTCTTGCAGAGTAGGCAAGGGAGGCATATTGCAAGCCTGTTGAGGGGTAGAAATAGAGCTGCTAAAGTAGCACGACAAAAGGCGTCTTCCTTACACAAACAGCATTACAAACTGGATTTAGGCACCGCCAAAACTTGTCATGCGCCACTTGAAAACTGTGCTCCAACTGGCATCCATTTTATGCATGGCAAACTATTTCAACTCTGACGATTTCAAACCTGACGCTTCCATATCGCGGGCCGCTTGGATAATCGCGTCAACCTGTCGGGGAATTTCCAACGGCACCCCCTTGTCCCGGCCGGCCTCACCCGGACTGTTCTTGCTCTTGTCGTCCGGCTCGGGCTCGCGGGGCGGGAAAACCTAGGTGAGCGACGTAGGGAGCATGAGCAAGTTGCTGCAAATTCAGATCATTATCATACCGGCATACTTATCTATTGGGCTGACGTGCCGCGTCGTGGCTTTGAAAAGTTCACTGCTTGCGGCCGCAGTCAGAAACAGACGAAGCGGCCGGGAAGTTAGAAATCTTCGGGGAGGGGCTGACCGTCCCCGGCGAGAAGCTGCAAGCCCATGGCGCAAAGCTGACCGCCCTCGGCGAGAGGATTCCAAACCGAAGGCGAGAAGTCGGAAACCAAGCGGGCGAGAAGTTGAAAGCACTTGGCGAGAAGTCGAAAGCACTTGGCGAGAAGTTGACCAACTCCGGCGAGAGGTCGAAAGCCCTCGGCGAAAAGCTGACCACCCCCGGCGAGAAGTCGAAGGCAATTGGCGAGAAGTCGGCAACCAAGCGGGCGAGAACGAAGTTGAAAGCACACGGCGAGAAGTCGCAAGCCCTTGGCGAGAAGTCGAAACCCCTTGGCGAGAAGTTGACCACCTCCGGCGAGAAGTCCAAAGCGCTCGGCGAGAAGTTGACCACCCTCGGCGAGGGGTCGAAAGCAATTGGCGAGAAGTCGGCAAGCAAGCGAGCGAGAAGGCGAAAGCACTTGGCGAGAAGTCGAAAGCCCTTGGCGAGAAGTCGAAACCCCTCGGCGAGAAGTTGACCACCTCCGGCGAGAAATCGAAAGCCCTCGGCGAGAAGTTGACCACCCCCGCCCGGCGAGAAGTCGAAAGCCGTTGGCGAGAAGTCGGCAACCAAGCGGGCGAGAATTTGAAAGGACTTGGCGAGAAGTCGAAAGCCCTTGGCGAGAAGTCGAAAGCCCTTGGCGAGAATGAAGTCGAAGGCCGTTGGCGAGAAGTCGGAAACCAAGCAAGCGAGAAGTTGCAAGCACTTGGCGAGAAGTCGGAAGCCCTTGGCGAGAAGTCGAAAGCCCTTGGCGAGATGAAGTGGACCACCTCCGGCGAGAAGTCGAAAGCCCTCGGCGAGAAGGCAGAAATCGAGCGGGCAAGAAGTTGACAAACCCTACTATAGAAACCATACGGCCCCAACAATCTCAGCCCATACAGTCTAGCTGTGCAGTTTCTTCCGCGAGCGCGCCGGCTCTTCTAAGTTGCGCGCAACTACTTCTTCTCTGGAGCAAAGCACGCGACGAGCAACTATGCCTCACACCAAGGGAGGTGGTGCCCGAGCTGGTTGGGAATTGCCCTCCGCTGGTTGCGGTTGCCCTGGCTGGGCAATTGCCCTCCGCGGACGCAGCTTGTCTTCATGGAAAGCTTTTGTAGATAGCCCCGGAGCCCAATTCCCGCAGCCACTTGCGGACATTCTCTGTGGCAGAAGCGATAACGAAGACGGACAATTACTCTCAGGCCACGAATCGCGAGTATCCCTCTGAGACGTTTTTTGGCGCGCCGAGGCGCTTTTCGGCGCGCCGCTGCCCAAAAGGCGCCAAGTCTGGCGCTTTTTGGCGCGCGGCGCGCCGAAAAGCGCCGCAGAGGGAATCTTGCGACCCGCGGCCCTGAGAAAAGGTCGGAGAGAATTGCGGCTTCACTGCAGTTTCTGTCGCAGAGAATTCCGAAGGCGGCCCCAGAGAATGGGGCCCGGGGCTTCTCCGAAAGCCATCGCGCAGAAACAAGGGTGGGCAATTCAGAGAGCGAGGGCAAGCGCGACTGCGCACCGCTGCGCGCGGTTCGGAAAGTCTTAGAACGCTTTCCCGGCCCTTTGCTCTTCTGTTTTTTCGCTAATTGCTTCTGGGAGTGCCCGAACTATACTGCCACAGGCTGGGCATTTTCCAGAGTGGAAAGGGTTGAGATTGCCACTCGCGGCACGGTCTTTTTCCAATCCAGGAAGGTTTTTTTTGGCTCGAGAAATTTCCACAGAGGACCGTGAGCGACGTGCGAAACAAAAATGAGCGACTTTGGAGCTCTGCACCCCCCGACAATACGTGCCTTCTTACGCGACGAGCAACTATGCCTCACACCAAGGGACGAGGTGTTGCCCAAGCGCCCCACTAAAGTACCTCCTTCAAAAAATCGAAAAACAATGCAAGAACCCTGTACAACTTATAGATACCTTCGCCATGACAGAATCCTTTGCGCTGTTGTCTCTTTTCGTCTCCTTGTCCGTCCGCCAGGTATCGTACGTGACGTGGCCGTTCATATCAACTGTAAAAGTGTCTGGGTCTGGAAGAATCCAACTTGTCATGCTGATTTTGGATTCTAAAAAAATCTGTATTGCATGAGCAGCAAAGAGAGTCCAAGTCTTGCTACACGGAAAGAGCATTTTTGATGCGGTATAGGCATCAGGAAGCCCTCACGAAATTTGTGATGCTAGGGCATGCATCACAGACATCAGGAGTGATGCAAAATGTGCATGACAAACCCGGCAATCTTCCAGACCCAGACGTTTTTACATTTGATAGTTCATCTTGTTGATCAACTCCTGCACGGTCCGCTCGGGCGCGAAGCCCTTGTATAACAGTGCACAGCTCCCCCGTGGTCACCGCCTCGTTTGTCATGCAAAATCCCAAATCCATCTTTTCTATTAGTTACTCTTTGGCACTTCTTGCATGACAGGTTCCGGAAGCCGAAACAGCACTAGAATTATCGGTCGCGAAGTTGTCATGCAAAAGCTGCACCCATGCCAGCACTTGTGCTGCTGCTCATGCGTTTTAAATAAAAAATGCGGGCCGAGGGGGGGGGGGTGTGCACCCATCTCATACCTTGTTTTTCCAATCCACAAAAGGGTCCGCGACGAAAGAGCCCAAAACCGCGGACAGCGTATCACGATTATTCTGGATCACCTTCATGAAGACCTCGCAGCTGTGCCGGTAAAGTCCCTCCACGCCCGTTACGCCGAGCGGCGTGACGCAGTTCGCGGTCAACCGGAAGGGCACAACCTCCGGCTTCGCGAGGTGCAATCCCCGCCCGAATAAGCAGTCGAAGTCGACATGCACGATAGAGCCGGAGACTTTGTCGATCAGAATGTTTTCCCCGTGCCGATCTCCCAGTCCAAGGATGTACCCGAGCATAGACCACACCGCCAGAGATTTCGCATAGGTATTCCTCCGCGCCAGCCAGTCGCTGGGGTCCGCGCTTGTCCGCTGGTACCAGAGGTGCAACACCGGCGGGTGTCGCGGGACCAGTTTTGTCAGGTAATCCATGTTATGGATTGCAAAAGTGTCTGGGTCTAGAAGATTCTGAGATCATTTGTCATGCAGTTTCTTCAAGCTCCCCCACGTCTGGAATGCAGGGCCTAGCATCACAGGTTCTGGAGCTCCTTGGTGATGCGTACTCTGCATGAGAAATGCCCTCTCAGCATGACCAGAAGTGGGCACCTTTTGCACGTTCTGCACCACAGATCTTTTTAGGATCCGAACCACGCATCACAAGTTCGGATCCTTCCAGACAACCAGGGATATTTGCATTTGATACATGTAGGTCTCCGCCAGTTTGTGCTCCGCGGTCCACTCCATCGCGGCGGGGTATCTCTTGTGCAGGCGTTCAAGATTCTGTTTTATGCAATGCAAGTACTTATGTCTGGTTCTGGAAACTTGTAATGCTGGGTTGGGAATAGTGAAAGCTCTGTAATGCTGCACAGGCAAACATGAGAAATATCTGCGCTAATTGGTGTTGCACTTTCCGCATGACAAACTGCATTATTGCATGACAAGTAAAAGGATCTCTTCCTGGACAAGCATCACAAACTCTTCAGTCATGGCAGACAAGCATGACAAACCTTCTATTCATCCAGACCCAGACCACATGTTTGCAGTGCATATGTTCTTGCTCGATGCAATTTCGCATGGGGACGGTGTTCTGCACCCACTCTAGCAAGCCGTGGTTCTCGGTTAGGGTGTATACATTGCAAATGTGTCTGGGTTTGGAAAACTGCTAGTTTGTCATGCGCGTCCCGCATGACTCTTAACTCTGTGATGCATGCGCCGGAAAAGAGCCTTTTTCCTGTCATGCAGAAGCGCAGTTTGCCATGCGGAACTCGCAACACATAGCAGCTCCAAAACTTGTAGTGCTTGGCTGCGCATTGCAGTGTGCCCATCACTGGCAGATTTGCATACACAAATTTCCAGGCCCAGATGACATGTTTGCAAGTGATAGGGTGGTGACCGTGTAGTGGCGGATCTCGAGTATCCTGAGTGAAAACGTCCCCATACCAGAGTTGTCATGCAATTCTGCATGCTAAAAAAGTCTCTCATGCGGAGCCCTACGAGAAGCCTTTTCTGTTAGTGTTTTGGAATTTGTTACGCTAGAATCAGCATGCTAGGCTAGGTCTGTGTTGCTGCTGAACTAGCGAATAACCGGATTACACTACGAGGACAAACTTATCATGCAAAACGACCAAAGCTGGTTGACTTGTCTAGCAGATTTCCCATCTTAACTCTGGTGTGGGGACGTTTTTAATCAGGATATCGAGTTTCCTTTGCATAGACTCGCCGTTGCGCCGTAAAAGCTTGTTGAGCAAGTTGCACAATTCCATGACCCTTTTGTCTTTCTTCAAGTCGCCCCGCTGCTCCATTTTCCCCAGAAAGGGGTACAGATTCCCATCCGACCCCTTGATAGTGACCTTCTTTGGCTTTACCTTGCTGTTCATGACATTCACTCGGTCGATGCACCGGTCAATAAACACTTCCGAGCAGGAGCTCGTGCCGGAATTGCTCGGGTTCTGCGTGTTCATCTGACCCATTTGCTCGTTGATCTGCAGCATCACCTGCGATTGATCGTACCCCGCCTGAATGCTGGACTCCGCAGCGGAGCTTTGCCCCCCGACCGTTTGTCCCGACACGACATGGGAATCGGGAAGCACGTATGTATTGCAAATATCCCTGGATGTCTGGAAGTAGAGCGCAAACTTCTGAGGCGCACTTCAAATGACGCAAATTTCTGTCATGCATGGACAGCAACAGTCTCCCACTTCTTATCACCGACGGCAGAAATTTATCATGCGGATTAGGCATTAAGAAGCCTCCGCGAAACCTCTGATGCTAGGGCTGGCATGCCATACCTGCTTAGTTAGGAAAAAACAGCATGACAAACATCAGCACTCATCCAGACCCAGACATGTAATTCGCATTTGATAGCACCGCGAAGCACTTCGTTGCGGGCACTAACACCGCGCACCGGTACAAGGGAACCTGTCGCTGCTCATTGCCTTCCAAGATCTTCACGACACTCGGGTTACCGAGAAATTTCAGGTACGTAGTGTGGTGCTGGTGCAGAGACAGGCATCAAAAGGAAAAAACTCCCTCCCCATATCGAAACGAAATTTCTGATGCTGGAATTGCGTACACAAATCAGCCTTGTCTTGCCGTGGATGACTGCAGGCCCATATCAAGCCTGTGCGAAGAGGTTTTGGCCTAGGCGCTCAGCATGAAAAAGGTCTATGCTTTAGGCCCATCAGCATCACAAACCGCCGGAATAATGCGGAGGGCCTAATTGGGTTTGCTTTTTTGCAAGGCAGACGCGGTTTGTGACCACAAATCACCATCGCAAATTTCCAAAAATATACCTTTTCAATATGGGGAGGGAGGATTTTCGCTTGTGATAAAAGTATGGTTCGGTTTTCGGGTACGTCCGTGATAAGTTTCAAAAAGGCTTGCTGCCAGTAGCAATGCGTCGCACGGTATGCATTGCAAATATGTCTGGGTCTGGAGCGCTGCAACTTGTCATGCTAATTCTGGATAGTGCAAAAATCTGTGTTGCGTGATTACCAAAAGCTGTCCACGTTTGACCAAGTTGAAAGGCTGTTTGTCATGCAGGCGAGGCATGATAGAGGTCGCGCAGAATCTGTCATGCCAGAGCACGTATGACAGACTTCATGCGTCATGGAAAAACTGCATTGCATAGCGTTGCATCCTTCCAGACCCGACATATTTGCAGTTGATACACGGTAGAAATGCCGGGCTTCTCTCGTCTGGAGGTAGTACGCGAGCACGCTGTTGGACCGCACTTGATTATACTGTCCGGCGGGAATCGCGCCCGAGGGTGGATATGGGGTGCTCAGACGTTACATTCTCAACTGTTGCATGAATTTGTCATGCAAAAGCACCATCATCATCCTCACGATCAAGCTGCTCCGCATGACAAATTTTCGAAGGGCTAAGCCGCGCCTAAATCTGCGCCAAACTTATAATATATATAATGCAAAAGGCGCAATCTTCCTCCTTTCACTTTTGCGTTACTAATTCATGTAACAGTTGAGAATGTAACATTTGAGAACTCCATAGTGGAAAGCCTCTATTTTTGCTTTCCTTATTGTTCCCCGCAGCTCCTCCACTTGTGTTACCTCCGTGATGGTGATGCTGATTATTTTGATTGTTTTCACCAACTCCCGGTGGGGAGCTCCCGACCAAGCCCGTGCCCTGCAGGCTGCTGTAGGTGATTTTCCCGAGGCAAAGCTGCTCCATGCTTTTCAGCTCCTCGGCACTGATGCCTTGGTAATCCCTTAGGAACTATCAAATGCAAAAATGTCTGGGTCTGGAAGAATCCAACTTGTCATGCTGTTTTGGATTCTAAAAAAATCTGTATTGCATGAGCAGCAAAGAGAGTCCAAGTTTTGCTATACGGAAAGAGCATTTGTCATGGGGTATAGGCATCAGGAAGCCCTCACAAAATCTGTGATGCTAGGGCATGCATCACAGACATCAGGAGTCATGCAAAATGTGCATGACAAACCTGGCA